>JAJHSJ010000004.1:65883076-66259627 GCA_021015155.1 Magnolia officinalis
TTTTTACTGTTGAAAATTCACTTGATATTTTTACATGCCAAAACACCTCCACTATTGGGCTTGTTTGGCTTGTCTAGGGCCATGAGAGCCAGTGGATGGGGTGGATCTACCTAATGCGGGCCCCACGTATGAAAAATCCCCAAAAAACAGGTTTTCCAATATATATATATATATATATATATATATATATATATAAGGCAGCGCCTCCTGCTGCGTGTAGCGGGTGGATGGCAGGGACCTACGGTCCCAGCCGTGGACCCCACCCTGATGTATATTATGTATTCACCCCGTTCATTTGGTGGGACCCTCCCCGAAGTAGGCCCCCTCTAAAGATCAGGCCGATCTGACGCTTAGGTGGCCCACATCATAGGAAATAGCGGGATTGAACGTCAGCCATTGGAACCCTTTTGGGCGTCCAGAGGTTTTGGATCATTTTGAAATTTGTTTTTCCTCTTCAATCCAGGTCTGCGTGACCTTATCAACAGCTTGGATGGAAAGTAGACATTGTGGTGGGCCCCATGTGGGACCCACTGGTGTATGCATGTATACCCACACCGTCATCCATTTAGTGGGATGGCTGGTGTACCTCACTCCAGCCATAGCTGCTGGAGTGGCGTCACCAAGCTCCATGGGTCCCCCTGTCTCATCCAGTCCATCCAACTGACGTGGGACCCACCTTGAGTTGTGTTGTCCACACCTGTGACACGTGTGACTGTGAGATGGCCCACCACATGGAAATCCACCCTGATATATGTGTTTTACCTAAGCCATCCACCTGTTTTGCCAGATGGGACCACTGTGATATATGTTTTGATCCACACCATTCAGTCCAACATGGACAGTGGGCCCCATCATGATAAATGCATTGTATATTCACGTCGTCTGTCTAACTGGGGCCCTGGTGTATGTGTTCTAGCCACGCCATCCATCTGTATGTGGGACCGACCATGATGTAAGTGTTTCATCCACACCATCCCGTCCATGTGTTGGACGTGGACCCTATACACGTGGTCCACCCTGACGTATGATTTAATCTACACCGTACTTCAGGTTGGGACGGTGAGGACTCCACCATGATATGTGTTATATCATAACCATCTAGATCATACAGGGCCTGCCTCGATGTATGTTTGATCCACACTGTCCGTGGGACGTATGACCCACCTGATGTATGCATTCTGTATCCACGCCGACCATCTGGTGGGGCCCATTTGCTGCATGTGTGGGGCCCACCTATTGTGCATTGGTGCGGCCTATTGATGTGGCCCACTTGATGTATCTGAGGCCTGTCTATTGGTGCCCACCTTGATATTTATAAAGCCCATTCGAGGAGGCCCATCTTGATGTAGTTATGGCCCATCCATTGTGCCCACCTTGATATACATGAGGCCCATATGATGAGGCCCATTTGATGTATTTGAGGCCCATGGGTCGAGGCCCAATGAGATGTATATAAGGTCTATTGCATTGTGTGATTCCACCATGGGTTATGTAATGACAGTTATGGCGGCCATGCCTTGGGAGCAATGTTGGTTTGACGTCCACATTGTAAGAATAATGTTGGTTAAACATCCGCATTATAACTCTCCCTAGGGCCAATTGAGAGGCCCATACTTGTTGTGTGTAGGCCATCAAGGCCCATCTTCGTTGTGAGGATAGTTCATCACCATATAACATGCTTAGTATAACTCCATAATTCATGCCCATACGCATCATATGTATGCCTAATATGAGGAATGTTTGATCATAGCATACGCCATTGGGCAAACCATTTACGAGACTCGTTATGAGACGGAGTGCCCACATTATCGCGCTGTACGCACAAGATTGCTGCATGACTGGATAGTGTGACTCATGCATCTTGCATATATGTGACTTGATCATTATACGCCCTAGCGACATCAGGGTCGTGGCCTCCATAGGCACATCATAAATGGCTAAATGGGACACCAGAAATATTTGGTTCTAGCACTATGGGTACTTAGGATGTCCTTGGGTGAAAATTCCAAAACCTCCGTGGCCAGGAGTAGCCCCAACGTCTAGACTGAGTGGAACATGAGCTCCTGAGTGCAGAATACCAATAGGCCGCGTCTCCCACTGTGTCGTGATTGGTTGGGAGGGGGTGTGGCCTTATCCACCCGAGTGAGGGGGCTATAAGCTAGGCTGAGTATGATCAGCTCGTAAATGGGTCTGCTATCGACGAGCCGAGTAGGTATTGACAGACTGCTGGCTAGGCGGATAGTGAGGTCTCTTCCACTCACTGGGCTATGCAGCTAGGGAGGAGGCAGTCGGTGTCGAGTATAATAGGCTCCGGTGATTTCTCCAAAGAGCAACCGTACTGATATGTGGACTTATTGAGCAGAAA
Organism: Magnolia officinalis; assembly: GCA_021015155.1. Lineage (NCBI taxonomy): Eukaryota > Viridiplantae > Streptophyta > Magnoliopsida > Magnoliales > Magnoliaceae > Magnolia > Magnolia officinalis. The sequence goes on from JAJHSJ010000004.1 coordinate 65,885,442, forward strand.
TTGCATATCCATTCATTCATTCATTCACTATTCACTCGGGCTGATGGTGTGTAACTATTTATTACGTGTACCTTCGTATGACTAGGATTTCTGTTGGGCGCGTGACTAACCTGAGATAAGGAGTTTACCACATTGAGTCGGACTATCCAAATTTAGGTATGGGACTGGTTTGGATAGAAGTCCCTTGTGGTGGACCCCGTAGCTTGCGATACTACATACTATCATCCCGACTTCACGTTTTTGCATGATCATTTCATTTGCACTGCATATTACATTGCATCCCCAGTACTTAGCATTTTGGGTTACTATGTTTTTGCACTTATGTGGCCTAGATGAGGTTGATGGTATTCGTGGATCGTCAGGATTTGTATATTGCAGTGCATTCTCAGCATCTGTTATTGTCTTATTATGTTTTACATCGCATAGCCTTGGTATGGCTGATAACACTCATGGAATTACCAGTATATTTCCATTTACTCTGATATCGTATGATTCATGATCTTGTCAGTATTTTCGCTTATTCCGATGATATATAATTTATGGACTTTATGGTACACTTGGCGCTTGCCTTGCACACACACTTACGCCACCCTCTAAGCTTTCTATAAGCTTATACATGATAGATACGTACAGGTGATGTTAGGTTGCAGCAGCGTGGAGCTTGTAGCATGTAGCTAACTTATGGAGCTTGGATTTGACATATGTATTTCCCTTTCAGCATTGTATTCAAATGATTATATTAGTGGATATGTGATGATGATGTTGCCTTTGTGATTTGGGTAAACTTGTGGTTATGCTTCTTATGAGAAAAAAATGTATGTTAGAAAATCCTCCTTGTAGGATCCCAGGATCGGAATCTGACATATGAGTGCCGGACTCTGAGAATGGGGCACTACAGAGGCTGTCGGCGCCGGACTCGGCGATCGAAAATTTTGTGAGCCCGGTTTCCGAGTTTGGGGCGTGACAGCAGTGGCCCACCTTGCTGTTGACCATCCTGGACTAGGGAAGCACAAATAGCAGCTTGATCCAACGTGTGGCCAACTGCACGTGGGGGCCACCATGATTTATATATTATATCCACACTGTCCAGGCCTGAGATGGTGGGTGGGGCCAGCTGTGATGTATGTGTTATATCCAAACCGTCCATCTGTGGGGCTAACATGTGATGTATGTGTTTTGTCCACGCTGGCCGTCCGCTTGGATGTGGACCCCGCAGGATGTGCGTGTTTTATCAAAGTCGTCCACCTTCGTGGACCCCACCTGATGAACGTGTCTCATCCGGACCGTCCGGACGGTGGGGCCTGGACGAAGGGAAGACATAAATATCAGTTTGATCGGTGGGCCACCACGTGGTTCCACCTGGCGTATGTGTTTTATCTACACCATCCATCTGTGGGACCCACCCATTGAGGTATGTGTTGCTCCCACACCGTCTGGCAAAGGACGGTGCTAGGGCACCTTGATGTAAGTGTTTTATCAAACACCGTCCATTTGCCGGGGACCCTAGCTATATAACTGTTGTATTTACGTCAGCAAGCTCTTGGGTCTGAGCATGAGGCATGTGTTATATTCCAACCGTCCATTTGTGGGGCCCACACATGATGTATGTATCTTACATCCTCACCGTCCAACGGTCTGGACGGTGGGACCCACCTTTAATGTATATGTTTTATCTTCACCGTCCAGAGGTTTTTGGACGATGGGGATCCACCTGATGTACGTGCCGGTAACACATGGCCCCACCATAATGTAAGTGTTTTATCTACACTGCCCACCCATGCGGCCTACCATGATATATGTATTTTACATCCATGCCATTCATCTATTTTACATCCACGCCACCCATCTTATGTGGGGCCCAATGCAATGTTTGTGTGGCCCATATGTGCGGCCCAATATGATATTTGTGTGACCCATATATGCGGTCCATTGTAATGAATGAAAAGGCCCGATGTGATGTATGAAAGACCCATATGATGTGGCCCATTATGATGTATATGTGGCCCATGAGTGAGGCCCATTGTGATGTATATATGGGCCATGTGGTGAGGCCCAATATGATGTTTGTATGGCCCATATGTGCGGCCCAATATGATGCTTGTATGACTCATATGTGCGGCCTAATATGATATTAGTGTGGCCCATATGTGCGGCCCATTGTAATGTATGAGTGGCCCATATGATGAGGCCCAATGTGATGCATATGTGGCCCATGAGTGAGGCCTATCATGATGTATATTAGGCCCTTTGTGTGAGGCCCATTATGTTGTGTATGAGGCCCTTGTGTGAGGCCATGGGCCCACTATATATTAGGCTCTATGAGGGCCACTCTTTGGGAGCAATGTTAGTTAAATGTCCACATTGATGGGCGATGATGGTTAAATATCCACATTGTGACCTTCCCTTAGGCCTCTGTTAGGCCCATTCTCATCATTCTCTAAGTGGGTTGACCTTAATCATTGGGCCTCATTGATATTGCATGGTCCATCTATTCATTGGGCTATCCCAAGATGTTGGGCCCCCATTGGTTGCTAGTAGGATTGTTTTAATCTTGGAGTCCATCTAGGACTTATTTGGGCCCTCTAGGGCATCTAGCGGGCTATATGATAATATGGTGAAGGAAGCCCGTTCCAGATCCTTAGGTTATAGGTAGGCCACCTAGGCTCAACCTTGATATGAGGAGAGTTCATCATCACCATTGACAAAGGGATCCATGTTATCAGGTTTGGTATATCCACGATTGAGGACTGACCCTCATGTTATGGATCTGCTGTCCATCTATGGACCCCGCCTTGTGTATAGGACGATTATTGATGCCGACTATGAGTACGTGCTAGTATAACATCATGATTCATGCCATTGAGATGGTATGAGGCCCATTGTGATTGTATTAGGCTCATTCTCATTCCCCTTAGTGGGCTAACCCAAATTGATGGGCCCCTATTATTATTAGTATGATCTATCTTGCCTTATTGTGTTATCCCAATTCTTTGGGTCCTCATTGATGTTAGTAGAATTACCCAAACCTGGAAACCCACTCTTAGGCCCATGACTAGGCCATCTAGTCCCATCCTTGTTATGAGGAGGATGCATCATCACCTCTGGCCATAGGTAGAAGAATCCGTGGTATTAGATTTAGTATATCCACTGTTGAGAACCGATCCGCATGTTATGGATTGGATCTGCTGTCCTTCTATGGACCCCGCCATATATAGGCTGATTATTGATTACGAATATGTTAGTATACACACTGAGTATGTGTTAGTATAACATTATGATTGTATAAGGTCATTGTAAGGTTAGTTGTGATTGTATGAGGCCCATTGTGATTATATGAGGCACATTGTGATTGTATAAGGCTCATTATGATTGTATGAGACCCAATTATGATGTAAGAGGCCCATTGTATGTGTGAGGCCCACCATGTGTAGGTGATTATTGCACACCACCCATTTGCCTCTACGAGCCATGGGCCGTCTTATACCGACCCACTATGATGTATGTGATTATAATCATGCTTGGTATATTTCATGATACATACCCATATGCATCATTCACATGCTTGTTATGAGGAGTGATTGAGCATAACATGTATTATTAGGCTGATTGTTTATGGGACTCCTTGAGAAACAGAGTTGCCCCACATGAGCGCGCGGTATGTGTTGGTTTGATGCATGGCTAGATGGTATGACTCATGCATCTCGAATTTTGTGATATGACCACCATACGCCCTAGCGACATCAGAGCTGTGGCCTTCACAGGCATATCATGGATGACCATATGGGACACCAAAAATGCTTGGTTCTAGCATACGGGTGTGATAGATGTCCCTAAGTGAAAATTCTTAAACCCCCGAGGCTAGAGGATGCTCCAACATTTAGACCGAGTGGATATATATGAGGGTATAAGGGCCGTATACCAGTAGGGCGCGTCTCCCATTGTGTCGTGGTCGGTTGGGAGGGGGTATGGCCTTATTCGCCTGAGGGAATAGGTAATGTTAGGCTGAGTCTGACCAGCTTGAGGAATGAATCCGCTATCGATGAGCCAGGCGGATATTGGTAGGCAGATGGTGAGGTCTCTTCCACTTACCCAGTTGTGCGCTCGATGGAGCAGCAAGCTGGCGTAGAGTGTACTAGACCCCGATGATAATCTTAGAGACGTACTGTACTGAGATGTGGAGTTGCATATTTATCATTTGACTCATTCGTTCATTCATGCACTATCCACTTGGACTGGTGGTGCACAATAAAATCATTATTTGTACCTTCGCAAATCTCAGGATTTCGGTTGGGCGCGCGACCAACCTGAGATCAGGAGTTTACTACATTGAGTCTAGCTATCCAAACTTAGGTATGGGACTAGTTTGGATAGAAGTCCCTTGTGATGGACCCCACAACTTGCGATACTACGTACTATCATCTCGACTTCACACTCTAGTTTGGTCATTTTTTTCGCATCGCATATTTTATTGCATCCTCAGTAATATCATTTAGTTTACTATGCTTCTATATTGCATAGCTTGAATGAAGTTGATGGTATTATGGACTCGCCAGGATCTGCATATTGCATTACATCCGCGACATATGACATTTGGGTTGCTATGTTTCTGCATTTATATGGCCTAGATGAGGCTGATAGTATTCGTGGCTCTTTAAAATTGCATATTGTATTGCATCATAGGTATATGATATTTGGCTCATTATGACTACGCATTACATAGCCGATCTGCATTGCGTACTCTGATATTGAATGACTTATAGCCTTGCCAGTATTCTACTTACGCTGATATTTATGTGCTTGGCACTTATCTTGTGCACACACGTACACCACCCTCTAAGCTTTCTATAAGCTTATGCATGATAGATGCGTGCAGGTGACGATAGGACGCAGTCGAGCTGAGGAAGGAGTGTGCGACAGAGCTTCTGGAGCTTTTAGCATTTATCTTGTATTTCCCCTTCATGTATTGTACTCAAGTTTTTTTAACTGGATATGTGATGATGATGTTGCCTTTGTGATTTAGGTAAACTTGTGGTTATGCTTATTGTGAAACAAATCTATATCGAAAATCCTCCTTGTAGGATCCCAGGATCGGAATCTGACGTATGACGCTGGGAGCCGAGAATGGGCTACTACGAGGCTGTTGGTGTAAGTGCTATAGGTTATAACCCTTTTTGTTGTCAAATTTATAGTGCCAAAGACACTGTTATGAAGCGTGCATATGTGAAGAACTAAGCTCTACTCAAGATCAACTTTGATTGACAAGCATTGCTCACAAGTCAAGACTCAAGAAAGTGAGATTGTTCGACTTAATTCAAGACAAGGATAATGTAAGATTTCAAGAAGCTTTCAAGTTCGATCTCAAGATCTCAAGAAGCTTTCAAGTTTGAGCTACATTAAGACTTCAAGTTTCATTATGCTCAAGGTCACTCGTCTTTAAGTTTTAATGTCCTTACTTCACTGTTGAGGTATGACTGACCTTAGGTTGACCTTTAGAGTAGGCCATTTTGGATACACAATCCATATGTTTTATATAAGTGAGTTTGGTCTGTTCTAAGACTAGTCTTAGACTTTGTTCGACTAGTCCTAGCACTGCTTCGACCTGTCTAAAATTTTTCTAGATCAGTCGTAAGTTTATTGCAAAAAATTCAGAAATTTTTTGTTAAACTTCGACTAGTCCTGGGGACTGTTCAACTAGTAGTATGAACAGTGTCGACTACTTCTTCGACCAGTCGTAGACCTACGACTCAAATTACAGCGTTGAAATTCGGCTTACAACCAGTCGAAGGAGACCTACGACTAATCGTTAAACTGCCTTATCTTATCGCGCCCGAATTTTCAAATTTTTGTTGGATCTACGACCAGTTGTAGAGGTCTTTAGACCAGTCAAAGACGTGTTTTGCTCACCTATAAATAGAGCACGAATCTCAGAATAAAGGACACCACTCAAGCAATTCAAGTTAATTTAATTCAGCCTTCTGAGAGATAAGTCTGTGCTCCATTCAAGCTAAGTGTGCATATTTAATATTCTCTTTCTTTAGCTTTGTTAATTGATTTTATTTCTTGCATTCCAATCTAATCTGAAAAGAGGAAGTTTTATTTTCCTTTTTTCTGGAATCAAAATCAATTAAAGCTAGCCCATTTCTTTTAAGTTAAAATCTATTAGAACTTAGAACTATTATATTGTGAGTATTGGACATTAAACTTTGACATTCAAATCTCTACTCCGACTTGGTTCTTCCGGGCTGATACAACAAAGAAGAAAAATAGGTATTTTACATTTTGTGTAATTTACTGAATTTTGTTTTATTTGAGGTTAAGCTAGAAATATCTCAAAGTTGTTGGTTATCTGAGGAGAGCCAGAAAACTCAGAAGTGAGTGTTTTTGAATTGTGTAAGCCCCTTTGAAAAAGACACAATTGTAAAGGTTTTGGGTGAACCTGTGAAAACCTATTTGATAGTGAACGCTAATATCCCCTGTGTGAGGATATTAAGAGTGGAGTAGCATTCTGTGTGGCTGTTGATGAACAGTTGGTGTACACACAAGCGAACCACTATAACTCTTTGTGTTGTATGAATGTGTGCTTCATTTTCTTATCTTTGATTATTCATTTGTGGGATGTATGTGGATGTGAATGTTATAATCATTTTATTTTAAGCTCAGTGGGGAATGTTGTAATAGATTAGACTTATATTTTCATAATTTATCTCTTGCTATTATTAGTTTGTGCTTCAGTTTCTCTATTTGTTCTAGTAAGGTTGCCCTGTCATTTTTATGGTGAATGGTTGTCCTTAGAACAATCAATATTTGAGATTGCATTTGATTCCTCAGTATAGTTTGAATTTGTTTATTCCTCTTTGGTTTGAGTTCTTGATAGGAAGATCTTTCTAGAAATAAGGTTGTCATACCATAAACTTTGGTTTTTGATGTAAGGTTGTACTTAGAACAACTTTTATATTAACCTCTCAATACTGGTTTATTGAGGTTTCTTTTCATTTCAGCATTGTGAATTAATTTAATTTGTTTGGTTATCTATTTATTAAATTCCACTGTAATTATTTTAAATTTGGCGTTGTCCTATTTACCCCCCCTCTAGGACATATAGCTTGACCATTTCAAGTGGTATCAAAGCCTAATAGCTTGTTTTAATTGCTTTATTTTTGGATTCATTTCCTAAGCTAATGATCTAAGCTATATTTAAGATGTCAAATTTTGATAGCCTTTCAGTCACTAGGCCTCCACCCTTTAATGGCTCCAACTATGCCTATTGGAAAGCCAGGATGAGGATTTTCCTCAAATCAATCGATGAGAACGTGTGGCTTGCCACAGTGACTGAATGGAACCCTCCTACCATTGAAGTAACCGGTATTAATGGATCAAAATCAATGAGAATAACACCTTATACTTCTTGGTCCACACTTCAGAAGAGTGAGAGTAGTGCCAATGCAAAAGCACTAAATGTAATTACTTGTGCACTATCACCGGATGAGTTCAAAAGAATCATATCCTGTGATACTTCAAAGCTAGCTTGGGATATATTAGAAATGACACACGAGGGTACTTCAATTGTCAAAAAATTTAAAGTCCAACTCCTCACAACTAAATTTGAAGAAATTCATATAGAGCAAAATGAAATGTTTATGGACTTCTACACTAGATTAAACGACATTGTAAACTCTATGTGGGGTCTTGGCGATAAAATCTTAGAAAGTAAAGTGTGTGTAAAGATACTACGCTCACTACCTAAACGGTTCAATTCTAAGGTAGCTGCGATCCAAGAACTTCGTGATACGGACAACATGAGGGTAAAAGAGTTGGTTGGGTCTTTATAAACCTACGAGTTAACTTTTAAAGCTCCTAAAGGTAAATCAATAGCCCTTAAGTCTTCCAAAAGTATTTCTCAAGAAAATTCCAATTTACAAAATTCTGAAGACGATATGGCTCTTTTAGCGAAAAAGTTTTACAAGATTTTCAAAAGTAAAAAGAGGGTCGATTTTCAAAAATCGAATGATAAGAAAAGATCTAAATCTAGATCTAAATCTTAGAAATCTTTGAAAGATAGTCAATGTTACAACTGCCAAGAATATGGGCATCTAGCAAATAAGTGTCCTAAAAAGGACAAACCTAAAAAGAAAGGAATGTTGGCTACTTGGGATGAATCTTCTGGCATTGAAGCGTCTTCTGAATCAGAGGATTCTAAAACCGAGTCGGGCAATGAAGTTAAGGCCCTTAGGACTCTAGCCAAGTTCACTTTTTCAGATCATGATGATTCAACCAGTGAGGAAAATTTGAATAGTGATCATGATAATGAAGAAGATCTTCAAGATGCTTATAATGCCCTATACAATGAAAGTTGTAAAATTGCCGTAAAACTAAAACTTCAAAAAGAAAGGTTTTCAGGACTTAGAGAAAGATTTGAGTCTCTTGTCTTAGAAAAATCTCATCTTTCAGATTGTTTTAAAAAATGCAAATGTGATCTAGATTTCAAAACCACCCTTATTGAAAATCTGAAATCTGAAAATGATGAACTTAAACTTGAAGTCTCTTCCCTTTTGAGTTTAAAGGATACATGGAGGTATGCCCAAGGTGATCTAAAATTAGAAAAACATTTAATTAGATCAAGAAAATGTGGCGACCGATCCGGTTTGGGCTAGGACAAAAATATTCCTCCTAAACAAAAGAATACTCCTCCCAAGTTTGTAAAAGGAGAATCCTCTAACTCAAAAGAGAAAAGTTCAAGCCAAAAGTTTTATAAAAATGTTAAAACTTTTCAATCTCTCAAAACCAGAGGTAACTATATCAATTACAAAAATCAAAATCAAAACCCTTTAGCTGAAAAAATAGTTGATTTGCTTAAGGAACTCTTAAAATCTAACTCAATGGGTCATTCGTACAAAAATCACAAATACAAGAAGACCAACTATACTCCTAAACCCAAAACAGTAATGAGATGGGTTCCTAAAGTTACTTGCTTGGTCGCCCACATTGCTTTCAAAGCTACAAGACATTCGAAGTGGTACTTAGACAGTGGATGCTCAAGGCATATGATAGGCAACAAGGCTTTATTCACCAATCTTAAAGACATGACTGATGGGTCAGTCACATTTGGTGATGGTAGCAACTGCAAGATTATGGGCCAAGGTACGATTCAACTTCATAACCTCCCTTTGTTCAAAAATGTTTTATATGTTGAAGGCCTAAAGCATAACTTGCTTAGCATATCTCAAATATGCGATAATGACCATAGTGTAAGATTTTCTAATCAAAATTGTGAGATTCTAAATAACAAGGGTTCGGTAATTTTAACTGGACGTAGAACGTCTGAAAACTGTTATATTATAAGTGAATCCAGCTCAACTAGTCAATCTTGTTACATGGTCCATACAGACGAGACTGATTTATGGCATAAACGTCTTGGACATGTACACTACCGAAATCTTTATAGATTGAGCAAACGAGAACTTATAAGAGGTCTACCCAAACTACAAAAATTTGATAAAATATGTGGTGAATGCCAGATTGGCAAACAAACAAGGAACTCACACAAAAAGGTGAATTCCAATACCACATCAAGACCACTCGAGCTTCTCCATATGGATCTTGTAGGACCTACAAGGACTAAAAGTCGAGGTGGCAAAAGATATATCTTGGTAATAGTAGATGATTTTACCATATATACATGGGTTGTTTTCTTAAGGGACAAATCAGAAACCCTTGAAGAAGTGAAAAAGGTTCTAAAAAGGATTCAAACTGAAAAGAATTCTCAAGTCAGTAAGATTCGTAGTGATCATGGATCTGAATTTGAGAATAGCGGTTTTGAGAAGTTCTGTAGTGACCAGGGAATATTACATGAATTCTTAGCACCCAAAACTCTACAACAAAATAGTATAGTTGAAAGGAAAAATAGAGTACTTCAAGAAATGACTAATGTCATGTTGAATAGCATGAAGCTCTCTAAGAATCTTTGGGATGAAGCTGTCAATACAACTTGTTATATCATTAACCGGGTTTACACTAGTAAAGGTAATAATAAAACAGCTTACGAAATGTGGTTCGATAAAAAGCCTACTGTTAAATACTTTCAAGTTTTTGACAGCAAGTGCTATATTTTACGAGATCGTGAGAATCTGAGAAAGTTTGATACGAAGAGTGTTGAAGGAATCTTTTTAGGATATTCTTTAAACAGTCGAGCTTATAGGGTTCTGAACATAATGACTGGTGTGATTCAAGAGTCCATTAATGTGGTCATTAATGATCGCTTAAACACACCAGTCTCAAGTCCTGATAATGATGAAGTTCTTGTAATTGATAAACCTGATACTTCATCTAATCAGACTAATTCTGAATTAAGGACTGTTAAAGATCATCCAACTACATAGATTCTTGAAAACCCTCTCACTGGTGTGTGCACTCGTAAACAACTAGAAGACATATGTAATTACATGTGATTTACATCTTAGATTAAACCGGTAAACATAAAAGAAGCTCTTGCTGATGAAAACTGGATAGTTGTTATACAAGAAGAACTTAATCAATTTATTCGAAATGATGTCTGGTATCTTATTCCTAAACAGATAAACACATTATCGGAACAAAGTGGATTTTTAAAAATAAATTTGACGAGCTTGGAAATATAGTTCAAAACAAGGCAAGACTGGTTGTACAAGGGTACACTCAAATTGAAGGTATCGATTACGATGAAACCTTTGCTCCAGTTGCTCGTCTTGAATCAATCAGATTTTTTATATCCATTACATGCTTTAGAAAGTTTAAAATTTATCAAATGGATGTAAAGAGTGATTTTTTAAATGGTGATCTACATGAAGAAGTATATGTTGAACAACCTACAGGGTTTGAAGACCCTAAGTTTACTGATCATGTATACCGTCTTAAAAAAGCTTTATATGGTCTAAAACAAGCCCCCAGAGCATGGTATGAGAAATTGACTAAGTTTTTACTCAGTCATAACTTTCAAATGGGAAGTGTTGATAAAACATTGTTTGTTAAGAAACATAACGAAGATATCTTAATGGTTCAAATCTACGTTGATGATATTATTTATGGATCTACCTATACTAACATGACTATTGAGTTTGCAGATTTGATGAAATCTCAGTTTGAAATGAGCATGGTTGGGGAATTGAATTATTTCCTTGGGTTACAAGTAAAACAACGATATGATGGAATGTTCATCTCTCAATCTAAATATGCTATGAATTTGATTAAGAGATTTGGATTTGAGAATGGTAAGAATTTTGATACTCTTATGAGTACAACCTTGAAACTCTCAATAGATTCTGGAGGAAAAAATGTGGATCCGAAATTTTATCGGAGTATGATTGGTAGTTTACTGTACTTAACTGTTAGTAGACCTGATATTGCTTTAAGTGTTGGTATTTGTGCTAGATAGCAGTCTGATCCTATGGAGTCTCATTTAATTGTTGTTAAACGAACTATGCGATATGTCGCAAGTACTGTTAATCTCGGTCTCTGGTATCCTAATGACACTAGTGTCCAATTAGCTGGGTACTCGGATGCTGACTGGGCTGGTAATCTTGATGATAGAAAATCTACCAGTGGTGGTTGCTTTTATATTGGAAACTGTTTTGTTTCTTGGCTTAGCGAGAAACAAAGTTCTATATTACTTTTAACTGCTGAAGCTGAATATATCGCAGCTGGTAATGCGTGCACACAGCTTGTTTGGATGAATCGTATCCTAAGTGATTATGGAATTAAACAGGATTCTATATTTTTATATTGTGATAATACCAGTGCCATAAATATTTCGAAAAATCTTATTAAGCATTCTCGTACTAAGCACATTGACATTATATTTCATTATATTCGTGAATTAGTAGAAGAAAAAGTTATATCTTTGGAATATATCTCTACCGAGGATCAACATGTTGACATTTTTACTAAACTGCTTGATAAAAGCAGGTTTAACAAAATAAAATTTGATCTTGGCATGTGCATTCTAAAATGATTATTTATGCCTATTTGTATCATATTGTATATATTTGCTAGGTTAAATTTCAATTTTTATGAAATATGCATGAAATCAGATTTTTGGTGATGTTCAACCAGTCGAGGATTTCCTCGACCTATCGTGGCACGACCAGTCGTAAATCGCGGTGATTGACTTAAATTGGGAAAAATTTCATTTCTTTCTTATTTCAACTTTCCTCTCCGACTAGCCGATGTTCGACCAGTCGAACCCACCTTCCAAATCCTTCAAGGTTAGTGTTCTATTTGATTATTTCTTGTGGATTTGTGTTAAGTTTGCTTCTATTTCTTTCTTGAAGTTGTCTATTTCTAGTTTTGTTGAGATTTGGGGTTTTTCCACTCTCAAAATTTGATTTAAAAAAATCCACTTCTCAATCCTTTGCAACTCCTTATTTTCTTGAAATCCTTGTTGCAAATGGCATCTAGAGGTAAAAAGACAACATCCCATGGTCCATCTTCATCCAGATCTACTCTTCTTATGAAGCGTCATCTTCGGGCCTCCAATGATGTTCCGTCTTATGTTCAAGACATCTGATTGCGTAATGTTATTGTTGAACATCCTGTTGATGTTAATCATGTTGCTCCATTTGATATCCTTCCTATTCTTCAGACTGTAGGTTGGGATAACTTATTGCATTGGGGTGGGCCAGCATACCGGTCCATTGCCCAATCTATGTTCGCATGCATAAATACTTTTTCATTGGATGATTTAACTTTTACGATAACCACAAGATAAGGACTATTTGATGTTGATCGTCATTTGATTTCAGCTCTTATGAAAATTCCTGTGAATGATGAGGGCATTCCTATTCATAATTTATCTGATAAACCCTCAGTCACTGAAAAATGCATGCTTACTAGAGATTTATACAATTTGGACGTTCAATGGACACATAAAGGGAATGCGCTCCCTTCAAAGTTTTTGTTACCCAAATACAGAGTTCTTCATAAGATCTTTGTGTCTAACTTGTATCCTCGATCTGGTAATAAATCCGAATTGACGTCCTTCATGGTTCATGTTCTTTATGCTGTTGCCAGAGGTACTCATATTTGTTTACAATCCTTGATTTGTCACCATATCATTCAATTTCGACTTCATCCAGGTCATAGTGACATCCCTTTTGCTTATTTGATGACTATGTTGGCTAAACATATGTTAGTCGACATGCTTGTTGAAGAGGCCCCTATCAATCATCTGATTTTTCATATTCCAATATCAATAAGATGAAGCTGGAATTCCTTCCTGGCCAAAGTGATGGTGTTGGAAATGCTGAAGCTGAACATGAGGAAGAAGTTAATGATCTTCCTCCTGATGATATTAACATGGATGACATTTTTAAAGAACTTGAATCTGATTCTACAAATGATCCAGATTATGAACCTTCTGAGTTTGATGCACGTCTGCGTGCATTGGAGGATAAAGTTGAGAATATAAATGTTAAGATGGAAAACATGTCTGTTGCTCATGATTTACAATTCAAGTATATGAGCAAATATCTTTGGTGCTTGAACAAAGGCATGCATCAACTTGATCCTTCCATCTCTGCTCCTTCATCTGGTTCAGATTAGTTCTTTTATTATTACTGGTCTGTATTAACTTTATTTCTCTAGCACTAGCTTAACTGGTTTTGAGATTGTAGCTATCTTTAACTTGGCACAGTTTCTGAATTATGTGAATTGCTTATATCTTGTCTTGTTACCTCTCATATTTCTCTTTACTTGTTTTTCCACAGTCATCTGTTTTGTGCTTCCTTTGTCCTATTGTGACAAAAAGGGGGAGAACGGATACGTATATCAAAATGGATATGTATATCAATGTGTCTAATGATTATGAGGAGGGAGTAGCATTGTGTATGTTACTCAGGGGGAGTATGTACAGAGGTGGACTATATGTTGAATATTGATTTGTAGGTTCATGCTTGTATGCCAGTTGATAATAATGCTTGTCGCTTGTATGCCAGTTGATAATAACCGGTGCATGATTCGTTAACTAGATATTCTGTTTTTATGAAATATATTTTGGAAGTGTGTTTTGTCACTAATTTGACAAAGGGGGAGATTGTAAGTGTTATAGGTTATAACCCTTTTTGTTGTCAAATTTATGGTGTCAAAGACATTGTTATGAAGCATGCATATGTGAAGAACTAAGCTCTACTCAAGATCAACTTTGATTGACAAGCATTGCTCACAAGTCAAGACCCAAGAAAGTGTGATTGTTTGACTTAATTCAAGACAAGGATAATGTAAGATTTCAAGAAGCTTTCAAGTTCGATCTCAAGATCTCAAGAAGCTTTCAAGTTTGAGCTACATCAAGACTTCAAGTTTCATTATGCTCAAGGTCACTCGTCTTTAAGTTTCAATGTCCTTACTTCACTGTTGAGGTATGACTGACCTTAGGTTAACCTTTAGAGTAGGCCATCGTGGATACATAATCCATATGTTTTATATAAGTGAGTTTGGTCTGTTCTAAGACTAGTCCTAGCACTGCTTTGACCTGTCTAAAAATTTTCTGGATCAGTCGTAAGTTTGTTTCAAAATTTAGAAATTTTTTGTTAAACTTCGACTAGTCCTGGGGACTGTTCGACTAGTCGTATGAACAGTGTCGACTGCGTCTTCGACCAGTCGTAGACCTACAACTCAAACTATAGCGTTGAAATTTGGCTTGCTTCGACCAGTCGAAGGAGGCCTACGACCAGTCGAAGGAGACTTACGACCAGTCGTGAAACTGCCTTATCTTATCGCGCCCGAATTTTCAAATTTTTGTTGGATCTACGACTAGTCGTAGAGGTCTTTAGACCAGTCGAAGACTTGTTTTGCTCACCTATAAATAGAGCACGAATCTCAGAATAAAGGACACCACTCAAGCAATTCAAGTTAATTTAATTCGGCCTTCTGAGAGGTAAGTCTGTGCTCCATTCAAACTAAGTGTGCATATTTAATATTCTCTTTCTTTAGCTTTGTTAATTGATTTTGTTTCTTGCATTCCAATCTAATCTGAAAAGAGGAAGTTTTATTTTCCTTTTTCTGGAATCAAAATCAATTAAAACTAGCCCATTTCTTATATGTTAAAATCTATTAGAACATAAAACCATTATATTGTGAGTATTGGACATTGAACTTTGACATTCAAATCTCTACTCCGACTTGGTTCTTCCGGGCTGCTACAACAAAGAAGAAAAACAGGTATTTTACATTTTGTGCAATTTACTGAATTTGGTTTTATTTGAGGTTAAGCCAGAAAAATCTCAAAGTTGTTGGTTATCTGAGGAGAGCCAGAAAACTCAAAAGTGAGGGTTTTTGAATTGTGTAAGCCCTTTTAAAAAGACACAATTGTAAAGGTTTTGGGTGAACCTGTGAAAACCTATTTGATAGTGAACGCTAATATCCCCTGTGTGAGGATATTTGGAGTGGAGTAGCATTCTATGTGGCTGTTGTTGAACAGTTGGTGTACACACAGGCGAACCACTATAACTCTTTGTGTTGTGTGGATGTGTACTTCATTTTCCTATCTTTGATTATTCATTTGTGGGATGTATGTGGATGTGAATGTTGTAATCATTTTATTTTAAGGTCAGTGGGGAATGTTGTAATAGTTTAGACTTATATTTCCGCAATTTATCTCTTGCTATTATTAGTTTGTGCTTCAGTTTCTCTATTTGTTCTAGTAAGGTCGCCCTGCCATTTTTATGGTGCATGGTTGTCCTTAGAACAATCAATATTTGAGATTGCATTTGATTCCTCAGTATAGTTTGAATTTGTTTATTCCTCTTCGGTTTGAGTTCTTGATACAAAGATCTTTCTAGAAATAAGGTTGTCCTACCATAAACTTTGGTTTTTGGTGTAAGATTGTACTTAGAACAACTTTTGTATCAACCTCTCAATACTGGTTTATTGAGGTTGCTTTTCATTTCAGTATTGTGAATTAATTTACTTTATTTGGATATCTATTTATTAAATTCTGCTATAATTATTTTAAATTTGGCGTTGTCCTATTCACCCCCCCTCTAGGACATATAGCTTGGTAATTTCAGTTGGCACCGGATTCGATGATCGTGAATTTTGTCAACCCGGTTTCTGAGTTTGGGGCATGACAGCTGCCTTAGCTCCACCTTCACTCTGCTCAGGAAGGACTGAAACATTCTTTACCCCATAATATTTTCCCGCATTATTGATTACAATGGGAAAGACATCCACCATAGTTTCACTGAGGGTTAGAAAGGATAAAGGGAAAGCTATTGTGATAAGCAAACCTTTGGCCGTAATACCACTAATAATGGATTCGGTGCAAGCTTTTGCATCAAGAACATCACATTTTGAGTCGGCTAGTTCCCCAAGACAATGATGTGCTAGTTTTGGGCTGAGCAGTGACTCATTTTCCTTGACATCATCAATGACAGTGTACTCATCCTCTCCTTCAGTATCACGCCAACTGAGGGGGAAAGAAGTGACAATCTTTATAATGGGCGATAGTCAGATTGATCCACAAGCCCTCTTGATGGAAGAATGTAGGAACCTTTGAGGGGCATTAATGGCATTAACCCGTAATGCGACTCAAGTCCTTGCTCCTCCGATTACGGCTGCCATGAAAAATAATGGGTGATAAGCAAAAGGGTCACAGTTGCGAAGGGTTGTATCTCATGCGTTTGCACCTACTATTGCTCAAATTGTAACATTAAAAGAAAATCGACACGTGGTCATTGAAGCCATTCGCATGCGAAGGGAACGAGATCAAAAGAGAAGTTTATGGTATCAGACACCGTATCCTTGTGAAATAAAGGAAATGTCATTTCGCGCCAATTTCAAATACCTATACTTCCAGAAGTCGAATGGAGACAGCTCACTAGAAGAGCATCTAATGTACTTCATAACAACTATGAAAAATTTCTCCACAGTTTCTTATTATTGCTTATGGCTATTCGGATCATCTTTAACATGAAAAGCCTTAGGTGGTATTCAACTTTGGCTCCGGAATCTATTTGTATTTGAGAGCAAATGCAAGATGCCTTTATGGCCAAAAAAAAAAAACTCCTATGAAAGGGAAGTTAGCTTAACCAAATTGGCTTCCATCTGCCAAAGGGGGCAAACCGGTTGAAAAATTCATCGACTAGTAGAAAACCCTAGGGCATCATGTCGACAACTTCCAGGAGACTTGAAATAGGTTAAACTATGTTTAGGTTGTATGGACCACATGTGGCATTTGGCCTAATAAGTGTTGATATACGAACTTTTCGTGATCTCGCTACAAAGGCTCATACTCTTGAAATGATTGCTAGGAAAGAGTCAACTTCTTGGACGAAGCCGCTATGCTAGAGCTTTAATGGAATATCAATAAACACCACTGGAAAATGAGAGAAAATGGAAGACTCCTGAAGTAGACAATGAAACAATGATAGAGAAAGTAGGAACAATTATACGATTGGGGTGACAGATAAAAGGCCCATATGATATAAGGACCATAAGGGGTATGCATTTATAAAGGAAGACATGATTAATGCCATTATCACCATATGCTAGGACTTCAGATTGAAAACTACTAAGCCATTAAAAGTATACTCCAAAAGATTATCGATAAAGGCGAAATTGTTATAAAAAAACGACGAAGGGAAGAAAGTTCTAATGAGCACAGTTTCTATTAAAAGTATATGTAATAATACCTCTTAGCCCCATATTGAAATCAATGCTTTTCGTATTCTCTCTAGAGGTTTTTAATGCGGAGGTTGAGAGTGGGGGCGAGGAGTGGAATAGAAAGCTATGAATGTGTTCATGAATAAAGAAAAGAGATTTTGAAAAAAATTATTGTCCAACATATGACTTTTATGCAATATCAAACGTTGATCCTTTAAAAAAAGAGACATGGTTCTAATGCTTACACAACCCATCATGGTTATACACAATTGGGGGGCAGATTTGACCCAAAAATGAGATGGTCTATTTTGACCACTCAAAGAAAACGATGACTAAAGTTTTGATTGTAAAAATTCTTCACGAAAAATCTACCCCAATCAAAAGGAGGCAGAGGGTATACTCCACAAAAGAATGAAAAATGTTATACAAAGATGAAAAAATGTCATATAATGATGAGAATAACTTGTCAAGAAGAGCATTATGTAAACAATGAGTTTAAAGTCAAGGATCTATTCGATCCTCAATTCTCCAGTTCTACGTGTTTTTATCGACGATTCTCAAAAAGATTACCATCGATTCTTAAAATGATTATCACTAATTCTCTAAATAATAGTCCTTAATTCTCCAAGATGATAATCGTTGATTTTCCAGAACAATCACTAGTCGATCCTCCAAAATTACTGCTGATTATTGGCGGTCGATTTTTCAAGATTATCACCAATTATCGCCGGTTGATTCTCCAAAATTACCATTGAATTATTGCCAATTTTAAGGTAGCGGCGAGGGCCAGCGGCAAACATTGAAGAAGAACAAACACACATAAGACCTAAGCCGTCTCTATCACTCTTGGTAGCGTTATAGGGAAGGATGAAAGAAAATGCCCCCCCTGTGAATGGACCTATGTCAAAGAGGCGTAGAAAAAGAGGGTTGAAGTGTGAGCTCCGTGGTTTATCCATATGTCGGCCAACCATGAATAAGACCCTCTAACTCTCTGGCTTGTTTCCAATAGTAACTCATGAAAAATGCAATTTCTATAAGAGCTTTTCCGCATTGGTGGATTAGTGACCTTAGACTTGGTATCCCTACAAGTAGCCTTGTGAACTCCTCGGTAGCGAAGAATGTCATGTGAACTCAAGAGAGTTACATGAAGGCCCACGTGTAAGTCACTTTTTGCTCCAACAACTTAGGAGCCTAAATTGTGGTTGCTTCAACTATTTATAAGCCTAAACTGTGATTGCTCCAACTACTTACGAGCCTAAATTGTGGTTGCTCCAACTATTTATGAGCTTAAACTATGGTTGCTCCAACTATTTATGAGCCTAAACTGTAATTGACGCCTTAGTTTTACTAACAAAACCCTGGAGTATATCTGCCAATTAGGAGGAATAACGGCATAAAGCAAATGATATGTAAAAGGAAAAGAAAAGAAAAGAAAAGAAGTACATATACAAATTGGCAACATGATTCATAAAGTTAGGAATAATCACAATCATATGATAGAAAATAGAGTAGCAATTGAATGAAATTGTTTACATCACTTGAATCATAAGATTATTATGAATCACATGATATAAAATTTGTACATGTATCCTTGAATTACATATGAATTACACATTCATAATCATTCCAAAATACCTATAGTCAACATATATCCTTGCAGATCTTGAGTGAATTGAACTTGAGCTGTAACGACGTTAAGTTCAGCTTCGGTGATAAGTTGGGCTTGATTTGGAACGTCTGTGAGCTCTTGTTCTAAGGAAATGACATTAGTCCTTTTTTTTGAAAGATTAGATTCTTCAAGCTCCATTATACTCATATTGTCAGTAATACTTGCTTGGATCTCGCTTAGTCTCAATTCTTCATCTTACCTTTACGCGTCAAGAACAACGATCTTCTCATTGATTGAAGCCAGTGTTTGTTCTACAAATTTTTCTTTTTCTTGAAGAGAATCACACTCTCTTTGGTATCTAGAGATAAGTGAAGATCACTTAGATATCTCATCATTAAAAAGTGACAATTCTTCTTGGCGATGCAATGTCTTTGGTGCGATTTTTATGCTCTGACTTGATTCCAAATGTTGAAGAGAGTCATAGAACTGAGACAGGGAATCGTGAAGACTCAAAACCGTGATCTTAGCGTGCTTCGCAGTATTGTCTAAAATCACCAAGGCATCACTAAGGAGGGTCAATTGCACTGGATCTTTAAACATGTAAGCGATCAGTAGGAGTGCATTTTTTACAAGGATGAGCTTGTAAGGGGCAACCTTCTCTTATGGATTTGAGCTTGTGGAGAAGCTTGGAACTGGTGTGGCTATAAAAAAAGTAGAAAATACAACATACGATAAAAGAAACAAAATAATCTCACTAAAAGAAGGAATATTGAAAATTCAAAATCATACTTATTGGTGGAACTGTGAACGAAGGAGTAGATGAAGCTGAAGGTCTAACAATAGCATGGGCATTCGATGATTTAGAAATGACTACTGCAGGAGCAATATTGAAAGTTGGCTATCTAGCCACAGTACTTGAATCCAAAGTCGTTGGAGTTGTCGCGACGATAGGTTCCAATGTAAGGATAGCTAGACGGACGGTTGTAAACAAAATATTGGAAGATGTAATCATGGTGTTATCTATCAAGACACATTCTGCGTCAATTTCGCATGCCTCCGTAGTCGTCAAAAGGGCTGTCATATTCTGATCGAATTCTACACTATGTGGGGTTGAAAAAGGTTTATTTAGAGATATTCATGCCTCTATCATGTTCTGTGCCAGCGTAGAAAGTCATGCATCCCTTGATAAAGAAATTTCCATGATCATTGGAAGCATTTGAGGATTGATTGGAGGAATGGTAATCAGAGATACTGTTTATTTTTCATGAGGCAGTGGGGAATAGTTGGTGCTGAAAGTCATAGTAATGTTAGCCACCGATGAGTAGCTAAATTTTCCATAGTCCAACATCTCTTCTTCCACGGGACTGCTCGCTTTGTCAATTGGAGCTGTTGTAAGACTCGTAACCTCGCGAGACCTTTCGTACACTTCTACTTAAACAACGACATGTTCCCGGCGGACTAGATCAACGAGTTTTGATCGTTACCCTACTTTTGTACCATGATATCCCAAGACTTGTACCCTAGCGACCGCGCGAGTGTTACGATTCCAACACTGCGCGACACACCCCATTTCGACCCTTAGATTAGAAATTACAATCTTAGCACAATCCGATGTGGGTCGCGTAATGCACGCGGGCCTCACTTGCACAAATCCCCATGTTGTCAAATCAATCAATCCATCAATCTATCAAGTCATCCATCAATCAAGTCATCCATCACTCATGTCACTCTCTTCTCATTAGTCAAACAAACCTATGCCATTCTCATGCAACCCATACCCCTACCTATGCTAGCCATCATTCTTTTATTCTTTTTCTCCCCATTTTACCTCTTCATCTTCCCCTTATTCCTTCCCTATCCTAAAATATCTACCACAAAACTCCCTAACTCCCTCTCGTTTCTACCATTTTCTAGTAAGAGTAGAGTGAGATTAAGAGAGAGAAAAATATTAGAAAGATTAGGGAGAAATTAAAGAGAGAGAGAAAAGAAAGAAAGATTAGGAAAAGATTAAGAGAAAAGAAAGAGAGCTTGTTAAAGGATTAGGAAAGATCAAGAGAGTAAGAGTAAGAGAAAAGAGAAAAGAGTGATTAGAGGAGGTTAAGGGTGGAGAGGAGCTTGGTGGACCGTCCGATCGCCGATTCAAACCGATCCAACCTCCATCCTTCTGAGTGAGTGCACGGGAGGGTCAAAGACCTCCCCTTCTTTGTGATTTCTTTATTTTGGTAGGCCCATAAGGGTAGGACCCACCTTGATCATTGAGTATGTGTTGGACCCCATAGTGGCTGGGGGCCACCCCGATGGCCGGATCTATTTCTCTTCATTTCCATTTCTTTTCTTATTCTCATGGTGTTGTGGGACCCACAAGTGGGCCATGCTATTAGAGAGCGTATCCTGCACGCTATCATAGCGTGGACCACATTGTGTGGCCCACCATGATGTTTAATTTATATTTAAAATAGTTGATTGTGTAAGCACACTTGGATGGTGAAAATACACAAAAAATGGATGTGATCCAAAGCTTCTTGGCCCCACCATGAGTTAGACATTTAAATGGATGGAGTGGATTTCCTAGATGGGCCCTACCTCACCCTTAAAACACAAGAGAGGGAGAGGGACAGTGGCACTGTCCCTGGACACAACAATGTCCAGAGACATTGCTGGAACTATCTACCTTCCAAAGCCACGTGTGGGCTTCCCTCGTGGGCCCATCATGATGTATATATAAATCATCCACACCATCCATCCGATTTCCCTTCTCATTTTAGGCGTTGAGTTAAAAAATGAAGCTAATCTAAATCCCAGGTGGGCTATACCACAAATACTAAGGGTTTGGGTTACCCATTGTCATTTCTTACTTTGCATGGGGAGTGAGTTTTCACTCGTGGACCCCACCGTGATGTATATGTTTAATCCACACCTTCCACCGGTTTCTCTAGATTATTTTAGGTTATGGGCCGAAAAATGGGGTAAATCAGAGCATCGAGTGGATCGCAATAAGGCAAACAAAGTCCCACTATTGGAACTTTTTAAGACCAACTATTGTGTGTGTAGGTGGTGGACCTACCTATCTTTGGACTCCTTTGGTCCATAGAGAGCTGGTTGATATAATGGACAAAATGGATTATCCACTAGTGGACCCAACATAGCAAAAAACGAAAATAAATAAAGGAAGAAAGAAAAAAAAAGGGGAGTCACCGGGCATTATTGCCCGGTGACGGTGAGAGCGGAAGCCTCATTGGGCTGCCCCCACACGTGGACCCCACCATGACGTATGTGTTTAATCTACACCATCCACCATATTCTCCATATAATTTTAGGTCATGTACCAAAATTTGAGGTAAATCTGAATCTCAAGTGGGCCGTACTAAGGGGATTAATGACCATCTGTTGAAACACTCTAGGACCCGATTTGGAGTCCTTGATCATCCAAATAGCCCAAACCAGAGTCTATTGGACTCCAATCGAGCTGGCTAAGACAATGAACGGATTGAATTATCCACTTGGGGCCCACCTTAATAGTGTATGCAAAACATATAACATATATAATTAAAAATATATATATGAATGCCATGCATGTGGGCGGTAACCCATTCTTGGCCAATTTTGGGTCTCACAAGTGGGACCCTATTCTGTTGTTTATATTGAATCCACACCGCTCACCGAATTCTCAAGATCATTTTAGGCCATGGACCAAAAGATGAGACAGATTCGGGTCTCAAGTGGGCCGCAATGAGGGAAACAAGCCATTGCTTTTGAAATCTTTCAAGGCCCATTGTGGAGTCACTGTTCATCTAAATCAACCTAACTCAGAGCCCATTAGACCCGTTTGAGATGGAATATGTAGTGAATGAAGTAGAAGAACCACGTGGGGTCGCACTGATACTGTATATATAAAAAAAAGAAACAGAAAAAGAAAGGTGTTACTAGGCGGTTTTGCCCAGTGACATGAGGACGGAAGTCTCCATGGGTTGCCCCCCACACGTGGGACCCTACATGATGTATGTATCCTATCCACTCCGTCCATCCATCTTGTCAAATCATGTTAGGCCATGGGCTTAAAATTAAGGCTGGTCCAGATCAAAGGTGGGCTGCACCATAGGGTAATATGGTGTAGAAACCTCTTGGACTTAGGATTTCTTGGTTTTGGGATCCCTTGGACTTGGGAATCCCTGGAATCGAGATCCCTTAGGTATTTGGTTATGTTTGGCATCTTGAATTCAAATCCTTAAATTAGTTGGTGTGTGAATGTTGAAAGTATGGTTTTATTAAATCCATTTAAGCATATACTTTGCCTGAACTGATGAAGTCCCAAGACTCAATGGGCCATGAGCATAGGATCAAATCCTAGTGACTAACCAATGATCTGTAACCGTCGATTTACGTTAGCAATGATCAGATGGTGCAAATCATTCTACTAAAGTAATTATAGTGATGTCATTCATAATCAGATTATTTTGGGACATCGTTAGTGGGCCATGTGCCTAAATGGATTGGTAGCCTAGTGACACACATGTTGTACATGCAGGTGTCCACCCGGGTCACTCCTAGTGGACCCCGCCTTGTTATATATATTTTATTCATGCCTTGCAGGATATATGAAGAGCTAATGTTAGTCTAATGTGGGCCACACCACATAGACTTCTATATTTCTAGTGGGGCCTGTCGGTTAGTTCCCACTCTCTATATATGATGTGGCGATTAAGGCCGATTATTGCCTGATATGTCTGATAACATGCTAGTGTACTTAACCTGGTAGGACACACTGAGAACATGCTTAGTATAATGATACCATGCCTAGATATATGCCCATACGCATCATTTATATTATGTTATGGGTAATGATTGATCATAGCATATGCCTTTGGGCTGAGATACTTAGGGGACCCCATATGAGATAGGGTTGCCACACATGATCACGCGGTACGGGCAGGTTTGATGCATGAATTTGATGGTATGACTCATGCATTTATCATCTTGTATGTCACAATCACTTTACGCCCCAGCGACAACAAGGTTATGGCCTCCATAGGCATATCGTGGATGGCCAGATTGGATACCGGAAATATCCATTCTAGCATTAGGGTGCTATGGATGTCTTTGGGTGAAAGTCCTTAAACCCTTGTGGTACTAGTAGGATGCTTCAACGTTGAGATCGAGTGGATAACATGAGCGTCGGAGTGCCAAATACCAGTAGGCCACGCCTCCTACTGTGTGGTGGTCTGTTGAAAAGGGGTGTGACCTTATCTGCCCGAGGGTAGGGGGATGTAAGCTAGGTTGAGTTTGACCAGTCGTTATCGACGAGCCGGGTGGGCATTGGCATACCACTGGCAAGGCAGATAGTGAGGTCTCTTCCACTCACTTGGTCATGCGCGCGATGGGGTGGTAGCCAGTGTTGGAGTGTACTAGACCCCGATGATGTTTTCAGTGACGAACTGTACTGATATGTGGACTAGTTAAGGGAAACACGCTTGCGTTGCATCTCTATCATATGACATTCGGCCATGTAGGCCTTGCATTGCGTAGCCCTGGTATTACTAACATCATTTATGGACTTGCCAGTTTAGCCTTCCATCATTTTCGCTTACTCTAATAATTGTTTGCTTGACACATGCATTGTGCATACAAGTACGCACTCTCTAAGCTTCATAGTAAGCTTATGCACGTTCGTTATGTGCAGGTTATGCTAGACCGTAACAACATTGAAGCATAAGCATGTGCCCAATCTTTTGGAGTTTTGTTATATCATGTATTTTCCTTTCAATAATGTACTCAAAGATTATATTAGTGGATATATGGTGATGATGTTTTGTAACTTGGGTACACTCGTGGTTATGATCCTTTACAAAAAAAAATTACCCTAAAAATCCAACTCATAGGATCCCAAGATTGGAACCTGGCGCATGGGAGCTGGGAGCCGAGAATGGGGTACTATGGAGGCTGTCGGTGTTGAGTGTCAAATATTGCATATTTTCCCCCATTTATATCTTGGTTTTATAAATATGATAAGGCTTAATGGTATATTTTACACATGTTTGTGTTGCAAGGTGAATCTAAGAGCTTGGATTGAAAAGAATGCTAGAAGCATGGATTTAATGCTCAAGAATCACCAAGGCAAAACATGGATCTTACGAGACCAAGAATAAAGAATTCACATGCTAAAGATATAAGGAAATCAAGTACAAAGGATGAAGAAAGAACTTGAAAGAATGCAAAATCCACAGTGGAAAACAGGACATTTCGGCCCGACCCGAGCTAACTTCGGTCCGACCGAAATTGCAAAAAATAGTCTAGCAAGAAAATAAGATAATTCGGTCCGAATTGAGCCAACTTCGGTCCAACCGAAGCTTTGGTTGGAGTCGGTCCGACCTAAATTTGACAGATTTTTTGCACAAGATTTTTCAGCATCACTTCAGTCCAACCGAAGTCAACTTTGGTCTGACTAAAATTGCACAGAATTATCTAACGAGGAAGTGCGATTTTCAACCTTAATTCGGTCCGACCGAAGTGTAACGCGGGACTTATGCAGAGTGCGTAAATTCAAGACGGTTTTCAAAAATTCCAACGAGTTGCGTCAGATATGGCTTCACAACTATAAATAGGAGTCCGTAGGACGTTCCTAGGTATCTTCTGGGGTTTAAGGAATGGAGTAAAAGGGTGGAGAGCTGCCGTCAAGAGTCTTTCTTCTTTTTTCTTGGTTATTTTATGCTTTGTTTAAGAGTTCTTAGTTCAATCATGTATATGGTTGGCTAAATCTCTTAACTAGGGCTAAGAGGTGAAGCTTGTAACATGATTGAAATGTTTACTTTGTATTGATTCATGTTTATATTAAACTTCATTGATTTCTAGTTGATTTTTAGGAATATTTTCAGTTTTCAATGGTTTATTGTGACTCAAATTACAGTAGACGCTGCGATAGCTTTGAGTATCTTCTTTTCTTATTTGAGATTGTGGGATTGGTAAGTCCTGTTGTTTGCCATCATCTCCTGGGCGTATTTTGGTGTCGGAATCCCTTCCAAATCTTCACAATCCTCTTCCATTAAGGCTAGATTAATGAGAAGTTTAGAGATTTAATCATCTCTCTTTCCAATTGGATAAGGTAGGACTCTGATTCCAATTGGATCTCTTAAATCAAGTAAGGTAACTTCCCAATAGCTATAATTGGATACTTGACACCCTAGTTCCCACCTTTAAATTCACGAGTTTCAATCTACAATATTACAATTACTCAAATTATTCCATAATTCAGATTTAGGTCTTTTTCTTCTTTTAGTTCTAATTCTTTTTTAGAAATGTATGAGATTAGTCCCTGTGGATTCAACCTTGGTCTCACTGAGATTATTACTACATCGCGACCCTACACTTGGGGTGGTGAACAGTTGACACCAGATTTGGCGGCCGGGAATTTTATGAGCCCAGTTTCCAAGTTTGGGGTGTGATAGTTGCTATGTCCCAAGGGTTTTCTTTGGCAACTGCAATATATTTATTTTCAATGTCATTAATATTAACTTCCACATCCTCTTCTGTGTTATCATCCTTCGAAGAGTGTTTTCTTCATTTGAGATACTACTGGCAGTTGATTCGGCATCCTCACTTTCTTCAAAAGTCTCTTCTTGAACAGGTTCTTCTATCATAACCTATTTGCCTTTGTCGGATGAAGTTGTAAGACCCGTATCCTAGTCCGTACCGTTCCGTAGGACTCCGCGATCCTTCCGATCGAATTCTGGCCATCCTCGACCCGTATCCGACAATTGCGATCGATCTTAAGCTGAGTCTTGCATGCTAAAGCTGGTTCGATTCGAAACTTGTACCCTAGTGACCGCGCCGTCGCCGTGGTTCTAACGCTGCGACTCACGCACCGAACCGATACCCAGGGTAGAAGATGTCGGCCTGCGTTTATTCATGGAAAAACGCCGCGCTTTGCGAGTCTCGAGGGAATCTCTATGAGATGTCCCATCAATCACTTAATTAATACACCCTTACCCAAGTACAACAGCCTCATTCTTCCTTTTTCACAAGTCAACTCTCCCTCTTCACTCACCATCCCTCCTTTACCCATTTTTTCAACTCAACCCATCTCCATTTATTACAACCACTCCACCCATCCCTTCAATCCATATCTCCCATCACTTCTCTCTCTCTCCCTCATTTTTAAAAAAAAAAAATCTCCCAAGCAAAAGAGCTCCACACGTCCAAGCTCATCTTCTCCCAAACAACAAGTGTGGCCCACTCTCTCATCTCTCATCCCCCCTTCCATTCATCATCTGCACCGTCAAACGTGTTGGCAAGGAGCATAGGAGGCTAAGGAACCAAGGAGAAGACCGATAGGTGGGTGATCCACCATTTAATCTCATTTTTTTGGGCCCACTAGTTGGTGGGACCCATTTTGATGTATATAATGAGGGGCCCATAGTGGCGGGGTCCCCTCTTATCTCACTCTCTCTCTCTCTCTCTCTCTCTCTCTTTATCTTTCCCCTAAAATGTAGTGAGCCCCACCAATTGTGTAAAATCTACTCTATCCATCCATCAAACGGTGCGGCCCACCGCATTTTGGGAGAAACCCATCATCCTATAAAACATATATGTATATAATGTTATATTTATATTGTAATAATATAAT
Organism: Magnolia officinalis; assembly: GCA_021015155.1. Lineage (NCBI taxonomy): Eukaryota > Viridiplantae > Streptophyta > Magnoliopsida > Magnoliales > Magnoliaceae > Magnolia > Magnolia officinalis. The sequence goes on from JAJHSJ010000004.1 coordinate 65,913,296, forward strand.
GTATGTATATGTATATCCATGGTGGGCCATGTCCATGTGGGACCCACCATGATACCTGTATTGAAGGACCCACCCTGATGCATGTGTACCCAACTGTCCAGCGTTCAAGGGACGCTGGACGTTGTGGGGCTGCTAACGGTGAAGTGTGAACTGACATGGGTATGTACTAACGTCAGTTAAGGGGGAATTTTTGAGGTGGACCTCACATACAAGCCCCACGTTGATATATTTATATAATCCAAGCCGTCCCCCTTCCTTCTCAGAACATTTTAGGTGTTGAGCCGAAAACTGAAGGTGATCCAATAATCGAGTGGGCCTTACCATAGGAAACAGTGGTGTTTGCCGTTAAAACTTTGGAAAATGATTGCTGGTGTCCACATGAAGCTTGGACCCACCTGAAATTTGGTTTGGACCCCTAATTTTGTGGGACACATACAATGGACAGGGTAGATCTGGTTAATGTGGGTCCCACCTAGAGTAACAAAAAAAATATACATATGACAAAAAGGTGGCAAGCACCTTGTTGTCATGACGTACATGAAAAAGGGGTGGGTCCCCATTGGCCCTAGTTGTGGACCCCACCATGATGTGTGTTCTAAATCCCTGCATTCCATTTGTTGGGACCCCTTCGTTGAGGCGTCGGCTCCAAAAAAAAATCAGCCATTATAGTTCTCAGATGGCTCACATCGCTACCGTTTATACGAAGGTATGTTAAATCACTTGGAAATGATTGTTGGGGCCCACATGGAGTTTGGATGCGCCTGAAATTTGGTTTCGACCCTTAATTTTGTGGGACACACATAATGTACGGGTTGGATTGCAAATAAACATTTTGGTGGGCCCTACATAGGACCCACTGTGGTGTGTGTGGCTCACCACACCGTCCACAACAGTGGGTGGTGACACTACTGTGTTGCAAGTGTTTCATTCACGCCGTCCATCCATGGCAGTGGACGGTGGCCCCCACCATGATGTATGAGTTCTATCCACTCCATCCAGCCAGTGATCAGGTGACCACGTCACAGGAAACAGTGTGGGATTGAACGTCAACCGTTGAAACCCCCTTTGGAGATAACAGGAGTTTAGGATCAATATGAATTGTTTTGTTTTGTTTTTTTTTTTTTTTCACCCAGGTTTGTGTGACGTTATCAACAGGTGGGATGTAAAATAAACATTTTGGTGGGCCCCTTGCCACATGGCCTTATCAACAGGTTGGATGTAAAATAAACATTATAGTGGAGCCCTTGCTCACGTGGTTTTACCAACAGGTTGGTGGCAGATAAGCATTTCAGTGGGCCCAGGATTGGATGGAAAATAAATGTTATAGTGGGCCCACATGGGAGTCCACCATGATGCATGTGTTGCATCTAACCTGTCCTACCATTATGAATGATCGTCTTAAGGCTTGAGACTAAAAATAAGACGGATTTATAGTTCATGAAGGCCCACCTTAGTGTATATATGAGACCCATGTGATTAGGCCCACCTAGGAATAGTTGAGGCCCATGATAAATGACCCATTTAATGTATCTAGGGCCCATGTTTTGAGGCCCATCTTGAGGTAATTATGGCCCGTTGTTGAGGCCCACGTTTATATATATGAGGACCATGTTATGCGGCCCATTTGACGTATCTTAGGCCCATGAGTTGGGGCCCAATTGGCTGTACATAAGACCCATTGCAATGTACGATTTCACCATGGGTTCTGCAATGATGTTCAAGGCAGGCCATGCCTTGGAAGCAGTGATGGTTTGATGTCCACATTGCAAAGACGATGTTGGTTAAATGTCCGCATTGTCACTCTCCCTACGGCGCATTGATAGGCCCATATTCGCAGAATGTAGTCCGTATAGGCCCATCTTTGTTATAAACAGAGCCCATCACCCCATAACATGTTTAGTACAGATCCATGACTCATGATCATACACATACGCATCATATGTATGCTTGAGATGAAGAGTGACTGATCATAGCATATGCCTTCAGGCAGACTGTTTACGGGCTCTATAGTAGGCGAAGTTGCCTTGCTCGAGCGTATGATATACGCAGGATTGTTGCATGATTGATAGTGTGGTTCATGCACTTGCATTTGTGTGATTGAGATATGCCCCAGCGACACCAGGGTCATAGCCTCCATAGACGCATCGTGGGTGGCTGGTTGGATACCGAAAATATTATTCTAAGCAATTGGGGCGCCATAGATGTCCCTGGGTGAAAGTCCTTGAACCCGATGGTACCTGAGGATGACTCCAACGTCGAGACTGAGTGGATATATGAGCGCACGAGGGCCGAATACCATGAGGCCGCGTCTCCCACTGTGTCGTGGTCGGTTGGAAAGGGGTGTGGCCTTACTCACCCGAGAGCAGGGGGCATTACTAGGTTGAGTTTTACCAGCTCGGAAATGGGTTCGCTATCGACTTGCCGGATAGATGTTGACAGACTATTGGCTAGGCGGATAGTGAGGTTTCTTATGCTCACTTCTGCTAGGAGAGAGACAGTGCCATTTGGAGTGTACTGAACCCCGGTGATTACCCATACTGAGAATCGTACTGATTTTATGCTCTAGTGAGGAGCTGCATTGGTATGAGGATTGACATGCTTGACTTACATATTGCATCGCATGGCCTTGGTATGGCCGATAACATTTATATCTTATACTGCATAGCCTTGGTACGGCTGGTTGCATTTACATACTCATCAGCATGATTCCGCATTACTCTGGCATTGCATTCTGAGCACGTTCGCACACACTTACTGTAACATCCCAGATTTTTGCCAACCTGGGATTAGACGTCCTTAGGCAATGGGTCGATCCTAACACCTTATCAACTTGTCAAAACTCAGTCCCAAAGGCTAAAATCGCTTGTGAACCCATTTCTTTCACAAATCCCATCCTTCATCACCTTGCTCTTCAATCTTTCTAAGTACTTTCATCCTAGACACTAACTTAAACTAGCTAAGTAGTATAACTCGGATCACTTTATATACAAACTATAAAGGCCCAGGTACCACCTCAGACAGAAATCTTACAGGACTAAACCCTTTAGAAATTAAGCGAGATTTAGCTAGTGTTAAACTAGAGTGCCTGTGAAATTAGCACCAATCACTTTAAATACGATCTGCAAGACCCAAAAGTTGTAGAATCATTGATGCTAGGTTACCTAAAACCTAGGATCAATCTCATTACCCGGCTGCTCACGGGAGCATCTCGAAACTCCGTATCGGATCTGGACAACATGTCGGAAGTCCGATTAACACGAAGTTAAGGACCGCCTCGTTGGGCTTGACAGCCATCTCAGAAATCAAATCCAGATAGTGTCTCAGCGCTATTCGCTTGAGCTCGAAGTGAAGAGTGTGAGAAATGCGAAATTAATTCAAAATAAAATATCTTGAATAGTAATCTGGCACCTCTCACTTGCGGATCAGTTTTAAGCAACCAGACCGTCAGAATCAGATCAAATTACACCCTCAGATCAGGAGAAATTTCATACACCTTTACATGTACTCGGAATCTCCGATCGAGATCCGCTGACCGTTGAACTGAAACTGGTCCGCCACGCGTGATCTGAAAATTCCACTGAAACGAAAACTTAATAGAACGTAGATCCAGTGTTAGTGAGCTTAAGTCCGACCTTTGGCTTAAGGAGGCTCGCCAGAAGTCCTCCGTTGAGCTGAAACTGACCCGTTTTGGTTACAACCTAAGTATACTTTGACCTAAAGTCTATTTCAGTGAGTTTTTAGACTATATAAGGACCTTAAACCCTCTCTCATGACAGCCATACGAATTTGGGATAAATCCTAGAGAGAGGAGAGAAAAGAGAGAGAAAGTGTGGGAGCAGTGGGAGAATCTCCCTGCCACTCTTCCCTGCCGCTATACGTGCTTCACCACTCCATTCTCGTCGCTTTCCCGGCGAATCCGACTCCGTTTCTAGGTAAAAAATCCTAACCCTAATCTGATTTGGGGCTTGGGTGGTTGTAGGTTATGAAATAGCTAACCTATTTCGTTCTATAGGTTGCCAAACTGCCGAATACGGAAGCTTAGCAAACCTATCGACTCCGTTACGATTCTACGATAAAAGGTGCGGACTTTTGGTGTATAGGTTATAGTTTTCAATGCTTTCAATGTCAGATAATGATAGATTCATGATCTGCATGCAATTGCACATGTACAAAGTGCTTTCCGTTTTCTGTTTCGATTAAAGATGAAGAATATGGAATTTTACATATTCTAGGTATTCGTAGAAAATACCGTATACGTATATTTTTTGGAAATGTGTTAGACATGTTTATTTGTTGTATGGATATACGATATATGGATAAAATACTTATATGGCGAAAGGATTCACCTAAATACATGTTTTACTAATATACACTATGTATGTAGAAATACTGTATTGTAAGAAGTACAGTATACAGGTATATTTTAGTGATGTGTTTGCCATGATTAATTGTTGTATAAATATATTATGTGTTCTTAAAATACTTACTTGGCGGATGGACTCGCCCTAATACATGTTTGTTAACATACACTATGTATGTTGAAATAGTGTATGATAAATGTTTGTGGAAATGCTTGAGTGAGTAAGTGTTTGGATGTTGATGCCTTAGGAGGGTGTTGAGATGGGATTCTCAACTACCCTAAGGACATGTATGATTACCTCCATGAGGTTGTTTACTTAAACCGCTTATTTGCAATATATGTGTTTGTATTCCTCTTGATGTAGTGCTTTACAACATGCTTTATATCACGCTTTATAACACGCCTTATAACATGCCTATTAGCATGCTGAGATTACTTTGTTTATCATGCTTTACTCCACATGCTATGGATGGGAATTGATTGAGTTTGGGACTATGTCCATAATCCAGACAATCGGTACTAGAATTGAATTCGTGGCTGTGATTCATTTACCACGTGAGATATGTTCGACGAACTCGAGTCGTACTTCGGTTGGCGATAGTGGTTGGCCACGCGAAGTGCTTATGTACTTCATGTCGTTTAACTTGTTGTGCGTTCGAGCTAGCCAAGCTCGTCAGGCAACCCGATCTGTCTTATGTATGTTCACCATGTTTGGACGCTACTGCTTGAACCTAGGGTACCAAACTTACCAGTGAAATCCCTTTTAACCATGGTACCTCGATCCGCTAAGACTCATGAGCCGGGCATGGTGGTAGGGGACACCATGGTCGAGCTGTCGGCCTACGCTGGGGCCACGTGCCTCCCCGTAGTGACCAGTGAGCAATCAAACTCGTGAGCCGATTATGGTAGTATGGGACACTATATTCGTGCTGTCGGCCTACATTGATAAGGTGATGGGGGAGCGGTGCAACCTTTGTGCGTAACAGCCTTGGCAGCCCTTTGTAGTGACCTCGTGCATACTCTAAAATCGCAGTGAGCCTTAGGGTTTGCCGCGGTATATAGAGTATGAACTAGGCCTGTTTCTGTATTGTGATGAATCATTTAAGAGGTGATGGGGGAGTGGTGTAACCTTTGTGCGTAACAGCCCTGACAGCCTTTGCAGTGACCTAGAAAACACACCGTCGTCTGATATTAACTAGGACTGATGACCTTATAATGGATCATGTTTGGGAATGATACAAGGGAGGTACCTTAGTTTCCCAATCCTGCTGTTTGAAATGGACTAATTAAAAACTCGGTAATCATGCTCATCATGCATTGCATGTGCCTGGAAGATGTGGAGCACTGAGGGATGAAAGCATGCCGCGAACGTGAGATGGTGTCGCACGAGGGAGGGTGTGGTGAGGGCATACATCATGATTGCATCCATACTTGCATTAATAAGAGTAGTTAGGAGTGTTTGATTGTACTGCTTTATCATTACTGCTTGACTGAGTCGATGACATGTTAACCTATGCTTTATTGTTCCGCTGAGTTAGCTACTCACTCCCACGTTATGGGACGGTGTTCCGAACACCCACCAGACTTTTTCTGATTGCAGATGGCTACGCTACTCCGGAAGCAGAGCCGGACTGCTACTATGATGTCGAGGAGGAGTTCTCCTACATGTAACTCTGTGACGGGTCTCTGAAGACCTGGTACTGTATTGACGGGGCTATGGTACTTGAGATAGAAGACATTACACTTACACATTGGTATATTTTAGAATTGTACTTGTAATTATTTAACCTAGTAATGTTATCACACTCTGGAGACTCACCACAGTTTTTATATAATTTATATATCTATCACAGTCTTCGGCTTGAAATTTAACTGTCTCTGGAGTATGATATTCTGTTTTGGCTTAATCTCGCTCATGTTCAATGCACTAATACAGACAACATTCAATCATCAGTATCTATGTTGCATAAGTGATGTTCTGGAAACTCGAGAGTTGAGTTATGCTCGACCCTCGATTTTTCAGGATGTTACACTTACACCGCCCTCTAAGCTTTCTATAAGCGTATGCATGATTGATGCGTGTAGGTGACGCCAGGACGCAGCCTTAGTCTCGCCGCAGTTGGAGTGTGCAGCCGAGCTTCTTGAGTTTTTGTTACTGTCATTATCTTGTATTTCCCTTTCATACGCTGTAACGACTCGGAAATCCTGTACAAAGACCCGAGTACCATCTCAGGCAGAAATCACTCAAGACCAAATCCTTTAGAAATTAGACAAGGATTAACTATTGTTAAACTAGATTACATATGAAATCCATGCTAATCACTTTAAATACGATCTGCAAGACCCAAAACTTGTGGAATCGTTGACGCTATATTACCCAAAAATCTAGGATCAATCTCATTACCCGGCTGCTCTCGGGAGCATCATGAAACTCTGTATCAGATCTGGACCGCACATCGAAAGTTCGAATAATATGAAGTTATAGAATTAGGACTGCCTTGCTGGGCTTGACAACCATCTCGGAAGTCAAAACTAGATAGTGTCCCAGGGCTATTCGCTTGAGCCCGGAGCGAGGAGTGTGAGAAAACATGGTTTTCTTTAGAAATTAAATCTAATTTAAGTAATCTGAGACTTGTCTCTTGCGGGTCAAATATAAGCAATCAGACCGTCGGAATCTGACCCAAATACACCCTCGGATCAGGGAACATTTCCCATACGTGTCCGTGTACTTGTAACCCTGATCGAGTTTCAGTGATCGTTGAACTGAAACTGGTCCGCCACGTGTGATCTGGGAACCCAACCGGAACGAAAACTTAATTCTACCTAGATCTAAGGTTGGTGAGCTTAAGTCCGACCTTTGGCTCAAGGGGGGGCTCCAGAAGTGCTCCGTTGAGACGAAACGGACCTACTTTGGCTATAACCTAAGTATACCTTGGCCTTGGGTCTAATTTGGTAATTTTTTAGCCTATATAAGGACCTTAAACCCTCTCTCATTCAGCCCATACGAATTTGAGAGAAACCCTAGGAGAGAGAGGAGAGAAAAGAGAGAGAAAGTGTGAGAAGAGTGAGAGATTCTTCCTGATACTCTACTCTGCTATCATACGTGCTTAACCATCATGATCTAATCGCTTTTACGGCGATTCCGGCTTCGTTCCTAGGTAAGAAAAACCTAACCCTAATTTGTTCTAAGGTTTCCAATGTTGCAAGTAGCAAAATAGCTGACTCAACTCGTGATTTAGGTCGTCATATCAACCTCGACGAAGACTTAGAGATTCTATCGAGTTCGTTACGCTTCTACGGCGTAAGGTGCGGACTTTAAACGTATAGGTTATGGTTTTCAAGGCTTTCAATGTCGGTTAATGATTTATAACTGACAAGGGTGCTATTACACATGCAAAATGCGTCGTCTGTTTCGTTATACGAGTTTACATGAACTATGTAGAATATAGTGTATTCTATGCATATGTTGGAATGTTTGAATATGTTTGGAATTTGGATTTGTGCTTAACATATTTATTTGTCATGAATATATGTCTAATACATGTGCGACAACTCCTTAGCGAAAGGACTTGCCCAAAATCACGTCACGACAAATATACGTTATATGTGACTAAGTGTGTAGCCCAAGTGTTTGTAGAAATGTTTGAATGAACATGGAGCTCGGATTCATGCACACCATGGTTATCCATCGTGGGTATGCGCACGTGGTATGCGGGGCAACTCCCTAGTGAAAGGATTTGGCTTAACACATGTGTAATCCTCATACATCATCTAAGGTGATGTATGTAGTCTATGTGTTTGTGAAAATGTCTGAATGTGCTAGTGATCACCTAGAATACTTTGTAGGAGGATCGAGATACGAATCTAGGTTACCTCAATTATGTGTATGATTTTCTACATATACGTTACATTGTAATGTCTGTTTTATTTCATGAAGTGAATGTGTGTGAAATCTTATTTGTGTTGTATTTCATAACATGCTTCTTTGATTGTAAGAATTGAATTGCTTATTTATTCCTGCTTTAACTATCTCATATGATTCTTGATAAAATAAAATGAAGTTGGGACTATGATTTAGTCCAGACAATCGGTAACGGGATTGAATTCGTGGCTGAGATTCATTCACCGCGTAAGACGTGTTTGACGAACTCGAGCCGTACTTCGGTTGGCGACAGTGGTTAGGCCACGCGAAGGGCTTATGCACTTCATGTCGTTCAACTTGTCATGCGCCCGTGCTAGTCGAGATCATCAAGTAACCTGATCTGTCTAATGTATGTTCACCATGTTTGGACGTTACTGCTTGAACCTAAGGTACCAAACTTACTAGTGTAACCCCGTTAACCTTGGTACCTCGATCCGCTAAGACTCATGAGCCGGGCATGGTGGTATGGGACACCGTGGTCGAGCTGTCGGCCTACGCTGGGGCCACGAGCCTCCCCGTAGTGATCAGTGAGCAACCCAGACTCGTGAGCCGAATATGGTGGTATGGGACACCATATTCGAGCTGTCGGCCTACACTGATAAGGTGATGGGGGAGTGGTGTAATGATTGCGTGTAACAGCCCTGACAGCCCTTTGTAGTGACCTCGAGCAGACTCTGAATCTGCGGAGAGGCGACGAGCCTTTCCGTAGTAAACAGAGTATAAACTAGGCCTGTATTGATAAGGTGATGGAGGAGCGGTGCAATGAGTGCATGTAACAGCCCTGACAGCCCTTTACAGCGACCTAGAACCGCATCATCGTATGAGATTATCTAGGACTGACGACCTTAGAATGGATCATTGCTTGGGAATGATATAAGGGAGGTACCTTAGTTTCCCAATACTGTTGTATGAAAAGGACAAATAATAACTCGGTAATCACGCTCATAACATAGCACTGCATGTGCCTGGAAGATATGGAGCACTGAGAGATGAACGCATGCCGCAGACGTATGATGGTGTCACATGAGGGAGCATTGGCGAGGGCATGCATCATGACTGCATTCCATACTTGCATTAATAAGAGTATTTAGGAGTGTTTGATTATACTGCTTTATCATTACTGTTTGACTGAATTGATAACATGTTAACCTATGCTTTATTGTTCCACTGAATTAGCTACTCACTCCCACGTTACGGGTCGATGTTGTACACACCAACCAGACCCTGTCTTAGATGCAGGTGTTGACGAGATACAGGAGGCTGAGCCTGACTACTACGATGATCAGGATGAGTTCTCCTACATGCAGTTCTCTGTAGGCTTCGCTTAGGCCATTCAGATGGCGTGGCTATAGGGTTTACCATTATAGTTGTACCACTTTTTTTGGCATTCGATTTTGAAACTAATACATGTATATGGTGACTCAGTAAGGTGTTCGTAAGCTGGAGACCGATTGTGACTGTTTCTGGCTTTATATACATTTACATACACCTTTCAGTCTTCCGCTTGCGTTTTATAACTTGATCTGGAGTATGAATTACTATTTTGGTATAATCCCACTCATGATTAATGCACTAACCTAGATAACATTCAATCATAAGCATTTATATTGTTCGTGGCTACTCGACCCCCAATTTTCAGGGCGTTACATATGCCTTGTACTTAAAGTTTTTGATCATAGTAGATTTTGTGATGGTATTCTTGTGGTTATTGTTCGTGGGTTATGCTTGTGGTGTTCACTCCCCAAGTATAGGGTTGTGATGTAGTAAAAATCTCGGTAAGACCGAGGTCGAATCCACAGGGACTGAAACTTGTACGTTATCTGAAACTAACCAGATTTAGAACTAGGCTAAAAGATGAAATCTAAATCAGGTGAACTTTGAGGAATAATGGTGAAATAATTATTTAAAACTTAAGAATTCAGAGAGAGGGAACTAGGGATTCAGAGGATCCACTTGTAGAGATCAGGGAGATCTACTGCTGATTCATGAACTCAACTGGACTTCGAGTCCCATCTTTATCCAGTTGGAAGATATATCGCTAAAACTCGATCTGCACTTCCTTTGATCTAGCCTTCGAAGAGAAGATAAGTATGAGGATTAGAGTCGCTTCCATCACAAAACCATGCCCTGAGACAAAGTGAACAATAGAACTAAACCATTCCACAACCAATCAGGAGATATATGGCTGTTAAGAAGATTTCTGTCATCCAACCATGTCCAAGGGGCAATGGTGAGCAACATGTCTTCCTAACTGCATAATCACAATAAGAGAATGGACATACTCAAAGCCATCGCAGATATATTGTAATTTAAGTCACAACACATCATTAAAAACTGAACGCATTCCATAAAATCAACTAGCATCAAAATCAGTTCAAACACGAATCAAAGTAGTAGAGATCCTCCCATCACACCACAAGCTTCACCTCTTAGCCCTAGCTAAGAGGTTTAGCTTGACATGAATGGGCTAGCTCTCCAAAATCTCAAACAAACCATGTAAACAAAGGAAAATAAAAAGAACTGTCTCTATCTCTCTCTCTCTTCTTCTCTTACTCTCCTCTCTGCCGTCAAAACTCCCAGCCGTAGGTACCCTCTCCCTCTTGCTTGTCCTTCCTTTTAAAGGCAACATGGGTCGGCTGAGGTTGGTTGGTGGCGCACATCAGCTCACGCATCAAGGAGTTTTTGGAAACTTCTTCTTTCGCAGTAAAATCGCGAAACTGGTTGTGTTTGGAACGATTTTCGGAATGGCTGATTGTCCCAACCTTGGATCTAGCTTCATGGCTGGTGTCGACCCCACCTTTTACAGCTTGTGGACGGTCCAGATCATGGATCCAATGCTGATCATGGTCACGAAACGGCCTGGAACATCCGGACTCTCCGGATGCAATAACAAAGTCACAACGGACTGGGATCCACTGTGGTGCTGGTGGAGCCCAAGATCGACGTTGGATAGGAAATCCATTCCGACCATTAGATTGGTCTCGCAAAACCGTTTACATATATATGGTTTTGGATTTCTGTTGATGTGGCCCACCTATTTGATCTTGTGGCAACTGTCTCTACCGTTCAGAGTTTTTACAGCATCTTCCTAGCATTCTTCAGAAAGGAAACGACTAGATCTTGGTTAGAAGCCTTGCCTGATTCCAATGGTCGGTTCGGATTGAACTTGTGAACCATGATGATGGCCCATCGACTCAGTCTCCGCTCTCCCTGTTCCGCGTCTTCGCACAGCAGGAAACGGAAGTTTCCTTTTTGGCTTAGAATTATGGGCCAAAGTCGGTTTGCAAATCCATACCGTCCATTGCTTTTTCCTCGCAAAACCGATCGGATATGGACGGTTTTAACTTGCCGTCGATGTGGCCCACAGATTTTCTCTTGCACCATCGGTCTTCCATTCGGACGATCAAAATCCGATCTTTATCGTTGTTTGCAATTCTGTCATCTAGGTGATGGTAAGCAGGCCTTTATGAATATGATGGATGGTTTGGATTCTCCATACGGACAATGGATGGGGCCCACAGCATCAACCGACGGTTTCGGTTGCGAAACAGGAAACGGAAATTTCCGTTTTTGGATTTTTGAGATGAAAAGTCGGTCAGCGCCGCTGACCGACCTTTGAATTTTTAGGTGCACACCCGGTGCACTTGTGCACCGTACACATGTGTTGTACATGTGGGTCCCACAGAGATGTTTATGAGAAATCTGTACCGTCCATCTGTTATATTATTGCGTTTAAGGGGTTGAACCCAAATTTGAGGTAGTTCCAAATATCAGGCGGGCCCCGCTTAAAGAATTAAGGGGCTGATATAGCTTTTGGGCCACTTCTGTAGGGATCCGGGAGCTCAAATTTGATGTGTACGGTTCATTTGTGTTCCTCAGGCCATGTATGAAGTTTGGAGTCTATCCGATGGCGGGAACCATGTGATCTTGCATTCTGATTGGTTTTCGGGCCCATTAAATGTGAACGGCCTGATTTCCTCTGATCTCTGCCGTGCAAATCCATCAATTTCATTCCCTGGAGTTCGTCCATTGCCTTTGATGTCATCAGAGCGTTAAATCCATGCTTTAAGCTCCCTTTTTCAATCCACGCTCATAATTGCATCCTGCAGCAAAATACCATCAACATATGACATTAAGCACTATCATATACATAAAATTAGGTACTAATCAGGGTCTAATATGCAATATCTGACCCTCAACACAACCCCCAACCAACATTTTGCTAGTCCCGAGCAAAACATGCGAAATATAAGTTGAGAATTTACAGGGTAATTTCCATGAAACCGAGTGATGTTTTTGAAGAACGATTCAGATACGAGAAATTTAAGATTCATGAATGTTGGGCATAAAATTTCTCCTGGAGGTAAGCGCATGGTAGACTTCATAATCAAGTTCAAATATTAATCCATTACTAGAATAATTCTACACATTGAGTTCCATGAGTGTATAGTGTGATCTCAGCTTATCAACATTAGGATCTACTTCTTTCTTTCATGATATCATTGGTAATAAATAAGAAAACCCATAACAATCCAAACCTAAACCAAAACCTGCCTCATAGATCAACATTCCATCCCTCGATTTCTCCATCAAAATTAATGCCAATGAAAGGAACCAAATCCTCACCTATAGGGAGCAAACCTATAGTGAAGATCAATCGCCCAGAAATCTTGTATTTTCTACAATTTTTTTTTTCAAAGACAACCATGGGGAATCGAATCCTCACCTATGGGGAGCAAACCCATGGTGAAGTCCATTCGCCCAACCCTTTCCGCAGGCAGCTATCTTGTAGCTGGGTTTTCTCATTTTCTTTCATTCTTCTTATTGAACATGATGGACAAATTCCCCAGGTTGGTTCCTTACATGCTTACTGATCACCAAGTCAATCCTTCAATATTGAACTGAAACCTTAATGTGCAAGCAGGATGTGTCTTGTGAAATCATGACTCAATCAATGTTTAAAACTTCTAATCCTAGATTAACAGTTTGAACTTATTGTGAAATCTAACAAATACTGGATCCAAGAGTCATACGTTACCAACTCCACAAATCTTGAAATTCTAAGTGCCCTAGATGGCCGTCAAAATCACTTCGAATTCACAGAAATTCCAGAAAAATTAAAAATTTTCACAATTTTTGCTCAAGACTAAGAAAATTACTGATTAGGTTACCTAATCTCCCACCCCCAACCTAAAATCTACATTGTCCTCAATGTAAAAGGTAGAAGCATGCAATGCTCATGGGACAACGAAAGTAAATGAGAAGTGATGGGGAGATAGTACCTGGACGAAAGAATCAAGGGGCTTTTCCATAAAGGTATCAACATGAAAGCAAGTCAGCCCAAGAGAGAAAGCATAACAAAAATAAAATCTTACCTATACCACTTTCGCAGGTGCTCTCGATTGCATTTAGCGTATGCAATAAGCCTTTAAAACCCTAGGTTGCCCCTAGTGGACGAGTTGTAGTCTCGTGAGGGTTTGCAGCAATGTTACCCACAAACATTGAATTAACTAATCATGAAATCAAAAGCTGGGTTGCCTCCCAGGAGCGCTAAGTTTAACGTCTTCAGCCAGACTAAAGAAACTACCCTAATCCTATGAAAACAGGAAACCTACCTATACCTCCATCAGACTAGGAGATCATTCCTGGTAAACAGGATCAGTCAGAGGCATGGACATGTCCTCTGAATCAAATTTCTTGACAAATGGCTTTAAGCGATGTCCATTTACTTTAAACTCCTTGCCATTGTCGGGGTCTCTTATCTCAACGGCCCCATGAGGATATGCAGTAATGACAATGTAAGGACCGGTCCAACGAGATCGAAGCTTACTCGGAAAGAGATGTAATCGAGAATTATACAAAAGGACTTTCTGACCTGGCGTGAATGATTTTCGTAGAATGTGTCGGTCATGAAACGCCTTCATCCTGTCCTTGTAAATTCTCGAGTTCTCGTACGCGTCGTTCCGGATTTCTTCAAGTTCATTTAATTGAAGTTTGCGTAGTGAGCCAGCGTTGTTTAGATTGAAATTTAGATTTTTGATCGCCCAATAAGCTCTATGTTCCAACTCCACAGGCAAGTGGCAAGCCTTCCCATAGACGAGTCTAAAGGGAGACATTCCAATAGGGGTTTTAAAAGCAGTACGGTATGCCCATAAGGCATCGGTCAATCGAATTGACCAATCCTTACGGTCAGGGTTAACCGTTTTCTCCAAAATGTGTTTGATCTCCCTATTGGAAATCTCAACTTGCCCACTTGTCTGTGGATGGTATGGGGTGCTCACCTTATGAGAGATACCGTATTTCTTTATTAAACTCTCGAATGGTCTATTACAAAAGTGTGAGCCCCCATCACTAATGATGGCTCGAGGCGTTCCGAATCGGGAAAGGATGTTTTCTTTCAAGAATTTAATGACCGTGCGATGGTCATTAGTTCGACACGGAATCGCTTCGACCCATTTCGTTACATAGTCTACAGCAAGCAAAATATATAAATTCCCAAAAGATTGGGGGAATGGTCCCATGAAATCGATGCCCCAGCAATCAAATGCCTCTATGATAAGAATGTGATTCAAGGGCATCATATTTCGACGGGACAATGCTCCCAATTTCTGACAACGCTCACAAGCTTTGCAAAACTCATGAGTGTCCCTGAACATAGTGGGCCAATAGAAGCCACACTGCAGAATTTTGGCCGTGGTCTTTTTTGCAGAAAAGTGACCACCACAGGCCTGTGAGTGACAGAAAGAGATGACACTCTGATGCTCATTGTCTGGCACACATCTCCTCAAGATTTGGTCTGGGCAATATTTAAACAAGTATGGATCATCCCAGAAGAATTTGCGCACCTCGGTGAAAAATTTCTTCTTATCTTGCGCAGTCCAATGTGTCCAAGGACAAGTCCCTTCTGAACCATGAAATGACACTTCTCCCAATTAAGTACCAAGTTCTTTTCTTCACATCTTTTCAGCACACATTTAAGACTTTCCAAGCACTCGCTGAAAGATGGACCGAAGACAGAGAAATCGTCCATGAAGACCTCTAAATATTGCCCCACCATGTCAGAAAATATGCTCATCATACATCGCTGGAAGGTGGCAGGAGCATTACATAGTCCAAACAGCATCCTTCGGTAAGCAAAGGTGCCGTAGGGACATGTAAACGTAGTCTTTTCTTGGTCTTCAGGGGCGATCTTTATCTGATTATAGCCCGAATACCCGTTAAGGAAACAGTAATAAGAATGACCAGCTAACCTTTCCAAGATCTGATCAATGAAGGGCAAAGGAAAGTGGTCTTTCCTCGTGACGGTATTTAATTTCCTGTAGTCAATGCACATCCTCCAACCAGTAGTGACTCTAGTCGGCATGAGTTCATTATTGGCATTGGCTACGATGGTGATCCCGGACTTCTTAGGAACCACCTGAGTTGGACTCACCCATTGACTATCGGATATAGGGTATATGATACCCACATCCAATAGTTTAAGAACCTCGGCCTTATCTACTTCCTTCATGTTTGGATTTAGTCTGCATTGTGGTTGCCGAGCTGTCTTCGCATTATCCTCAAGATATATGCGGTGAGTACAAATCGAGGGGTCGATTCCCTTGAGGTCCGCGATTGTCCATCCAAGGGCTCCCTTATGCTCCAGGAGAGTAGATATAAGTTTACTCTCTTGTTCTTTCTCAAGGTGGGCAGAAATCACCACCGGGTATGTCTCATTTTGACATAAGTATGCATATTTTAAATCAGAGGGCAAAGGTTTTAGGTCAAGCTTCGGTGGCTTGAGGTTAGACGGTAGAGGCACTTCATCAGTGTGGGGTAACTTTTCAAATTGTGGCCTCCACCGGTTAACTTCAAGTACCGGTACCGCATCAAGCATGGCACAAGTCTCCCTAATTATGTCATCATCAAACTCATGGGAGTGGGCCAGGCACGTCTCTAGAGGATCAGAGGATAAGGTAAGGGGTGTCTTATCTTCCACGAAAGTATCGATCATGTTAATATCGTGGATATCGTCATCTTCCTCTACCCGTCTGCCAGTGTTGAAAAAGATATTCATTTCTAATGTCATATTCCTGAAAGACATACTCATGACACCATTCCTGCAATTGATAATTGCGTTTGAAGTGGCAAGGAATGGGCGACCAAGAATGACGGGAATCTGAGTGCTTGTATTGTTGATGGGTTCGGTATCCAGGATGATGAAATCTACTGGGTAGTAAAATCGATCAACCTGGACCAACACATCCTCAATTATTCCTCTTGGTACACGAACAGAGCGATCAGCAAGTTGTAGTGTGGTTAAGGTGGGTTTTAATTCACCTAAACCCAACTGTTTGTATACCGATTAGGGAATAAGATTAACGCTCGCTCCTAAGTCAAGAAGTGCATGATCAATTCGATAGTCCCCAATTACACATGATATGGTTGGGCTACCGGGGTCTTTGAATTTTTGCGGCACATCTTGCTTTAGGATGGTACTCACTTTCTCAGTCAGGAAGATTTTCTTTTGGATATTTTGTCTTCTTTTAGTCGTACATAAGTCTTTCAAGAATTTGGCATAGGAAGGTATTTGTTTCACGGCATCAAGTAGAGGAATGTTGACCTTTACTTGTTTCAACACTTCTAGAATATCCTGAGAGTTAGAGAGAGGTTTTGGTGCAACCAACCGTTGAGGAAATGGAGCAACTAGCTTTCCTTGAGGTTCCGGTTCTAACTCTGGTGGGGCATGGCTAGATCCATCTTCTTTATCTACTTCCGGGTCCTTAGACTTTTCAGCCCTAACCGGAATGGTTTTGTCAATGATTTTTCTACTCCTAAGAGTGGTGATGGATTTAGCTTGCTCCATCTGATTTGAAGAGCTTGGGTCGCTAATTTCATATTGCGATTTAGGATTGGGAAGAGGTTGAGCTGGGAAGCTCCCCTTGTTCCCAATCGCATTTTCAGCCTTAAGTCCTTGTATTGCTTTTGTAAGGTCTTGAAAGGCTTGTAGCATACCCTGATTGAAAAGCTCTTACTTTTGAAAATGTTTCAGAACCGGGTCCTCTTGAGGTTTCTCTTGAGTTGGATTTTGATTTAGGAAACCTTGAGGTGTAGCGGTTTGTCCACTCCTCCAACTGAAGTTTGGATGGTTTCTCCAGCCAGGATTGTATGTGTTAGAGGTGGGCCCACTAAAAGGTCTTTGGTAATTGCTTACAGCATTGGATTGCTCATTCAATACCTCTTGAAAGGCAGATATAGTTGGGCAATTCTCAGTAGTGTGAATGTTGCAACCACAAATACTACAAACAATTTCCTTGGCCTTATCCTTCTTTAATTCCATGGCCTCGAGTTTTCGAGTGAGATTGGCTACCTTGGCATTAATATCATCATCCTCTTTCAGGAGGTACATTTCACCTTTTTCTTTGGAATGAGTCGGCCTAGGCGTAGTACTCGGTCTAGGGGAGATGTCCCATGTTTGTGTGTTCTCAGCAAGTTTATCAAAGTAGTCCCACACTTCATCGACACCTTTATTCATAAACTCCCCATTACACATTGTCTCAACTAATTGGCGCATGGGAGATGTCAGTCCATCATAGAAAAAATTCGTGATGCGCCACGTTTCAAAACCATGTTGTGGGCATGAACTGACAAGATCTTTGAACCGCTCCCAACATAGGAAGAATGTTTCATCTTCCCTTTGGGCAAAGTTCATGATCGACTTCCTAAGGGTGTTCGTCTTATGATATGGAAAATTTTTTTTAATGAACTCCCTTGTCATGTCATTCCATCTGCCAATAGATTGAGGACGTAATGAATGTAACCACGTCTTGGCTTTCTCTTTCAAAGAAAAGGGAAAGAGTTTTAACCTAACTATGTCATCAGACACGTTAGGAAAGTATAGGGTAGTCATGATCTCATCGAATTCTTTCAGATGTAGATATGGATTCTCTGACTCAAGCCCATGAAATTTAGGAAGGAGTTGGATCACCCCTGGCTTGATATCCATATGTCCTGCATTCTCCTGAAAAACCATGCATGAGGGCGTACTCACCCCCGCCGGTTGTAAGTAATCTCGTAAGGTACGAGGCGGGGGTGCTTGATGCACCTCATTCTCATCCTGGACATCTTCTACCCTAGGTTGGGGTAGACGAGGTTGATTTCCAGCCATATCCTCAATTAACTCAGGGGAATTCGAGCGGTGTCTAGTCCTGCGATGGACAGTTAACCCCTCAACTAATCCTCCTTCAGTCAAGAGACGTCGAGTGTTGTCACGAGCCCACTTGGGCATGAAACACTCACAGCCCTCAATCAAATTCTAAACCTAATCCTAAGAATGGAAATAAAAATCTAAAAAGAAAGAGAGGGTTGGAAGGAAGTTACCAAATTGGAGTACCTAAATTAAGAACCTGTAAAAAGAAACCAAAAAGATATTAGTTCCTAAAAATAGAAATTCTAAAGTTAGAAAATTCTAAGGTGGAAACAAAGTTAGTTTCTAGAAAAGGAAAGTTTCCTAAACCTAGAATTAGAAAGTTTCTAAAAATAAAGGAAAAATGAGTTAGTTTCTAAAATTAGAAAGAGTCTAAAAAGGAAAATAACTAACCTAGTTTCTAAAAACAAAAGAGGAAGGTTCTAAACCTAGAGTTAGAAAGTTCTAAATTAGAAATCCTAATCCTAAAATAGAAGGTAATGTGAGTTTCTAAAAAGGAAAGAATTTCTAAATTAATGAAAGCCTAGAAATATGAAAGTTCTAAAAATAGAAAGAAATTCTAACATAAAATTAGAAAATCCTAAGAAGAGAAATAGCAGTAAACTAGTTTCTAATTTAGAAAAAGAGAAATTCCTAAGAGAGTATAAAATTTCTAAAACAAAAGAGGAAAGTTCTTAAACTAGAAAGTAAGTTAGTAACAGAAATTCTAAAAATAGAAAGTAGAATTTAGAAAGAGCTTACCAATTAGAAATTTCTAAAAGGCCTACAAAACAGGAAAGTTAGTTTCTAAATAAAATAGGAAACAAAATTAGATTCTAAAAGAGTTAGAATTAGAAACTTAATAAAAAGGAATCCTAATCTAGAAATAGTAAAGAAAAGAGAAATTACCAATTTAGAAACCTATCTCAGAATCCTACAAAATAAGAAAGTTGGGTTAGTTTCTAAAAAGGAAAGATCATCTAAAAATAGAAAGTTACTTTAAATATAAAATTTCTAAAAATTTAAGAAAAACCTGAATTAGGAAATTCTAAAAATAAAACCTAAGAATCAAAAAGGTCCTAATCTCAAACTAATCCTAAAACCAGTTATCTTCAGGAAACGTAGCCGTCAATCCCCGGCAACGGCGCCAAAAACTTGTTCACTCCCCAAGTATAGGGTTGTGATGTAGTAAAAATCTCGGTAAGACTGAGGTCGAATCCACAGGGACTGAAACTTGTACGTTATCTGAAACTAACCAGATTTAGAACTAGGCTAAAAGATGAAATCTAAATCAGGTGAACTTTGAGGAATAATGGTGAAATAATTATTTAAAACTTAAGAATTCAGAGAGAGGGAACTAGGGATTCAGAGGATCCACTTGTAGAGATCAGGGAGATCTACTGCTGATTCATGAACTCAACTGGACTTCGAGTCCCATCTTTATCCAGTTGGAAGATATATCGCTAAAACTCGATCTGCACTTCCTTTGATCTAGCCTTCGAAGAGAAGATAACTATGAGGATTAGAGTCGCTTCCATCACAAAACCATGCCCTGAGACAAAGTGAACAATAGAACTAAACCATTCCACAACCAATCAGGAGATATATGGCTGTTAAGAAGATTTTTGTCATCCAACCATGTCCAAGGGGCAATGGTGAGCAACATGTCTTCCTAACTGCATAATCACAATAAGAGAATGGACATACTCAAAGCCATCGCAGATATATTGTAATTTAAGTCACAACACATCATTAAAAACTGAAAGCATTCCATAAAATCAACTAGCATCAAAATCAGTTCAAACACGAATCAAAGTAGTAGAGGTCCTCCCATCACACCACAAGCTTCACCTCTTAGCCCTAGCTAAGAGGTTTAGCTTGACATGAATGGGCTAGCTCTCCAAAATCTCAAGCAAACCATGTAAACAAAGGAAAATAAAAAGAACTGTCTCTATCTCTCTCTCTCTCTTCTTCTCTTACTCTCCTCTCTGCCGTCAAAACTCCCAGCCGTAGGTACCCTCTCCCTCTTGCTTGTCCTTCCTTTTAAAGGCAACATGGGTCGGCTGAGGTTGGTTGGTGGCGCACATCAGCTCACGCATCAAGGAGTTTTTGGAAACTTCTTCTTTCGCAGTAAAATCGCGAAACTGGTTGTGTTTGGAACGATTTTCGGAATGGCTGATTGTCCCAACCTTGGATCTAGCTTCATGGCTGGTGTCGACCCCACCTTTTACAGCTTGTGGACGGTCCAGATCATGGATCCAATGCTAATCATGGTCACGAAACGGCCTGGAACATCCGGACTCTCCGGATGCAATAACAAAGTCACAATGGACTGGGATCCACTGTGGTGTTGGTGGAGCCTAAGATCGACGTTGGATAGGAAATCCATTCCGACCATTAGATTGGTCTCGCAAAACCGGTTACATATATATGGTTTTGGATTTCTGTTGATGTGGCCCACCTATTTGATCTTGTGGCAACTGTTCTACCGTTCAGAGTTTTTACAGCATCTTCCTAGCATTCTTCAGAAAGGAAACGACTAGATCTTGGTTAGAAGCCTTGCCTGATTCCAATGGTCGGTTCGGATTGAACTTGTGAACCATGATGATGGCCCATCGACTCAGTCTCCGCTCTCCCTGTTTCGCGTCTTCGCACAGCAGGAAACGGAAGTTTCCTTTTTGGCTTAGAATTATGGGCCAAAGTCGGTTTGCAAATCCATACCGTCCATTGCTTTTTCCTCGCAAAACCGATCGGATATGAACGGTTTTAACTTGCCGTCGATGTGGCCCACAGATTTTCTCTTGCACCATCGGTCTTCCATTCGGACGATCAAAATCCGATCTTTATTGTTGTTTGCAATTCTGTCATCTAGGTGATGGTAAGCAGGCCTTTATGAATATGATGGATGGTTTGGATTCTCCATACGGACAATGGATGGGGCCCACAGCATCAACCGACGGTTTCGGTTGCGAAACAGGAAACGGAAATTTCCGTTTTTGGATTTTTGAGATGAAAAGTCGGTCAGCGCCGCTGACCGACCTTTGAATTTTTAGGTGCACACCCGGTGCACTTGTGCACCGTACACATGTGTTGTACATGTGGGTCCCACAGAGATGTTTATGAGAAATCTGTACCGTCCATCTGTTATATTATTGCGTTTAAGGGGTTGAACCCAAATTTGAGGTAGTTCCAAATATCAGGCGGGCCCCGCTTAAAGAATTAAGGGGCTGATATAGCTTTTGGGCCACTTCTGTAGGGATCCGGGAGCTCAAATTTGATGTGTACAGTTCATTTGTGTTCCTCAGGCCATGTATGAAGTTTGGAGTCTATCCGATGGCGGGAACCATGTGATCTTGCATTCTGATTGGTTTTCGGGCCCGTTAAATGCGAACGGCCTGATTTCCTTTGATCTTTGCCGTGCAAATCCATCAATTTCATTCCCTGGAGTTCGTCCATTGCCTTTGATGTCATCAGAGCGTTAAATCCATGCTTTAAGCTCCCTTTTTCAATCCACGCTCATAATTGCATCCTGCAGCAAAATACCATCAACATATGACATTAAGCACTATCATATACATAAAATTAGGTACTAATTAGGGTCTAATATGCAATATCCGACCCTCAACATGTGGATATGCTCATTACGGATCAAATCATGTTTGAAATCCTCCTTGTAGTGTCCCAGGATCGGAACCTGGTGTATGGGTGCCGGGAGCCGAGAATGGGGTACTACGGAGGCTGTCGGCGCCGGATTCTGCGATCAGGAATTTTGTGAGCCCGGTTTTCAAGTTTGGGGCGTGACAGAAGTAGCTTCGATTGCCTATGATCTTGACTCTACAAGAGTTGGGGAAGCACTCTGCCCACTTTGCCTAGCCGGAGGAGGAGTCAACACTTGAGAGTAGGTGACAGGTGGTGAAAAACTTTGCATGGCGGACCTCATAGTGGGAGAGATAGTAAGAGATTCCGGCCTAGTTCTCACCTGTTCTTCTGGTATTTCTCCAGTAGGTGTATCGAGTCTGGTTACTGGTACCTATGAAGTTGGTTTGTTGCCTTCTCCTTACGGATTAGGAGTTACTTTAGTCATTTGTTGTTCTTCAAGCATCCATCTGTCCAAAGGAATCTTATAGGATATCCAGCCTTCTAAAGTATTAACAGGCTTAATATGGCAAATGGGCTCTTCCAAAAATATCTTGATGCGAGTTTGACCTTGGGCAGGGGGATGATCCCTCTTTGACATATAACAGATACCTTGATCGGGTTTGTCATTCTTGAACCGAGGCAAAGGGATCCATACAAAATGATTTAGGGAATAGTTGTTATGCACTAGATAATATGGTGTACCCACTAGCGCATCTAGTCCTATGAGTCTTTAAAGGAGTCGTTGTAGCCCGATAGTACGAAATGAGCACATGTACGCACCATGATCAATTGCTTTCATATGAAGGCCCAATTGTAAGGACCAGTTTCGTAACTCCGTAAAGTTTCGTAACTTCATAAAATCTGAGTTACCTCTTTTCAAGTTTCTAGTATTGTTTGATCAAACCTGAATTGACGTGCGAATCTGCTTGGATAATTGGGTTCACACCAGAATTTGCTGCTCTCTCTCAGGGGTAGGTTACACAATCAGATATAAATAAAGAAATGTTGTTCGACTGGTATAAAAGAAGTATCATCCACCATATCTTTTTCTTCCATGCAATTGGTGATCGAGAATTGATTGAAAGAGATGGATTCAACGCTCTTTATCTTATCCACGATCTAGTTATAGGGCTTTTTAAAAGTCATTTTTCTCTGTTGATAATGCCATTAGGGAAGGCAGTCAAACTTGGCATAAGCTTTATCTGATTCTTCATAAATCCATGGAAAATATACACCAAGTTAGCCTGCGAAATAATGACATGGTGCATATTCTGAAGAAGCTCCAATAGTAGGACATTTGCAATGGGTCGTGGCATCTCCAAAAGCTCGATATAGAGAACAAAGTACTGAAGGGATATGGAATATTTTTTCCATTCCACCATGGATCTAGCAACTACAAATAAAGGCGGTCTAATGGCATCAGCCCACTTTGAATTAGGAAGAACTATTGAGCCCAACAAATAGACTAAGAATGCGGTAAGTTAGCACAACTTGGAGAAGCCACCAGAATGTTTACTTTTTTGCCTGATATTCTCTAAATCTTTACTGGTGTCATAAGAGATATTGTGAAAGGGAAAGTTGAAAGACATGAGGGCCACAAATAATATAAAATAAGAAAGACATAGGTTAGGAACTTACTGAAGATATAGGTGAAATGTGTAAGCCATGTGGGATTGGTTATCTTCTTGACATCTGAAAATTTGGCCATTTTCTTAAAAAACTCTATTGGTTATCTTCTTAACATCTGAAAATTTGGCCATTTTCTTAAAAAACTCTATGGTGGTCTTTGTAATATGAGGAGTGCAGTGTGCAAACTCTTCATTAATTGGCATGTACCCGTCGAAGAAATGACAATTAATCAGAAGGTTGGCCATTCTATATAGGTCCTAAAGGGTGATGCTAACTTCACTGATTAGGAGATGGAAGTAGTTAGTAGTAGTGTTCACAACCCCATGTGTAGGGTTGCGATGTAGTAATAATTCGGTGAGAACGAGGTTGAATCCACAAGGAATGGGGAACACGGTCTAGAACTAATCTAAGTCTAACTTGGTTGGTTTGAGTTTTTAATCTAGTGATTTAGAAAAATGTTTTGAAATAATAAAGATAAAAGACTAAGGATCTAGGAATTCACTTATAACAATCTCAATATTTAATCTACTTGATTCAATGATAACTCAATTAGAATTGAAGTCCTATCCTATCCAATCGGATGATAAAGTAGTTAAAATAGAATCTGAACTTTCCATTAGTTTAGTTCCCAAATATCTGTCTAATTGTAATGATTGCAAGGAATTCAATCATCCACCATGCCCAGGAGACGATGGTGAACAACGGGATTTTATAAATCACACAATTCCAAATCCAATAAGATATTATCAAAAGCTTTCACAGCATCTATTGTAATTTCAGTCACAATAAACCATAGAAAACTGGAAATATACCTTTATTCAAGCTAAGAATGATAAAAGTTTAACATAAACTTGAATCAAAGCAAACTAAACATCAAAATAAACTATAGGTTTCATCCCTTAGCCTTATCTAAGAGATTAGCCTGAGAAGACTAACATCCTAAAAGAAAAACAAAAAGAAAAAATAGAAAGATCTACTAGAACCATGAAGAAATTGAAGTGGAAGAACGTTGTCGGTGCTCCGCCTAGGCCTTTTCTCCCTTTCTAAACCCTAGAAGATGATTTGGAGTAGCCTGGGGACTCCTTTAAATATTTTTGTAACTCAAACTTTTGCACCACCTCAAATTTATGTACCTTCGATGACACCTTTGATGTCATCGAAGTGGCTTCGATGTCATAAAAAATCGTCCAGAACTGTCCAGCGAGTTGAGCCCGAAATTTTTGAATTTATTGATGTCATCGAAGTCTATTTTAGGAATTATTTCAGGACTATGTTTTTTTGGCCTCGGAATTTCAGAATATCTTTTTTCAGGCCAATTTCAGGATTCCTTTTTTTCACTTCAATTCTTTGATTCTCTTCATTCTTTACTTGGTTTCCTTGGATCTTTTTCAATGGAATTCTTCATTAATGACTTCCAAATATCTAATTCTTCAGTATCTTCTTTTGAGTTCTAAATCCATCATTTTAAGTGCATATTCATTATAAGCTTCCGAATAATTTCGTATGAGAAAAACGTGTATAATTAAATCAAATTAGCAATTAAATGCCATCAATACTAATGTAATTGAAGGGTTAAATATTCAATATTTGAGTCTCAATAAGTAGGGAACCAATAATTTAAAAATCCTTTAAAGATAGTGACATCCTTGTGAAAAATATCGGAGGTGACTTCAATGACATCCAACAGACCTATCTTAATAATGTATTAGAATGTCTTTTGATGATCATCTTGGCCCATGCATTGTAGTATGCATGCAGTTGAGAAAGCCACGAGTGTGAAATTCATCATTCCCCAGAGAGTAAGGGTATCATGAATATGGTATCTTTGCTGTAGTGTCTCAAAATAGTGTGTTGGGAAGAGGTTATGTGGGTTATAAGTTGGCATCAGGTAGTGCATTAGAGAAATCTTCCTAGCTCATTGCCTAGAGCCTCGTTCAACTAAAGAACCTTCTAAGATGTCGGTTTCCTTCATAGCCTAGCGAGCATGGAAAAGAATTCTATTGCTGGCTATCGTATCTGTTGGCTCACTCTGAAGAATAGAATGATGGCGATGAAAAGTGAGGGGGATTACGATCATCTCATCTCTAAAGGGATTGTGAAATTTGACTAAACTTTGTGATGCTTTAACACTATCCCAAGAGTTATGTAGATGTTGCTTGTTAAACTCCTTAATCTTCTTGATCAGAGCTCTTCTAGCACAAGATGACGACATGCGAAAGGAGCGGCGGTCTATTACTTGAGTCGAATGCTGCTCGATGCCGAAAGACGATATTCAGCCATGGAGAAATTATCCTTATAATTGTATTTCACTACCATTAAGTTGAGGCATTACTTATTGGCTGAGAGAGTGAGTGTAATAATAATTACTGATTTAGTGAAATATATGCTAAACTAAATGATTTTAAGCAGCCAAATTGATAAATGGGTGTTGTCTTTATCTGAGTTTGATCTACGTTACGTGCCACATAAAGCAGTGAAAGGTTGACCCATAACTGACTTCTTAGCCGACCATCCTTTGGATCTTGGGGAGCAAATTCCCCCAAGGATCCTAAATCTATATTATGTGCAACTCACGCCATGGAAATTAATCTTCAATGGGACAAGGTCACATGATGTTTTTGGGGTCGGAGTCATTTTGGTCGCCCCTAATGGGAATCGGTAGGAATTTTCTTTCAAACTAGAATTCGACTGTACTAATAATCAAGACGAATATGAAACTATGATAATTGGCCTAGAATTGTTATTAAAATTACAAGTAAGAAACCTGACTATTGTTGGAGATTCACAATTGGTAATAAATCAGATGGCAAGACTATTTAAGTACATCATCCCATCTTTATTACCATACTATGCCTTAACGGTCTAGTTACTCGACCAATTTGAAGAGGTTAAGTTGATGCGTGTCAATTGGGAACGTAATGTGGATGCCAACGAAATGGTACAGTTATCCGCGGGACTTGAAGTCTTGAGAGGATCGGCCGGTCGGACCATCTTCATCCAAAGGAAATCCGTACCTTCTATATTTCAGAGGGAGGACGTGATGGAAGTTTGCCAAATAGAAGTAGAGGAAGACGATTGGAGGGATCCTCTCGTGGGTTATTTGCAAAGCCCACGTACCAAAATTGACAGGAGTATATGAAGGTCGGCCGTAAATTATGTGATGATCGATAGTGAACTGTATCGAAAAGGAGCCGACAGAGTTTTACTTTGGTTCTTATCAAAGAAAGAAGCTATGTTAGTTATGGAGGGGGTCCACGAAGGGATTTGTGGGGCCCATAGGGAAGTGAGAAAGATTAAGCTCATGCTCAGGTGTTATGGATATTTCTTGCCAAAGTGATGGCCGACGACATCCAATACGTGAAGGGCTGTGAGGCATGCCAAAGGAATGGACTGGTCCAACATGTGTATGCGACCGAAATACATTACATAATAAAGCCATGGGCGTTTCGAGGATGGGCGATCGATTTGATCGGCTAAATTCACCCACCCTCAACTCGCATGGATTTATTCATCATCGTAGCGACCGATTACTTTACCAAGTGGGTAGAGGTAAAGCCTATGAGGAAAATCGGTCATAGATAAATCATTGGTTTCATTGAAACTAATATTATCCACCATTTTGGGATACCAGAGTCCATTACCATGGACCGAGGTGCGGCTTTCTCGGCCAGGGAAGTGCGAGCAATGGCTGATAAATATGGCATCAAAATTCTGCATTCGACCTTGTATCATCAATTGGAAAGGTGTTTTGCAGCTTCTCTTCATGACCGACTATAAGAATCCCTTTCTCATTTTCATTATTTGTATTAAAAAGTCCTTTCGTACGGAAGGCAAAAGAGCGAACCATCATCAGAGGATGAACCCCACCCTCTGAAAATCACCTGATCTAATTTACACATTGAGTGAGTGGCTGAATAGGGGACCAATCTCCTCAGACCTTGGTCATACACTACGTGTCTACCTACCTCGGTGCTTGGGGTCATTGTTGTTCGGTTCGAATTAGAGCCGCAAATCCAATTTTGGCACGCCTGCACACCATGTAGAAAATAATAATGAATAGATATATTTGAGCATTCTTCGATGTCATCAAGGAGATGTTCAATGAAATCAAATCCAAGTTCAATGCAATCAAAGAATGTTTAATGACATTGAGAAAATTTGCAGATTCAAAAGTTTGTTGCTGGACAGTTTTTCAATTTCATTTGGACTCTTTGATAGGACTTCGATGCCATCGAAGTTGCGATAGCTGCGTAAATTTGAGTCGATTTTGAAATCGGTCCAATTAAAGCCTATATAAAGGGATGTTTTAGGAGTTTCGAAACACGAATTAGGGTAGAAGGAGTAGAGCAAGAAGTTGTGGAACTTCAAGGAGTCTCGTCTCCTTTATAAACCTTCCGTTTTAGTTAGTTTTAATATTTTTCTATTTGAGTTTTAATTCAATCATGTTTATGTTTAGCTAATCTCTTAACTAAGGCTAATGGATGAGCTTGTAGTTAATTTCAGTATTTAGTTTATTGGATTTAATAACATTAATTTGTTGTTTATTTCTGAATTTGTTGTGCACTTCGGGTAAAATGAATGCTCTGATTTAACGATTATTCAACTTAAATTAGAGAAGGAATCAATCTATATAATCGTTTAATCCAATGATGCTTAAGGGTGTGTTAGATACTTTTAATTCCGTGTAAGTGATGTCTGAGTGCCTCATGAGAGAGCCTATGAATTGAACTCATATTCTTATTAATGTTTATGAATGGTTTAACTGAATCGTCTTCCAATTGGATAGGATAGGACTTTGATTCAAATTGAGTTATCCATTGAATCAGTAAATTGGGTATTGTGATTGCTATGAGTGGATTCATGGATCCTTAGTCTTTTATTTAATTATTTTTACTCTTAATTAATTTGTTAGATTAATAACCTAGACAAACCATTAGACTTAGATTAGTTCTAAGCCATGTTCTCCATTCCTCGTGGATTTGACCTCGGTCTCACCGAGTTATTACTACTTCGCAACCTTGCACTTGAGGTTCGTGAACAAGTTTTTGGCACCGTTGCCGTGGAGTGGCGTTGAACACAATTAGGTTTATGTTTTCTAAGTTTTATTTTTGTTCAGGTTAGATCTTTCTAAATTTTAGTATTCTTTTTAAGTTTGTTTTATTTTATATCTTTAAACATTACTAACATTGTTCACTTGTTTTGGTGATGTAGGATTCTTAGTCCTAGTTCTAGTTATTCTCTACAGGTAACATCCTTTCTCTCTCCCTCTATTTACTTTCATAATTACTGTAGGACTTAGGACTTAGGGTTAGAATTCAAATTTTGTGTGGTTCATGCGCCCGTGGGTAAGAGACCATACATTCAGACTTCTAAGTGAAAGAGGTTTAGTTGACGGGCTTACAATCCATCGACGAGTTAGAAAATATCTAAATACTTCTGAAACACCATCTGGAACTATGGCCAAAATTGAACAATAAGTTGATGAGAATCATGTGCGTCACACACCACAAATTAGGATGGTGTGTGATGAAAATGGGGTACTCCATGTTCCACCAGCTTGAACCTTACGAGATTATTTACAACCGGCGAGAAAAAGTGTACCTTCTTGCATGATTTTCCTAACCAATGCAGGAAATGTGGACTTCAAGATAGGGATGATCGAGTTACTCCCTAAATTCCATGGACTTAATTCAGAAAGTCCATATTTGCACATAAAAGAATTCAAAGAGATTATCACAACCATATATTTTAACAATATTCCTCCTAACATGATTAGACTAAAATTGTTTCCATTCTCTCTAAAGGAGAAGGCCAAATCATGGCTTCACTCCTTAAGGCCAAGATCCATTGGCACACGGGATGAGATGAACCGGGAGTTCCTTAAAAAGTTCTGCCTAGCTCATAAAACCAACACTCTCAGACGTGACATAATGAACTTCTCCCAAAAAGGAGATGAAACTTTCTTCTAGTGTTGGGAACTGTACAAGGACTTACTTCTCGCTTGCCCACACTATGGCTACGATATTTGATAGACAAATTTTATTATTATTATTATTATGATGAATTGAATCCAAATGTGCGACAATTCATAGAGATAATGTGTAATGGTGAATTTATGAGCAAGGGACTGTAAGATGCCTGGGATTACTTGGACATGCTAACCGAAAATGCCCAATCATGGGATACATCTAATCAAGATAGTAATCCCAAGGCAGTGCCAAGAGAGAAGGGAGTACATGTGCTAAAAAAGGAGGAAGATGTTAGTGTAAAGTTGGTTGATCTCATAAGGAAAACTGAGGCCTTAGAATATAGGAAGGAGACGATCTGACCCAAAGCGGCCATTGAAATCGTATGCGGTATTTGTGAAAGTGACGTACACCTAACAAAGGATTGTCCAACAATACCCGCATTCTAAGAAATGTTGCATACTCTAGCAAATGCTACAAACGTATATCAACGTCCCTTCAGTGCAATAAATTCCAACACGCACACTCCCGATTGGGGAACCATCCGAATTTAGTTGAAGGAATAGACTACCTAAGAATGCAACCAATAATCCCCAAGAGCCCTCTAATGGACCCCCATCCAAGTTAACTATTAAGGATACATTGAATACATTCATGTAAGGGCAACTGCAGACCATAAATGAACTCGGAAATTTAGTTATAGGAATTGAGACATGAATAAATGTTAGGGAAAAAGGGACCTTTTCGGCCCAACCTCAACCTAACTCTAAGGGACAAGTTGAGATAAGTGATCCCAATTCTTTAACCCTACATGTGAAACATGTTAAATCAATCACCACCTTGAGAAGTGGAAAAGATATTGACAAGGAGATTCGTAAGAAGGTTGAGAAACCTAAGAAGTCCAAAGACTCAAAGGATGATGGTGAATCTAGTAGTGCTTCACATGACATAGAGCCAGTGCATGAATACAAACCCATGGCACCGTTTCCCTCAACATCTCAATACATCAAAAAAGGCCAAGTGAAAATCAAGATATTTTAGTGGTTTTTCAGCAAGTCAAGATCATCATCCCCTTGTTGGATGTGATTAGACGTTCCCATCTTATGCCAAATTCTTAAAAGATTTACATACGGTAAAGCACAAGTTGAACGTACAGAAAAAGGCCTTCTCGACTGAATAGGTGAGTGTCATCATAAATCAAAACGCTCTCCCAAAATATAAGGATCCTATAAGTCCTACGATCTCATGTGTAATTAAAAGCTTTCGGGTTGATAAAGCACTATTAGACCTTGGGGCAAGTGTCAATCTGATACCATTCTTGGTATACGAGCAATTGGGCCTTAATGAGTTGAAACCCACCAAGACGACATTAGAATTGACCGACCGCTTGACTAGAATATCGGGAGGTGTGGCAGAAGATGTGTTGGTCCAAGTACATAGATTCTACTACCTAGTAGACTTCATTATCTTGGATACACACCCGGTTATAAATGTGAGTACTCAAATTCCTGTCATATTAGACCAACCATTTCTGGCTACTGCTAATGCCATAATCAATCGCTGGAATGGGATCATGAAAATATCTTTTGGGAATATGACCTTAAAACTGAACGTGTTTAATTTGCACAAACCACAAGAGGATGAGGATGTGATCCATGAGGTAAACTTGATTGATATATTTGAAGATGATGAGCCTCTTTCAACTAAAAATTCCAAACCTCTAGACGTATGCTTTGCACACTTTACAGATTTAAACGATTATATGATTAGAGACATAGTGAATGCCTTACGGGATTGTGTCCTAGTGCTTGACACTTACCGGGAAGATATTTTTTTTTTCAAAATCATCCTTTCACCAATGCTAAATGTTTACCATTACAGGTGGAGGAGTTGAATTTCGAACTGAATTTTGACACTTTAGATTTTATGGAGACTACGTTGGTTAAAAACTTTTCTGATATTAAACTGTTATTCACCATGGTATACTAATATTGAAAAATTTTCTGCCGCAGGTGAATTATACATTCTTTGGATACCTCATTACACTAAGAAGGATATCTTTGATGAGGTGCTCAAATTTCTCTAGATGATGATGGTCCGGGACATCATAACTTACTCCAAAGTAGGTTTCTGGATGATCTTGTTGAAAAGCTTGCTGATAAATTAGTTGAGATACTTGCTAGAGGAAGAAACGATGCCTCAGGATGATTGATAATTAGGATTAGGAATTTACCGATTTCTTAGGATTAGGATAGTTAGGATTGCTTTAGTTTAGAACTAATCCCTTTAGATGATGAAGACTTCATACCATTTCAATTCGCTTTCTCAGGTACTATCTTTCTAACTTATTCCTCTTTTATTTTCGTTGTCTCACTTTGGTTTTATTGCATACTTCTTACGTTGAGGATAGTGTAGATTTTAGGTTGGGGGGTGAGATTAGATGGATCTAATCACTATTTTCTTAGTTTTATGTTGAGTAATTTTTTTTTTTTATATTTAAATTTTAGTTTCAAAACTCTTTTTGAAGATAGTTATGCTATAAATTTGAATATGTTGTGAGTATTAAGATAAGATATAGAATACTTTTTGAAAATCTAGATTTAGTACAGTAGATTCAAATATGCAGATTCGAAGTTCATTGCTGGGCAGTGTTTTAATTTCATCCAAACTCTGCGATGGGACTTTGATGCCATCGAAGCTGCGATAACTGCTTAAATTTAAGTCAGTTTTGAAGTCAATCCGATCAAAGCATATATAAAGGGATGGTTTATGAGTTTCTAAACATGAATTAGGGTAGAAGGAGTAAAGAAAGGAGTTGTGGAGCTTCAAGGAGTCCTCTCCCCTCTCCAAACCTTCATTTCTAGTTAGTTTTTATGTTTTTCTATTTTAGTTTTAGTTCAATCATGTTTATGGTTGGATAATCTCTTAACGAAGGCTAAGGGATGAAGCTTGTAGTTAATTTTATTATATAGTTTATTAGATTCAATAACATTAATTTGAATGATGATAGTAGATTGATTTGGTTTGGATTTACTATAAGTCTTTGAGTTGTTTATTTCTAAATTTGTTGTGCACTCCAATATAATAAATGCTCTAATTTAACAATTGTTTATCCTGAATTAGAGAAGGAATCAATCTATATAATTAATTGATCCAATGATGCCTAAGGGTGTATTAGATACTTTTAATTCCCTATGATTATGTCCGAGTGCTTCATGAGAGAACCTATTAATTGAAATCATATTCTTATTAATGTTTATGAATGATTTAATGGAATCATCTTTTGATTGGATAGGATAAGACTTCTGTAAGACCTGTACCCTAAACCGTACCATTCCGTAGGCTTCCGCAGTCCTGTCGGTCAAATTCTGGCAACCCTCGACCTGTAATCGGCACTTGCGGGCAATCCTAAGTTGTAGACCGTGGATCTAAGTTAGCTTGACTCAAAACTTATATCCTAGCGACCGCGTCGTCACCGGGGTTCCAACGTCGTGACTCGCGCACCGATCCAATACCCAGGCCAGAAGTTACAGGCCCGCGTTCATTTCGAGGAAAATGCGGCGCGTTGCGAATTTCGGGAGAATCTCTACAACCTGTCACATCAATCAATCAAGTACACATCAATAAAAGTCAAGTACACCACCCATACCCCATGCCACCTCACCCCTCACAAGTCAACTCTCTCTCTCTCTCTCTCTCTCTCTCTCTCTCTCTCTCTCCACCCATCCCTCTTTCACCCAAATTTCAACCAAGCCCATACCCTAACCATCCCTTCCTTACAACATCCATTCCACCCATCCCTTATCATCCCTTCACTTCTCTCTCTCCCTCATTTCTCAAAACAATTTCCCAAGCAACCAAGAAAAAAAAGCCAACGTCCAAGCAACCTACGTGTGGCCCACTTCTCTACCACTCAATCTCTCATCCCCACCATCAAAACTTCATCATCCTCCATTAAGATTGAAACTAGGGAGCCTAGGAGTCCAAGGATCTAAAGAAGAAGGCCGATAGGTAGGTGATCCACCGTTGATTTTGATTTAGGGCCCACTTATGATGGGACCCACTTTGATGTATGTGTTGTGATCTAAGAGGGGCCCATAGTGGTGGGGTCCCTCGACTACATCGCCTCACGTCTCTCTCTTTCTCTATCTCTCCTTCCCATCTTGGGGCCCACCTCGATGAATGTATTCTATATCTTCACCATCCACTTCATTGGGATGGTGGGACGCCACTGTGATACATGTACTACATCCATGCCGTCCCATTAGTGGAACGCCGGATTGTCCAGCAGGTAGGCCCACCTGTCTGGACGGGCCCAATTGTAGAGAAAACATAAATTTTAGCTTGATTCATCAGGTGGGCCACGTACGTGTGGACCCACCTTGATGTATTTTCCACGCCGTCCATCCAGGCATGGCCTGGGAATGAGGCAGATCAAATCTCAGGTGGTACACACCCTGATGTAAGTGTTTATCAATGTTGTCCATTCTTAGGGCGTGGGGACCCCATCAGATATATGGATTTAATCCACACCATCAACAATGTTGTGGACCCCATGATGTGGTATGAGTTATATCAAACCGTCCGTCCGTTTGGACGCATGGGCCACCCCACACGTGTGACACGTGTGGGCTGGTGGGACCCCACCTTAGTGTAACTGTTCGACATCGACACCGTCCATTGGGACGTGCTATGGTGTTAACTTGATGTATGTATTTTATTCAATTGTCTATCCATTTTTTTGGCAGGTATGGTGTAACACCCCGCACTTTTAGTACACGGGTGTTACTGTTTAAAACCCAGGATCAGGATGCCGAGTATTAGTAATTTGATATCCATGTAGTGTGTCTCACTTAACAATTAAAGTTAGTTAGGGATTATGTACATAAATCATAGAGGTTGATCCACCATGAGGAGAATTCTGCCTGGAAGTAGGTCCTACAATTTAATCCAGAATAATAATAATAATATTATTATCATTATTAATGACAATAGTAATAATAATAATAAATAATAATAATTTTATTGAATTATAAATATTAACATAGTAATAAAAATTCTTTATAAATAGGGATATAAAAATTATTAGTTTAACAATGACATTGTACAATTTTCAATTCACATACTTGTATAATATGATATTGTATATTAATAAATATGTGATCAATAGCATGTATATAGTAGTATGTTAATAAATAAATAAATAAATAAATTTATATTTATATATATGTAGGAGATTTTAATTATTTTAATTACAAGTAATATATAAAAGTAATGAAATGTATGTTAATATTAGTATTGGTTAGTAACAAATGATGAGAGCCTTATAGATGGCCCTTTAGGACCTTTTAACCGTTGACGTTCCACTTCGGAACCATCCGACCATCAGATCAACGGAAGACCACCCGTAAAACCCTGAATCAAGTTATGGGCCCCACCTAGACTTTAGAATGGGCTGACCTTCGGCCAAGGGCGCTGATTTAGGGCCCTGGAGAGAATGGCCGGCGTGGATTTATCACAAACATCACTGTGGACCCCACAGGAGGTATGCACACACCGCAGTGGTCTGTGCACGAAGTGCACCGGACTGGGTCATGGGTCAGCCGGGTGCTGACCTGTGAGAATTTGAAAAAGAGAGGGAGAGGCCTCCCTGCCTCATGCGTTAAACGCGATGAACGGACAGAGTCCGTTCATCATGCGATGTGGCCCACCTCTAGCCATCATCCTTGAGATCCAGACCGTCCATCGGTCTTGCACTCTCAGGACGACCGAGACCACGTCAGCCAATCTGGCCCATGCAATCATGCATGTGCACAAGCAAGGGACGATAGGGAAACGTTCACTGTGGACGCATTATGTCCCACTTCTAGCCGCCGTTTGAACCATCTGAACCCTCCATTGGACTGGGAGGATCCGGGCAACCAAAACCTAAGCATCCAAATAAGCTATAAATACCCCGTAGACAACAATCTACCATGAACGGCCAAGCCATCTTCCCCGTTTAGTCGGGAAACCCACCATGAAACAGTAGGCCCCATTCCAAGATCTTAGACGCCCATTCGGTGGGCCATGATGTCCTGGAACTACCCCACTGGTAGATCTTGTCCATGCTAGGCAGAGAGAGAGAGAAAATGTGGGCCTAATCCAGCTGCACCTGGACCGTCCATTGAGAGGTAGGCGCGGCTCTGGCTCTATAAATAGAGCCCTATTCCCTCGGGATAGCATCAAGCAATCTCATAGAGAGAGAGAGAGAGAGCAACAGAGAAAGAGAGAGGGTAAGAAAGTGAGAGAATTGTGGGTGTAAGCATGGTGCCGCACTGCACCGAGTCGAGCTGATCGAATTAGATCGAATCGGGTCAGTGCAGCCTGTAGTCACCACTGAGAAAGAGAGTGAAGGAGAGAAACTCAGAGAGTGGCAGTGAGGTTGTGAGAAAGAAGAAAAACAGGAAGAAGAGAGGAAGGATTGGTGCTTGCTTGGTGCTGCACTGTGTCGACCCGGTTCTCCCAAACTGAGTCGAACCAGTGCGGTCCAACAACATCTCTGAGCGCGAAAGGGAGCCCAAGTAATAATGAAAAACCGTTTCCAGTTGTCCATTTTTTATAGCCGTTTGGCTCTCCTGGTCAAGGCTAGTTGCTGGCCGTTATTTTGCCAAAATTTCAGCCACCTCCCACACCACTATGGACTGCACTTAGGCTCTCAGATGGGTCTTGATCCAAACTAAGAACAGTCCTCAACTAGGCCTGATTCAAAGCCTCAAATAGCCTCCAGATTAGAGCCTTGTATCGAGATAAAAATGACCCTCATGAGGAGCTATAGGCAGACCTTATCTGGGCCTTACAACAGCTGGAATCCATCCAGATGTAGGGCTAGAATCGGTTCTCCTGATGAGCTGAAATTACCTTCACATGGGTCCCAAGCCTCACCGTGGATCACGATGATCTTTGGGCCGAGTATAGCCTCAAACTGGGGCCGCAATCTGATCTCATCCCAACCACAAGCTGGACCGTTATCAGCCACTCGGCTGGGCTCAAGGTGGCCTCCACCTGGGCCAACCTGGTGGGCCGCACCACAGCTAAAGTGTGATGGGCTGTACCATTATGTACAACGAACCACGCTCCGAAAACTAGTGGGTTTCATGTGAAATCAGTGGGCCGTAGGAGTTATGATTCAGCCCAGTCTCTGGGCAGCAAAGCTGGACCGAACTGGGCCCAGTTGTGCGGTGAGGGTGGGCCACGTTCCTACCAGCCTTGTTCTACATAAATGGATTTTTTAAATAAGGTGATCAGGACTCTTAATTCGGTGGGCCACTACATGGATGGGCTTTGAACCAGAATTGAGTGATTTGATAGCTTGTCTAACCCTTGTGAGTTTCTTTTCGGTTTGTAGACTGTTGATTATTTTTAAGTAGACGGGCTATCTTTCAAGTAACTGATAAGGTGGTTAACACAGCTCAATCACTTTTCTGGAATATGGCACATACATGAGTTAGATGAAATCAATGGCCCAATCTGAATCATTGGTAGGACAAAAAGGCGGGTGGGCCTAGCCACTCTAAAATGGGCCCAAATAACTCTAAAATGGCCCTCTTCAAGCCCCACAAAATCCCCAATATGCTAGTAAACAAATGCCTTAGGAATACTTAACTAATGCAAACTGTCCCCTAGGAAGTTACTTGCACAAATTTGGGCCGAAAGATATTCTCGGGAACTTGTACCAAGAACGGGACCGCAACACTTCAGGTGAAGATTCTACCCCTTGAGCTTTCCTCTTCCATGTTAACTCATGTGTTAGTTCAACTCTAATTTTACCTATAAATTAATGACTCTACTTTTATGGCTATTTGCGGTAGTATTAAAATTAATTACATGCTTATTATCTATTTTGTGGAAACCTATATATGTGATATGCTAGATTTTGCTTGAAAGATAATTATGTAATACATGCTTATAAACCTTGGACTATGATACCTATTAGAAAGTCTTTCTAAATTGATTGCTTGCAAATTCGAATAATAATGATTGGAATTAATCATGCATACATGACACTCCTACTTTTGAATGGACTAACTATTGGAAAGGTCCATTTCTCTCATTCGGATGAGCCGACTGTTTGAAAGGCCCATTCATTGTTTAAGTGAGCCGACTATTTGAAAGGTACACTATCTTACTTGATCGGGTTGACTATTTGAAAGGCCCGTTCCTTTGCAAGTTGAATGAATTAACTGTTTGACAGACTCATTCTCTCACCTGAATGGACTGACTGTTTGAAAGGTCCATTCCCTTGTTGGGACGAGCAGACTGTTTCAAAGGTGAGCCCCATGCTTGAATGCGCTGACTGTTTGAAAAGTCATTCTCTTGTTTATCAGACCAACTGTTTAAAAGGTCCCTTCATTATCCAAACTGGATGTGCACCCCCAATTGACGTGTACTCATGCATCCATGCACTTAAACAAGATCATCATGATGAAATGTTTTGTATGTTATACTATCTGTAACAATGCCTGGTTAATGTTGTGGTGTGTAATCTTGAGGGGAGTTCCCACTGAGCTGGTCACTCATCCTTTGAAAATATAACCGTAAAGATAATGTAGACATAAATGAGGGTGCGAATGAGGCGGGTTTGGATGCTGATCCCACGAGATTGGGAGAAGACTACTATGAAGAGGAGCCCCATCAAAGTGGCGCAGCGGAGTTTTACGGACTAAATCAATAGCTGCTTTTATTTCCCATTTGCTAGTAACTCTTGAAACATTTTGAGATTTGAGGTTTTGTATATGGGCCCCAGCTGAGTGGCCCTGAATATTGTTGTTAGATGGGTTACATTTATACTACGCTTAAATCCGTTAACCACACTTTGATTTGGTTTAAATATCTTTTGATTATCAATTAACACTTGAGTTTTCAGGAAACGAGTCATGTACTCGAGTTCTGAAAACCGGGGGCGTTACAATTTGGTATCAAAGCGGAGTATGAGACGGCCTGGCTGTGGGATCAACATACAAGACCTTAAAGAAATAAGCTAGGAAAAACTTAGAAGCTTTCCCTTAGGAAGTAGCTAGGTCGATTAAACAATGAAACAGAATACTTAGTTTTTCCCTCAAATATTGACAAGATAAACCTATGTGGAAACTTCCACCATCTAGAAGAGATTTAGGGTACAAATTGAATTTATATGTTCCCTAAAAAAGAAACTTAGGATCCCTTAGAAATAATGAATCAGGTCGTTTGAACCTAGAAACAGGAACCTTAATTCCCTTAAATTTGGATTAGGAATATCGGTTAGACTTAGGGGCTAAAGTCATACGCTCTGACAAGGCGAATGCCTATCATGACGTGAATACAGCGAGTAATGTAGTAGACCCATTCGACTACAACCGCCTTTTCCCTAGTACCTGAACCACGAAATTCTAGCCTCGCAGCGAGTCATGCCACCCATATTACGGTCCCAGTAAATCAATACGATCGATGCTCACCCCATTTCATCAGCCGAGCGCCGGAGGGAGTGCAACCCTGAATACACGCCAGGACTTCCGCCTGGTGTGGCAAATCCAGATACAGGATCCGAAGCCATAGGGGATTCTCCATCTCCACAAGTCATTCCTTCTGGGCCGCCCTCACAGTACTTTGAGCAGCGGATGCCTTCGGCTGAACCTTCAGCCAACGCGTATGCAGATACGCCTATAGGGGTAGCGACCTTTACGGCTTTCGCGCAAATGGTCGCAACGATGCACCAGCAACAAGACACCTTCGCACGGCAACAATAGGATGTGCATGCATTGATGATGGAGACTCTACGGAGTAGAAATCGCCGGGAGTCGTCACAAGACAGAGAGGGCCGGGGTGTAAATATCTTTGAACGATTCCAGAGGCTCCGACTGCCCATGTTCGAAGGGGCGGCAGATCCGGTGCGGGCAGAGCACTGGCTGTCACGAATCACCAAACTAATACGACCTCTAGAGTGTTCTGATTCGCAGATGGTGACCTTGGCTACCTTCCTGTTAGAAGGCGAAGCGGAAAACTGGTGGCAGAGTGTGCAGCGAGGCATCCCAACCACGTACACCTGGACATGGGCAGGCTTCCAGGAAAAGTTCCTGGAAAAATACTTCCCTTGGTCATGCAGGAACAAGAAATAGCTCAGTTCTTGAAGTTGGAACAGGGCAACCTGACCGTTGCCCAATACGAAGCCCGATTTGACGAACTCTCCCACTTCGTCCCTAAGGCCCTGGAAGACACGGAATACAAACTACAAAAGTTCAAGGAAGTCAAGTACAAGTCACATCAACCAATTAATGTACAAGTCAAGTACATATCCCATCACACCCATCCCTCTCTCACCCAAAGTCAAAGCCACCCATTCTTAACCCATTCATTTATTACAAAAAGTTAAGAGAACCCATCCCTTTTCATCCCATCACCACTCCTCGCTCTCTCATTTTCTCATCCCAAGCAACCCCATGTGAGTCCAACGTCTAAGCTCCATGAGGGAGAGCTAGATGTGGCCCACCTTCCTACCTCCCATCTCCACCATCTAAAGATCATCTCAACTGTTAAAAATAGTTCCCTTGGAACTCTAGAGGCTATAGGCGGAAGAAGGAAGAGGAGATCAATAGGGGGGTGATCATAGTGCTACATCTTGATTTCGATTTAAGGCCCACATTCGATGGGATCCATTTGATGTATCCATCGTAAGATAGGGAGGGCCCATAGTAGCGGGGTCCCTCCCCTCCATCACATTTCTCCCTTTCTTTTCTCTTTCTCTTTCATTTTTTTTATGATGATGAAGATGACACGAGTGGCCCACCTATGCCGTATGTATTATATCCATACCGTCCATTTTGGGACATATGAACCCCATCGTGATAAATGGATTAGATCCACATTGTCCATTTATGGACTACAAGTATGTGGGGCCACCTTGACGTATGTGGTTGGTGGGCCACGTGTACGTGGACCCCACCTTAATGAATGTATTGCAACCATACATTGGGTGTCCAGCAGCTTCTGCTACTGGACTGTATAGATGGGAAAACACAAACAGTCAGCTTGTTAAATATATATATATATATATATATGATGAGCCCTTATGTGGGACCCACCATTTTTTTTTATCTGGGAGAGGCGGGCTAGTGTACAACAACTATATAGCTACTGTACTAACGTCTACAAGGCTGTGGGTCTGATCCATCCAGACCGTCCATCTGGACAGTGGGTTAGTGGGCGACGCACACTAGCTATTCTGCTGGTGTACGTGTAGCAGCAGCTTGTTAGCTCTGTGGGCCATACCGTGATGTATGGGTCTAATCCCCACCGTCCAGATGGTGGGACCCACCACTGATGTATACGTAATATCCATACCGTCGATCAGTTGGACGAGCAGCTTAACTGCTGTAGTGACGTGTACAATACTGTGGGCCCTGATCACGAGTCATGTGTTATATCCGTCCGTTCATCTGTGTGGGGACCACACGTGTGGGGCTTACCATGTTACACGTGGGGCCCATGTGATATTTATCTACATCATCCTTTTTGGATAGGTGGGCTGCCATGATTTATGTGTTTTATACACACTATTCATCTGTTTGGAATGAGGGCCCACCCCACACGTGTGGCACGTGGGGGTGGGACCCACCTTGATGTAAGTGTCTTATATCCACACCGTCCACCTGGACGGTGTGATGTGCGCACTGTGATGTATGTGTCTCCCCACCCCGTCCATTCACCTAGCAGCTTGTGGGGCCCACCCACACATGTCGCACGTGTGGGATGGGACCCACCTTGATTTATATATTCTATATCCACAACGTTAATCGCTGGACGGTGTGTTGCATGGGGTCCT
The DNA here is from genome assembly GCA_021015155.1 of Magnolia officinalis. NCBI lineage: Eukaryota > Viridiplantae > Streptophyta > Magnoliopsida > Magnoliales > Magnoliaceae > Magnolia > Magnolia officinalis. The sequence goes on from JAJHSJ010000004.1 coordinate 65,954,813, forward strand.
AACGTATGTGTTATATACATACCGTTCATCCATTTTAGGGCCTTGGACTGTCCATGAGGCCCACCATGATATGTATGTTTTATCCTTGCCGATCATCAGTTTTCAGGCCCACCATGATGTATACATTGTATTCAGGCCGTCCATCTTATGTCCATTGTGTAGGGCCACCTTGATGTACATATATGCGGTCCACTTGATGTATATGAGGCCCATTGTTAAGGCCTATGTGATACGGCCCACTTGATTATATGAAGCCCATATATTGCGGCCCATTTGATGTATTTGAGGCCCATGTACAGGGCCCACCTGTTGTGTATTTATGGCCCATTGATGTGGCCCACTTGATTATATGAGGCCCATTGGTGCGGCCCATGCGATGCGGCCCACTTGATGTGTAAGGCCCAGGTGGTGCGGCCCATTATGATGTATTCGAGGCCCATGGGGCGTGACCCATTGTGATGTATTCCCGGCCTATATGATGAGGCCCATTGTGATGTATTTCCGGCACATTTAGTAAGGCCCAATGAGATGTATTTTTCAACCCATATATTACAGCCTATTTCACCTATATGGGGACCCATGTATTATGGCCCATTGTGATGTACATGAGGTTCATGAGTGAGGCCCAATGCGATGAATGTGCGGACAAATGTAATGTGTGATTTGGCTATAATGAAGGTAATGATGTTTATGTGGGCCACTGCTTGGGAGCGATGTTGGTTAAATGTCTACATTGATGGGTAATGATGGTTAAATGTCCACATTGTGACCTTCCCTTAGGCCAATTGTCAAGGCCAATTGTTGAGGTCAATTTCTTTTATCGAGGCCAATTCGATTACCGAGGCCGATTGTCGAGGCTGATTCCGATTGTTGAGGCTGAATCCATTTATCAAGGCCAATTCTGATAGTTGAGGCCGATTGTTGAGGCCGATTTTGATTGTCGAGGCCGATTCTGTTTATCGAGGCCGATTCGATTGTCGTGGTTGATTGTTGAGGCCGATTCCGATTGACGAGGCTGATTCTAATTATCGAGGCCGATTCGATTGTCGAGGCTAATTGTTGAGGCCGATTTCAATTGTAGAGACCGATTCTGTTTATCGATGCCAATTTCGATTATCGAGGCCGATTCCGTTTATCAAGGCCGATTGTTGAGGCTGATTTCGATTGTCGAGGCCAATTCCATTTCTCGAGGTCGATTTTGAATGTTGAGGCCGATTCTGATTGTCGAGGTCGATTCCGTTTATCGAGGCTGATTCGATTATCGAGGCCAATTTTGATTGTTGAGGCCGATTCCTTTTATCGAGGCCGATTCCGATTGTCGAGGCCGATTTCGATTGTCGAGGTCGATTCTGATTGTCGAGGCCGATTCCATTTATCGAGGCTGATTCCGATTGTCGAGGCTAATTGTTAAGGCCGATTCTGATTATCGAGGCCGATTCCGATTGTTGAGGCCGATTTTGATTGTCGAGGCCGATTCCGATTGTCGAGGTCGATTCCAATTGTTGAGGCCAATCATTGTGGCCGATTCTGATTGTAGCGGCCGATTTCAATTGTCGAGGCCGATTTCGACTGTCGAGGCTGACCACCGTGGCCGATTCTGATTGTCGAGGCTGATTGGCGAGACCCAATGTGAGGATGAGAAGCTCAAGGGGAAGAATCATCACCTTATAGTTGGATCGCCTACCAGTGTTACTAGAGAGTGAGTGTTTCCTTAGAATCCAACCCTATCATGAATTGTGAAGTTGTACGTGAGATCAATGTCCTGCCAAGCATCTATGGTCAAGACCGATATATACTGGGGTTTGGATTACTTATTTTTAGGGCTTAGGGTTTTATCTTAGAGCTTAGTTGTAGCCTTAACTCTAGGGTTGGAATTGTAGTTAATGTGTAATAGTTTACAATGCTAATTTAATAGTTATAAAATATTTACTAACATTAGCATTATAGTTAATACTAGTTAATAATCGTTATGATGATAATTAATATTATGACATACTATTTGTGATATGACAATGCATTAGCATTTAATAATGATATCATTTTAATTTACTTTATATAATTACTATTACTAGAATAGATAATTTACTAATGGTCATGCATCCTAACGTTTAACAATCTTATTAATAATGAAAATGGTAACAATGTTAATCTAATAATTAGAGAATAATTGTTAACATTAGCATTACAATTAATATTAGTAAATGTAGCAAGGTAGTCATTATGGCGACACCAACGACTATCTAAAATGAATATTTAAGAATAATATACAGGATACCACTATTTAATAATTGTAATTTGTTTATAATAACCATTTTAGCATAATGACCTACTAATGGCTAATCTTTACTAATATTAACAATCCTAACAGTAATAATGGCAATAATACATAAAAATGGCCCAGTGTGGGTTTGAAGGGCTCATTAATAGGGAAATTGGGCCTCTAGTTTGGCCTTGCCTAAGGCCCGAACCGGACTTAATCTTGGGCATGATTTTAGGCCTGGACTGGGGCTGATTTCAACCCAAATCCAGGACTGTTTTCAGCCCAAAATGTGGCTCATGATAGGGGCTACCTGTAACACCCCGTACTTTTCAGTACTCGGGTGTTACCATATAACCAAACTTAGTATACATACAAGCCAGGCTTAGATGAACATTCACGTTCATTCTAGTCTAAATCTAACCGCTGAAAACAATCCCAATCCATTCACCAAACTATCTATCCGTCGATTCCCAAAGATGGATCATCACTGATCGTATTTTGTAATGATCTAACTGTCAAATCTTCGTAGATCGTAAAATAACCTGTGTACTTAAAAGGTATGGCTCACTTACAAATTTAACATAATCTAATTAAGCCCTACAGGCAACTGATTGAGTAAATGAATGCGTGGATTGAGATGTAGACCACGATAAACAACTTATAAAATAATAATAATAGTAATAATAATAATAAAAATTTTTGAGACAAGTAGTCCTAATAACCTATGGAGTGGGACCCGCGACGTGATTGGAAATGCGTGCATATGTAAGGGGAATAATAATGAAAATAATTATAAATTAAAAGGAATAATGATAATAATAGATAGTTTATAATAGAATAAATTAGGGATCAAATCCACAAGATCCACCGCACATCAAGTCTACATAGCTCCGTCAGACCATTCCACCATTAAATTTCATTGTAGGCCAAGTACTGAGGAATTGGGCTGATGAGTTCAATCATGTAGCCATAGGAGACCTTAAGACCAATAAGAATTTGAATCAGAAAGGAATTAGCCATTGGAGTAAGGGACACTCATAGTTTAAGTTGGAATTTAGTGGTGTGGCCACTTAGTGATCGACCACACTTCAAATCCCCTACCCTAACTAACATTACTAAATGAATGGACGAACTAGATTTATTGAAATACCTCCATGAGTCCCACACCATGATTATGCTACATATATATAGATGTATATACGTACATACTTACATGTAATAATAATAATAAGAGTTTAAAATCAAAAATTATAATTTATATATTATTTAAATTATAACATATGGTGGTATTCTTAGACACATACAGATGATCCCTTAGGACATTTTGACCGTTGATGGTCGAAAGGGAACTAATCCAACCATTAGGTTATCGGGAATCCTCCAATACAACCCAATATGAGTTGTGGGCCCCACCTGGAACTTAGATCAGCCCAAATCAATGGTCAAGGACCCTGAAATAGGCCTCCCAGAGTGAATGGGTGGTGTGGATTCATCACAAACAACATGGCGGACCCCACTCAGGGTTTGCGTGTACACGGAGAGTTGTGCACTCACTGTGCACCCGACCTCCAGAATGGTCAGACGGGCTCTGACCCGTGCTTCTCCATAAAAAGGAGAATTCCTCTTCTCCTTGCGTTGGCAACGGATGGACAACGTCCGAGAAATCTTTGATCGGTGACCCACCACCCGTGGCCATGCACATGATCTAAACCGTCCATCTTGTTAAATGGGAGATGACAACCAAAACCATGCCCTCCACCCACGTTCGTGCGACCATATGTGCACACAAACGTCGGCGCAAACAGAACCAAGAAACACAATGTTTCCAAAAATGGAAACTGTTTTCCGTGAAACCTGTCGGAGATCCGCGTAAGCAAGCAGAAGCTCATCTAGACCGTCCTAAGTAGGGTGATCTGGACCATCCAATGAGTGTGGTTTAAGCATTTCAAGCAAAACCACGACTGGTTTTCCCCTACCCATGGTATTTAAAACAGCTTCAGCTAGGACAAATCTAAACCGTGTATCTTTGATCTAACGACTTTAGGAGATCCAGGGCTTACAATAAAGGGGGAAAAACCTAAACACTAGGCTATGACTCCACTCATTTGCAGTCACTTGAAGAAACCCACTGAAATTGTCTACCTTCGAACCCACTGACTGAATCCCCTCAAAGCTTCAATGAAGCTTACCTGTAAGCTCTCTAAGGTCCTCACGGACTGTCTGATGGGGTCAAATACGAAGAAAATGTGGTGATGGTGAAAACCCCATTAATGGCCATTGTCCTCCCCCGCCGTTCAAAACTGAGTTGGGACCGATTCGGGCGTGCCATCTTCAGCATCTCACCAGATGGAGACGTCCCTGGTGCTGGAAGAAAGAAAAGAAAGAAATAGAAGAAAGAAAAAGGGAGAAGAATGAGGAGGAAGAAGGGAGAGAGAGGGTTGATGTGGTCAGCTGCACCATGTTGCTGACTCGAACCGAGTCGAGGCTAGATTGAGTCGGGCTGGGTTTAGTCCATCTGGACTCACTACTAGACATCCCAGTAGGGAGAAGAAGAAAGAGAGAGGAAATGGAGAAGAAAAGAGAGTTAGGGATAGAAGAAGTCAGAGACAGAGGGAGGCAAACTGCTCCTGTCGAGTCGGGCAGGCCCGACTCTTTGAAGTTTGAAATGGGGCCTGGTGTGGCCATTGCTGGACGCTCCCAGCAACAGGAGGAGAGAAGAAAAGAAAAAGAAAGAAAAGGAAAGAGAGAAAGAAAAAAAGGAAAAACAGGCATGAGCTGCTGCTCATAGTGGTGCCGCACCACGCTGACTTGCACCTAGTCATCGCTTGACTCGCTGTTAAGTCCGGCAGTGTGACTCGGATTGGGTCATGGCTGCTCGAGTCCGGACTGAGTTCTGACTCTGTGAGGTCACCCTAAGAGCAAGTTCCGATAAGGTAGGTGATGGCAAGTGCTGTTGAACCAGTGGCTAAGGAAAGAAGTGAACCGCTGATTGTAGACCCGGTTCGGGGTGTGCAGTCGCATTGTCTTACTGCTTGTGTCGCTGATCTGAAGGGTAGATTGTGAGACTCTCGGGCTGAGATCGAACCAAGTCTGAAATGACTTGGGCTGCATGAACCTGTGGCAGGTCATCCACGGCCATAGCTAGTTAGGTAAACCCATTCTCTCTCTCTCTCTCTCTCTCTCTCTCTCTCTTCTTTTAAAATCATCTCAGCTATTACTCAAACTAAATGGCTTGGTGACTTGATGTAGAACCGAGTCATTTAGCTATTTTTGGAACTAGCAGGCCATCCAGCCTTTGAGTTAGTAACTCAAGGTTTTTCCCTACTCTTGAGATGAACTCTGGATGAACTAAGGTGTAGGCTTAATGCACTCAAGTTAGACTTGCTTCGGGTCTCCTTGTCCATGAATGAAAGAAAAACCCATCGCAAACTAGGCCTAGTACAGGCCACCTTGTCGGGCCACAGTTGGACAATAGAAGAGGGGCCGAACCGGGCTGAGACCAGGCCCAGTTTTGGGTCCAAGTGTTGGGCCTCAACTGTTAGGCCTAATCTAGATAGGTGCGGGCTCGGTTCTGGTGTCCACACCTGGACCAGATCTAGAGAGAAGGAAAAGAGAAAAGAAAACAAGCAGAATAAGAAAGAAGAAAGACTTGAGAGGGAGAGAGACACCTCGAGTCAACTCGCTCGGCTCTAACTGAGTCGACTTACTGAGTCCTATGGTGTTGAAATCTAGCTGGATCCGGGTTCTTTTTCTGGTTCACCTAAGGAGAAGAGAGGATAAGAGAATGGAGAAGTGGTGGTTGTGTTGAACCGGGTCAACTCACCGAGTTGACAAAGGTGAGCCTATATATTCTTTCCAAATTTAAAGTACTTTAATTGTCATTATTAACACCATTTTAGGATTTTTAGGTTAGATATGATTAACCATTAGTAATTGTCCATACTTGTATTAATTAATATATGTGCATATGTATACATATATATATATATATATTTATTATCATTAAAATATTAGTTCTTTATTCGTCATTCTTAAGGTATTATTATTAACGTTAGGGCATACTATTTCTGTTCATCGCAATGATTATCAGGGTCACGTTAACTAATATTAAGTACATTGTTAATGTTAATAATTGTTTTGGAAATTATAAGTATTATTATTCATAGTGGGCATCATTAGATAAATGGATATAATATCAGCCATTGTAATATTCCTAAAGTTAATAATTAATTCATTTTATAAATTTTGTTCATCAATGGTTCCTATTAACAATACCATTAATGGCCACACAAATTAGAGTCCAAATCCCATAATCTAAAGCCAATAACTAAACTCTAGGATGAAGCCCTAACTCTACACCAAAACCCTAAAAGTAATCCAAATCTTAGGTAGTGTGTAAAGCTTGGATCTAATTGTACAAGTTCCTGATTTATGATAGGGATTAATTCTAAGGAAACACGCATTCTCTAGCAACACTGGTAGGCGGTTCAAAGTATGAGGTGATGATTCTTCCCCTTGAGCTTTCCATCTTCTCATTAGCTTAAGTTATAGTTTTTTTTATTTAAATTCATAATTGATATATCCCTTTATAATCACATGTGTTAGCTGGTGGAAATTGAATTGTCGTATTACATGCTTTATGATTATCTTGCAAAATTGTTCATGCTTGTGTTCTTTTTTGTGGATTGCTTGTGGAACTTAAACTGGTACATTAGTGGGAAGTTCCCACATATGAATGTACACCCATACTTGGGATGTAACTTGACTAGTTGTGATCGTAATGGATCTTCGACTTGGTGGTTATTGGGTGATGGTCTAGATGGATCATTGATGTGGGCCTACCATCCAGGGTTGTTGTGCCCAATGATTTTTAAGGATGGTTTTCATCGTATGGTTTTGATATTCGCCCTATGTGGCATATTTTGATACTCGCCCTACATGGTTCTGTTTTGATATTTTCCTTATATGGGTTCGACGTTTTATACTGTGCAACCATGCGATGGTAACCCCATATACTGTAATATGATTGGCCACTAGTCGACAGGTTTCTATTAAACATCCCAAAATGGTAGCCTCATGGGCAGGGGATGGTAGTCATGGGATACTATGCCTGAGCCGTCGGCCTACGCTCGACCATGTGCTCCCCTTAGTGATTGTGAGCTTACTTAAATCGGCTGGTAGCAATTGGACTAATAATGGGCTGACAAATCATGCATACATGGCAAATTACGATGACTTGGATCCCTTTGCCTTGTGATTACGCTGAACGTTGCGCCTATGACCAGTCATTCGATTTATGATGATGACTTGGATCATCATGCCCATGCGATTACTCTGAGTGTTGCACTGATGACCAGTCACATTTATGCCTATTTGGATGTTTTACCCAGGGCATAGACCTTCTGGATGTTTTACCCCGGTCGATGATTTCATGGGTGACGACCCTACTGTCCGTCTGGATGTTTTACCCGGGACAATTGCATTCACGCATCCATATATCTAATAAGACTGCATTTACTCTGTTTTGGTTTCCTGGATGTTTTACACTATTTCTTACCTAATGCAGCGGTGTGTAATTTTGAGGGGAATTCACACTGAGTTGGCCACTCATCCATCAAATATACAACCGTACAGGTAATACAGATGGCTTAACTGATATGCATGTTTAGACTTGATGAGGAGCAGGGTACGATCGCCAGGGATGCATGACTGTATTTGTCTGGAGGAGCTGCATGACCTTGCGGCTTATATTTATATGCATTCTGAAATTGCGGTGAAGACCGCTTTAGTTGAAGTCGGAATATGCCAATATGTCCTAGAGGGGGGTGAATAGGACTTTTTATAAATTTATATGATGTATTTGAAATCTTATTTCACTAATCCTTTTAAATATGCAATTATCAGGATTACTCAAATGTAACTCTACTGGCTTCCAAGCCTGGTAGAGGATCCAATAACAAACTGCTTAAGAAGTAAACAATATGCAACCTAGTTCATGATGGATATAACTGTGTAGGTGTGTGAGGTGTGATCAGATATTCAGATATGAAAGTATTAAAGAAAATCACATAATCAAAATAACAATCTTAAATACAGTCACTTTTATAGTGGTTCGACGATAAGTCTACTCCACTCCCGGTAACCGCACTCAACCCTTGAGTGTACCGGATTTCACTAAGGAGGTTTCACAGCGGTTCACCTCTAACCGAAGGTTTTAAATCAAGTTCACCTTCAACCTTTACAACCTACACTGAGGCTGACTGTTTATGCTCTCACGAGCAAGGGTCAACACAACGCACCCACTTTTAGGCACACTGGCCAAGGATCTTCCATAAGACCCTACTGGAGGTTTCTACATGGTTGACCTCAAACCCGAGGTTTCACAGTGGTTGACCTCAAACCTAAGGTTTTGACTGGTTCACCTTCAACCAGATGTTTATGCTCTCCACAGAGCAAGGGTTCACACTACGCACCCATTACGTACACTCCCGCCGGAGGCCTCCTTGAGGACTTCAAAGGGTGAGAACCAATTAAGACCCAATCCTATAAAGGAATGATCACAAGTGTCCTCTTGGACTCTAGATACTTACAAACAAGTTGATGAGTCCCGATAAGCACAATGCCAAAGATCTCCTCCTCCTTGGTGACGAAGAGTCTTCTCCTCCCTTGATCCGCAACACAGAATGATGTACCAATACTGGCTTCGGGTTGGGTCAAGGTGAAGATGGAATCCTACTCTCTAAAGATTTTCCTATAAGGAAGATAGAGTAGGTCCACTCTTATGCATTCAAGGCATCCCAGCTTAATGATTTATAATTAAGTTAGTAGCTGGAGGATCCTTGAATGCAGAAGTTCATTCCCTAATCCACTCTATTGAATATCAATGATGAGAGTGGATTGGAGGATGAACTCCCTTGAGAGAAAAGGGCTTTGGATATAAGATATAAGTTAAAACACACAAAAGCACTCTCTACTTTCTCTCACAGCAACAAAAGACAAGTCCTCTATATATAGGCAAAAAGTTCCAACGGATATAAAACGGTCACATTTATGACAGAGTTCGATATCATCGAGCAGGTTCGATATCATCGAGCGTATACTCTCGATAACATCAATGGTCTGCTCGATGACTCGAACTCAATGTCATACGCTTTTGAAACTTTTGCCATTTGGTTGATGAATCGAAACTATTGTCGATGTCATCGGATTTCGAACTCCGATTCCATCGATGACAGGTTCGATCCATTGACACTTAAAAATGAGAGAGACTTGACTTTAAAATATTTCAGGATTTCATGAATGATCGGGGAACCATCGAGATCATGGGAATTTGAATGTCGATGATATCGAGATCAGAGTCGAGACATCGATAAATCCAGCGGATTTTTCATTAAGCTTGCTGGACAGTTTATGACCTTGTTCGATGCAATCGACCTGGTACCGATATCATCGATATTTGAATATCGATTCTATCGAAGGGCCCCCGATCATAGTTAAAAACAACCTGAAATATCCTCGATCGATATCATCGATGGACTTTCGATATTATCGATATTTGATTTCAGATCAAATCGGCAGAGCGTCGATATATCGAAAGATTTTAAGATTTTCATTAAAAAACAGGGGCGCCGAAAATCTGCCTGTCGATCTTATCGAGCCACTTTCGATGTGCTCGAGTTTTGAGTATCGATGATATCGATAGGTGTATCGATACATCGATAATTCGTCCAGATATGTTGTGAAATTGCTGGACATATTTGGCCCTCTCTTCGATGGTATCGATGAAGCATCGATGACTCGACATCGCAGGTCGATCATATCAAGGGTGTTTCAATAAAATTGTCAAGGCAAGAAAAACTTAGAGATTTTCCTATTTTAAAAAAGTTTTCTCACCTTAAAACCCTATGATTTCTAACTTGTTTTTAAAGGTTTTCTTCACCTGGTGTTTAGGGTCATGGGATGTGAGGCTTTAGATTTACCTGTGGCGAGCTTGCACACATCCGGTTGAGGCAGACGCTTGAATCGATCTTCCTATCAGGCTCTGTAGACAATCTGACTCAACACTCACGTAACTTGACAAACCAGGGCACTTTCACTTTTTGTTATCTTTCATGTTTTAAATCATGTGGATCCTTGTATTTGTTATATTGAGAAATTGGTTTGTATAAGTCATTATGGGCAGCTCTTGTATATTTCAAATGTAAATGAAAATTTCTTTTATTTTGATTTGTCCACTCTATGCTCATCTGCTTACTCTAATGAAAGATAAAAGAAAAATATATACTCAACTTGATCATCCTTTAAGGTTAACACTCGGGTTTTTGGGAAACGAGTTGTGTACTCGGGTCCTAAAAACTCGGGGCCTTACACTACCCATGGCCCACACTACAGCCCAACTAAGGTTGATCTCAGCCCACAGATCTGGACCAGAGTCCGGCCCACTGTATATATGGTGGGGCCCATGTGCGGCCCACCCACTGATTGCGGTGCGACCCACAGACGTGTTTTAAAGGGGATGGGCCGTGATGTTGCTAGGTGGGGCCCACTGGGATATGGAATATGGCCCACAGTGGTTTTTAAAATCCTGAAGTTGGGCTGGTTTCAGCCCAAGCCACAACCCAACTGAAGGCCATTTTTAGCTTAGCAACTCAGCCCATCAGAGGGGCTACTCTCGAACATTTTCGGCCCTAATCGAAGGCAGTTTCTAGCCCTAGAAAAGGCTCGGTCTGATGGCTGGAACTCAGTACAATAACGACCAGTAGTGGCCTTGATCAAGGGAGCTAGTTGGCCTAATCTTAACAGGAATCAAATGGATAAACGGAGGTGGTGTGCTCGGGGTTACCTGGGCTCTTTCGTCTCCAACCTCTCCTACCTCTGTTTCACCGTCTGACCTCCTCTCTACAATGGCATTTCTGGTCTGCACTGACCCAGTCGACCCGAACTGATCGGATCGAGCTGGTGTAGTGCGGCACCAAGTTAACGCTTACGCTGGGCTATCTCTCTCTCTCTCTCTATCCTCATCTTTCCTTTCCTTCTCTCTTTCTCCTACAATGGCTACATCGGCCAACACTGAGCCAACTCGACCCGAGTCAGATGGGTCGTCTTGGTACAGTGCGGCACCGAGCTCGCCTTCCTATACTCACTCTCTCTTTCTTACTCTCTTCCTAGCTCTCTCTCTCTCTCTCTCTCTCTCTCTCTCTTTCTCTCACTCAACAAGCTCGAGGTGAGGATCCTGAGGAGGTAGGGACCTATTTATAGAGCTAGGGTCGCACCTGTCCTCCAACGGATGGTCCAGATGTTGCGGTCTTGGGTCCTCTCTTTCTCTCTTTCTACCAAGCATGAATTCGATCCACCAGTGGGGTAGTTTTCTTGTTATCATGGCCCACCAAATGGGCACCTTTAATCTAGAAATGGGGCCCACTGCATCATGGTGAGTTTTCCGGTTAAACGGGGAAGATGATGTGGTTGACAATGACAGGTTCTTGTCTACAGTATATTTTTGTGATCTGGTCCGTTTGGACAGATCAGATGGGGTTGCTGACCACTGTGGGGCCCACTTTTCAGGCCATTCATCACCGTTTTGCAAATCTCGCGAGGTTTTCCTGCGCCTCCTTGGTTTTCTCGTGAGATGGGAGGCCTTTCGGAGAGAGCTGTTGTAGCCCTACAATGGACGGCAGAGATCATTCCGCGTGGCTCAGGTAGGCGTTCAGATCGCGCCAGAGAGGTTTTCCTGAAATGGAAAATGTCTTCCACGCCTTTTGTTGCCACAGGCGAATGCCTGCCCATAACCGGTGGTGGATGGAAAACTTGGATTTAAGCTCGAAAGAATGGCTAGGATGGAGGGAGAGTCGGGGACACGGATTGCTGACGTGGAGGGCACCACAACAGTTCTTTCCTGGAGAGTACGGTCATTCACTCGAGACCGCCCGTCGCTTGCACACATGTGCGTGTGCATGGGTTCGGATGGCTGGCATGGACTTGGTCGTCCGGAGCCTCCCTATCCAATGGAGGGTTCAGATCGTTCAAATAGTGGCTAGAAGTGGACCACAGTGCATCCACAGTGGACATCTTTTTGCCGTTCTTTGCTCGTGCACGTAAACAATTGTATGGACTCGATTGACTGACGTGGGTCTGGTCGTCCGGGGTTTCCTTACCCAATAGACGGATCAAATCTCTCGAACGCTGGTCTGAGGTGGGCCACGTCTTGTGAGGTTGGACGCCCATTCATATAGTCACGACGCAACAGGGGAAATTTCCTCCCTTTTTTGGGAGGTAGTCGGGTCAGCGCCTTCTTAACCGCTCGGGTCGTCCAGTGCACGTCGTGCACAGATGGGTGAGGTGCACGTGCACCTCGTGTGGGCCCCATTGGATGTATGAGGAAAAATCCACACCGTCAATTCTTATCGGGGCTCCAAGTCAGAGACCCAGGTCAAGGGTCGGCCCGTTCTAAGGCCCAGGTGGGGCCCACCACTTGATCTGGGTCCCATATGTGGATTCTTGCTGATCTGACGGTTAGATTAATCCCAATCTAACTACCAACGGTCAGAAGGTCCTAATGGGTCGTCTATATCTTCAAGACTTGTTATTATCTATGTATTAATATTAAATTTATTTTATTTCATTTTATTCTATTATGTGTATACATATATTTATTATATTTTATATTATTATTATTATTATTATATGCACACACATGCACGTATATATAATTCATGTTGTGGGTCCCGCTCTACAGGTTATTAGGACCATTATCTCCTAGTTTTATGTTATTAAATGTTCAATTACTAGCATTGTTATTATCTTTATTATTTTTTTAAGTTATTTATTGTGGTCTGCATCTTGACAAATGCCTTTTATTTGCTGTAGGGTTTGATAAGAGAGATTAGGTCATTTTAAATTTGTAAGTGGGCCACACATGGGTTATTTTCACGATATATGAAGATCTGACGGATGCTATGTGTGCTCCCACATACGTTCATGCTAAGTTGGTTTTAACGGTAACACCTGAGCATTGCAAAATACGGGGTGTTACACTGTTTCTGCATGGCCTAGATACGGCTGACGATATTCGTGAACTCATTAGGAATTGCATAGTACATTGAATCCTTGGCATCTGATATATGGCTCTTTATGACTCCTCATTTGCATTGCTGATCTATATTGCGTGCTCTGATATTGTATGACTCATGGACTTGTCAGTATTTCCGCTTACTTTGATATCGTATGATTCATGATCTTGCCAGTATTTTCGATAGTGTATGATTATGACATTGTATTGAATACTTGGCACTTATCTTATGCACACACTTACACCACCCTCTAAGCTTTCTATAAGCTTATGCACGATAGATGCATGCAGGTGATGTTAGGTTGTAGCAGCATTGAGCTTGGAGTGTGAAGCAGTCTTCTGGAGCTTTGATTTTCGATATATATGTATTTCCATTTCAGCATTGTATTCAAATGTTTATATTAGTGGATATGTGATGATGATATTGCCTTTGTGATTTGGGTAAGCTTGTGGTTATGCTTCTTATGAAACAAATGTACGTTAAAAATCCTCCTTGTAGGATCCTAGGATCAGAATCCGGCGTATGAACGTTGGAAGCCGAGAATTGGGTACTACGAAGGCTGTCGGCACCGAATTCAGCGATCGGGAATGTTGTGAGCCCGGTTTTCAAGTTTGGGGCATGTCACTCGTCACCCCAGTGTAAGCCGACAACTTGAGCATAGTATCTCATTCCACCATGCCCAGCTCCTGAGACTTGTGGATCGCATCATAGTTGTTACCAGTGGGTGCTACATGGGCGTAGGGTGTCTCAGGTTCAAACAGGCGCGATCATACACGGTTAACAAACATGGTTGGTCAATTAATGGGCCAATTTGTTCAATTCAGGAGAACTACGGAACACCTAACATTGGGTGCGAGCATCCCACGTAGTTCAACTACTGCTGGCTATCCATGTTCGACCTAAATTGTTCAGATTGGTCGTTAGGCAGCCCAACCAGTGGGGATGCCAATACGGGCCTTGTGGTTCCACTGGCCAACCCAGAAAGGGATCTAAATTACTTAACATTTTAAAGAAGATAATGAACTGCTCCTAGTTTCAGAAAAATTCAGGCATGCATGTAATCAAGATTTAGATTGCTTAGCATCATAGAGAATATTATGATCTTCTTCTAGTTACAGGAAGTTTAGACATGTATGTATGGGTTTAAATTTCTTAATAACATAGAAAGATCATAAATTACTCCTATTTGCAGAAAATTCAGATATGCATGTAAACAACAACGAACATTTGAGCCAAATTAAATGTATAAAAGACATACAACACAATTTTCCCCAAATTGTTTCAGATTTGAGGATGATCCAATTTCAATTTCACATGATAAGAAGGGAAAGCAAGGAAAGAAGGCAATATTCATATGACTTAGTCTATTTGGCATGGGATTAAGCATCACTTTCTCTAAACATGCTTAGGCAGATTGCAAAGAAGTAACTACTAATAAATTTCTTATGAATCACTCATGCAAAGCAAATTCAACAAACACAATCGTTAACTTCAGCTTAAGTTCGATAATTGGCGACTTAAGGATAATGGTCCGCACCTAGGAATAGTTTGATGGTTCGTGGAGCCGCTTCTAAGGTTTTGGTTCCTCAGGTTGGAGTATCGGAGCCCTGCGCCGATGGAATTTGCATGTTAGAGTGTAAGCAAGTGACTTAAGATGCTAAAATTTGGGAAAGGGGCTGGATGGTTACCTTTCTATTGTCGGTGGGCTGCTCTCTATGGTGGGGCGGGTTTGTGGGGTCCGTTGTGGGCAGCAGCAAGGGAGATTTTCCTTAAATCAGCTCTCTAAGGAGCTCCTTCCTCCATTCTCCCCACTCCCTCTCTCCCTTGCAACAGAAAAATTCATATGGGAGTGTGATTTTTGGGCTTAGATAGTCTAGAAATTGTGTCTAAATGGCCCTGGGGGCCTTTTTTCTAACATGCATGCCCCTAGTGGGCTGAATTTTGATCCTTAGGGCCATTCCAGTGGCCCCCTAGCCTATTCGTGCCATGGGGCAAGTGCCCCATTGTCGGATGAGCGATTGGTCCGAATTTAGTGGTAAATGGAAATTTACCGCGGGGGCCCTATTTGTGATCGACAGTCATTGGTGATCGATCGGGGCCACAATTATATGGATATGAGTAAGGAAATATCCTTAACTCATTCCTCGAGTTTGGTTGCGATCTAACAGTCAGAAAGCCACAACTTCGCCGTTTTAGTGGAGGGGCCAACTCACTTAAGTTTCAGGTTTTAGTTGTCGAAGAGTCATGCCTTTCAAGCTCTACCTTCACAGTCTAAGTTGTACGGTTTGGGGCATCGTTTGGGCCCACTATTCGCAATAGACGTCAAGCCCAGTGAGACGAACATTATTCTATAATTTCAAAATTAGTGGCCCACTAATGAGCGGTCTACAGCTTGTTCAGATAGTCATGGCATTTCTAGAATGAATTGGATAGGGAGATTTTTTTGTGTGCAATGGTTAGGGTCTGGATTAGCTAAGTCCATAATGTGGCCTATTTGTAATTAGCGAAAATGGCGATTCAGTCATAATCACTCTAAACCATCGGTTCTTAGGCTAAGCGAATAATTAGGTTGACCTGGTTTGTTAGTTAAGATCCGGCCCATAGCTGGCTCAACTTTAAGTAGATCTTTAATTTAGTTATGGTTGTCTTGATTAGTCAGTGATAGGTCGGTTAGATTTGCACCCTAGATGAACAATTCACGAGGCTAGATTTGAGGTTTAAGTGATCAGGCAGATTCGTTGGCTTTATATAGTTGGTTAATTGAATTTGTGCGGTTCTTTACTAGTATTATCTAACCTCGAGCGTCAAGGGTCAGTAAGTGATGACGTGGGCTAGTTATAAAAAATTTTTTAAAAGATTTTTAGCAATCCAAAATAGCGAAAATTCAGGATGTTATAGACAGAGCAGCAGGCGCTGCTGCGCCATAAGCCGGCGGACAGGGACCACGGTCCCATGTGTGGGCCCCACCATGATGTGTCCCAACCATCCACACCGTGCATTGGTGGGCCCCTTAGGCTAGTGGGGCCCCCACCAAAAATCATCCGTATACACAGCTTGGGTGGCCCACATCATAGGAAATAGCGTGATTGAACGTTTGCCATTGAAACCCTTTTTTGGGTCACAGAAGTTTTGGATCACCATGAAATTTGTTTTTCCTATTCATCTGGGTCCGTGCGACCTTATCAACAGGTTGGATGGAAAACAAACGTTATGGTGGGCCCCACGTGGGACCCACTGATACATGTATTGTACCCCACACTGTCCCTGGGTGGGACGGCTGGTGTACCTCACTCCAGTTATAGCTGCTGGAGTGGCGTCACTAAGCTCTGTGGGCCCCCCTGTATCATCCACGCCATCCATATTGGGACCTACCATGATGCATGTGTTGCATCCAACCGTTCAACCACTTTGAAAGCTCATTTATGGCATGAGCTAAAGAATGAGCCAGATCCATAAGTTCAAGTCGACCCCACCATTTAAATAGTGGGGATAGTGACATTCACCGTTCAAAACTTCTTAAGGGCCACGACAGTTTCGATTAAGATGATGTGTTGCCTTTTCACTTCATCTACCTCCATGTTAACTTATATATAGGTTGGATCCCATGGATACATAACGGTGGGCTCCTATAGGATTTTAATGGTGGAAATCATTATCACCACTTTTTTTTTGGTTGTGGCCCATTTGATGTACATATGGGGCCCAATTGGTGTGGCCCATCTGATATACGTAAGACCCACTTTGATATAAATGAGGCCCATGTTGTAAGTGCTATAGTTTGATTCCTCTTTGGTTGTCAAATTTTGTGTGTCATAACCTCTGTATGTGTCTTGTGTTTATATCTTGATAAATTTGTTCGAGACACCATGTCAACAATTGATGTCAAGAAGGTCAAGAAGATGAATTCTTCAAGATAGTTTAAGCTACAATATAGAAGATATTAAAGAAGAGTTCAAGTTCAAGACTCAAGCTCAAGTTTACGTGTATTCAAGATCAAGACTCAAGCATAGTTTGGGAATCAAGTGCAACTCAAAATGACATTGATTTCAAAGCTTGTGAAGTAGTCAAGCTACATCAAGAAGAACTCAAGCTTCGTAATGATCAAAGTCTAAGCAAATGAAGTTTTCAATGTCCATACTTCATGTCCCAGGTATGATAAACCTTAAATTGACCTTAGGGTAGGTCACTTTGGCTACATAATTCATTTGAATATTAATACATGAATTTAGTCTGTTCTAAGACTAGTCCTAGACCTTGTTCGACCAGTCCTAGCACTGGTTCGACCAGTATAAGAAATTTCGGGACCAGTTCTAAAGTTGTTGCAATTTATCAGATTTTTTCGTTTGGCTACGACCAGTCCTGGAGTCTGCTCGATTGGTCGTGGGATGGTCTCGACTCGACCTTCGACCAGTCGTAAAGCTACGACTCAAACTCCAGTGACTAAATCAAGTGTCGCACGACCAGTCGTAGAGGGGTCTCGACCGGTCGTGGACTGCCTTCGACCAGTCGTGGACTGCCTACGACCGGTCGTACAACGGTTTTAGGCGATCGCGCTCAAAAATTCAAAAATTTGTTTCACATTCGACCAGTCGTGGTGTCCCTAGGACCAGTCGAAGACGAATTTCTATAGCTATAAATAGCACACGAATTTCAGAGTTATTCATTGAAAATTAAGTGAATTTAAGGCTCCACTCTGAGATAAGTTTATGTTTATTTTTAAGCTACATTGTGCATAATTCTATTTCCTTTTGTTAGCTTATTGTTATTTAATTTTGATTTGCATTCCAATCTGATTAGAAAAAGGGAAAATTCTTAATTCCTTCTTCTCGGAATCAAATCAAATACAGCTAGCCTAAGTTGATTAAACTTAAAATCAATTAGAACTTAGAACCATTTTAAAGTGAGTATTGGACATTGAACTTCCATATTCGAACTTCTACTCCGATTGGTTCTTCCGGACTGCTACAAGAGGAGAAATCCAGGTATTTTACAATTCTGTAAAATTTCCATTCTTTTGGTTTTTGTTTGGGATTCGCTAGAAAAATTTCATTTGTGTGGTTATCTGAGGAGAGCTAGAAAACTCAGAAAGAGGGGTTTTTGGATTGTGTAAGCCCAAGTTAAAAAGACACAATTGTGAAGGTTTTAGGTGAACCTGTGAAACCTATTTTGATAGTGAACGCTAATATCCCCTGTGTGAGGATATTAGGAGTGGAGTAGCATTTTGTGTGGCTATTGTTTAATAGTTGGTGAACACACAGCAGTAGCATTTCAATTCCTTGTTATTTATTTTTATTGAGTTCTTGATACAAAGGACGTTCTAGAAATAAGGTTGTCCTGCCATAAACCTTTGGTTTTTATAGTGTAAGGTCGTCCTTAGAACTGAATTCATATCAACCTCTCAATACTTGTTAATTGAGGTTGAGTTTATTTCAGCATTGTGAATTGATTTATTTTTGTAAGGCTATCTCTTTATTGTTTATTCCGTTGTTTTAATTTTAAGTTGGCATAGTCCTATTCACCCCTCCTCTAGGACATATAGCTTGGCCATTTCAAGTGGTATCAATGCCTAATAGCTTGCTCTTATTGCTTTTTATTTGGATTTATTTCCTGAGCTAACGATCTAAGCTATATATATATAAGATGTCAAATTTTGATAGCCTATCAGTCACTAGGCCTCCACCCTTTGATGACTCCAACTATGCCTATTGGAAAGCCAAAATGAGGATCTTCCTCAAATCAATGGATGAGAGTGTGTGGCAAGCCATAGTGACTGAATGGAGCCCTCCTACCATTGAAGTAACTAGTATCAATGAATCAAAATCAATGAGAATAACACCTTATACTTCTTGGTCCACACTTCAGAAAAGTGAGAGTAGGGTCAATGCAAAAACACTAAATGCAATCACTTGCGCACTATCACCGGATGAGTTCAAAAGAATCATATCCTGTGATACTGCAATGCAAGCCTGAGATATATTAGAAATGACACACGAGGGTACATCAATTGTAAAAAAATCTAAAGTCCAACTCCTCACAACCAAATTTGAAGACATTCATATGGAGGAAAATGAAATGTTTATGGACTTTTACACAAGATTAAATGACATTGTAAACTTAATGTGGGGTCTTGGCGATAAAATCCCAGAAAGTAAAGTGTGTGCAAAAATACTACGCTCTCTTCCTGAACGGTTCAACTCTAAAGTAACCGCGATTCAGGAACTTTGTGATACAGACAATATGAGGGTAGAAGAACTAGTTGGTTCTTTTCAAACTTATGAATTAAATTTTAAAGCTCATAAAGGAAAATTCATCGCTTTGAAATCTTCTAAAGGTGTTTCTCAAGAAAAATCTGATTCTGAAGATGATATGGCTCTTTTAACAAAAAGGTTTTATAAAATTTTCAAAAGTAAGAAAAGGGTCGATTTTCAGAAAAGATCTAAACCTAGATCTAAAACTTGGAAGTCTTTGAAAGATAGCCAATGTTACAACTGTCAAGAATATGGGCATTTAGCAAACAAATGTCCTAAAAAGGACAAACCCAAAAGGAAGGGTGTGTTGGCTACTTGGGATGAATCATCTGAGTCTGAAGCTACTTCTGATTCAGAAGATTCTGAAACCGAGTCGGGCAATGAAGTTAAGGCCCTTATGACTCTAGCCAAGTTCACTTTTTCAGATCATGATGATTCAACTAGTGAAGAAAATTTGAATAGTGATCATGAAAATGAAGAAGATCTTCAAGATGCTTACAATGCCCTATACAAGGAAAGTTGTAAAATTGCCATAAAACTAAAACTTCAAAAATAAAAGTTTTTAAAACTTAAAGAAAATTTTGAGGCACTTGTTTTAGAAAAATCACATATTTCAGACTGTTTTGAAAAGACTAAATGTGATTTAGAATTCAAAACCTCCTTGATTGAAAATCTTAAATCTGAAAATGACAAATTTAAGAATGAAGTATCTTCTCTTCTGAGTTTGAAGGATACATGGAGGTATGCCTAAGGATATCCAAAGTTAGAAAAACTTTTATCTGGATCTAGAAAATGTGGCGATCGATCCGAGTTGGGTTATAATAAGAACATACCTCATAAACAGAAGAATACTCCTCCCAACTTTGTGAAAGGAGAAGCCTCAAACTCAAAAGAAAAAGGTACTTGTCAAGGTTTTTTTAAAAATACAAAAACTTTTCAAAAACCTAAAAGTAGTTATATCAATTTCAATAATCAGAACAGAAACCCACTGACTGAAAAAATAGTTGATTTACTCAAGGAGCTCTTAAAATCTAACTCAGTAGGTCATTCCCACAACTATAAACTGAAGAAGACCAACTATGTTCCTAAACCCAAAACTGTTCTGAAATGGATTCCTAAAGTTGCCTGCTTGGTTGCCCACACTGCTTTCAAAGCAACAAGCCATTCAAAATGGTACCTAGACAGTGGATGTTGTAACGCCCTGAAATTCGGGGGTCGAGTATGAACTCAACTCCCGAGTTCCAACGCATCACTTATGCAACATACACAATGTCGGTTAAATGTTGTCTGAGTTAGCGCAATAAACATGAATGAGATTAAACCAAAACAGTAATTCATACTCCAGTTCAATTGCATTTAAAAACAGCGGAAGACTGAAATTTTATATACAAGTATGTAAAGTAACAAATTTTCTGAACTTCAGAGTATGAGTACTAGCTGAGCACCAATATACATGTAAAGTTTGTAAATTAAAAACCCAAAATACATCCTCAAAAGAGGCCCCGAAAGTCCCGCGATGCAGCCGGCCTAGGCGTAGCCGTCAGAATACTGCATGAAAGAGAACTCCTCCTGGTCCTCATCAACGTCGGGCTCTGGCTCCTGAACCAAGGCGCCCTCTAATCCTGTAATAGAGTCTGGTTGGTGTGTACAACACCGTCCCGTAACGTGGGAGTGAGTAGCTAACTCAGTGGAACAATAATGCATAAGTTAACATGTTATCAAATCAACCAAGCAGTAATGATAAAGCAGTACAAATCAAGCATTTCTAACTACTCTTGTTAAATGCAAAAATGATATGACATGATGCTGTATGCCCTTGCCAAACCACCCTCAAGCGACATCATCTTACGTTCGCGAATGCTTAACTCCCTCAGTGCGCCACATCTACAAAGCACATGCGGTGCAATGATGTTCATGATTACCAAGTTATTATTAGTTCATTTCAATCAGCAGTATTGGGAAACTAAGGTACCTCCCTTGTATCATTCCCAACATGATCCATTCTAGGGTCGTCAATCCTAGTTATTCTCATACGATGTTATGGTTTGAGAAGCTTAGTGATGGCATCGCAACAGGTTCGTCACCCGTCAGCGCGGATACAGATCTCACCGTATGCGGCTCAATTGCTGGCCGTCAGCTCGAGTACAGGTCTCACCGTACTCGGCTCAATCACTAGCCGTCAGCTCAAGTACAGGTCTCACCGTACTCGGCTCAACTCACACTCTAGTTACTGTGAAAGGCTCGTGGCCAATCACAGATACTTAAAGTACACTCGATGATACCACGGAGGACTCGTCGCCCGTCAGCACGAGCACAGATCTCACCGTACTCGGCTCTCACCGAAGTATCGACAGCTCGAATACAGTGTCCCATACCACCGTATTCGGCTCACGAGATAGTTGCGCAATGGTCACTACGGGGAGGCACATGACCCCAGCATAGGCCGACAGCTCGACCACGGTGTCCCATACCACCATGCCCGGCTCATGCGTCTTAGCGGATCTAGGTACCATGGTTAAACAGGAATCACCACTGGTAAGTTTGGTACCCTAGGTTCAAGCAGTAGCGACCAAACAAGGTGAACACACAACTACACTTCGGTTCAAGTGGCGAGCCTGACTAGCTCGAGCGCACCACAAGTTGAGCGATATGGAGCGCAAAAGCACTCCGCGTGGCCAACCACTATCGCCAACCGAAGTACGACTCGGGTTCGCCGGACCCGTCCTTTATGGCGACATGAATCTCAGCCACAATCACAAGTCTGGTACCGAGTGTTTGGACTATAAACATAGTCCCAAACTCAAACAGTTTTCATCGCTAGCATGTGAAGTAAAGCATGGTAAACAAGCAATACAAGCATGTTAGTCGGCATGTTATAAAGCATAAAGTAAGACATGACGTAAAGCATGTTACAAAGCATGTTGAGAAGCATGTTTAAAGCATTTTGTAATGCATGTAATAAAGCACTATCCCCATAGGGATAGAATTGTGTGTGCAATGCAATTAAGTGGTTGCGGTGAATCACCGCATAGAGGGGATCCTACATGTCTCTAAGGGAGTTGGAGAACCCATATCAGCGCCTATCTGAGGCACTAGTACATGCACATGTACACCTACATGCACATACACAAACACTTAGAATACACGTTTCCAACATACATGACGTATGTTAGGCAAGTTCGTGATTGGGCTGTCCCTAAGCCCCGGGAGTATTTTTCCCACGTATATCGTATTCATACAGCAAATAATCATTACAATTACATATCCAAAATCCGCACGTATGCGGAATCTCTGGAATACACAATTTCCACATATATGACATTTACACATGAACATATATTTTTGCGATCCCTTTCGCCAAACTAGCATTTTATCCACACATGATATAATCAAACATTAAATAAACATGTTAAACATTTTCTCAACAAAAATACGTATACGTATTTCTACGTATATCAAGAGTATGTAAAATTCCATATTCTTTATCGCTAATCGAAACAGGAAACGGAAAGCACTTTGTACATGTGCATTTGCATGCAGATCA
The DNA here is from genome assembly GCA_021015155.1 of Magnolia officinalis. Classification (NCBI taxonomy): domain Eukaryota; kingdom Viridiplantae; phylum Streptophyta; class Magnoliopsida; order Magnoliales; family Magnoliaceae; genus Magnolia; species Magnolia officinalis. Next base: position 65,977,934 of record JAJHSJ010000004.1, read on the forward strand.
TGAATCTATCATTATCTGACATTGAAAGCGTTGAAAACCGTAACTTATACGCTTAAAGTCCTCACCTCAGCCCTTGGAATTCCAACGAATCAGCAAGAAGGTTGGTGCTTCCGTATACGGGAGTTTCTTAGCCTAAAGATCGCATTCGATTAGTCTTTCCTTAACCTATCACTAATCAGGCTCAAATCAGACCTAGGGTTAGGGTTTCTTACCTTCAAATGGGGTGGAAACCGCCGGGAAATCTCTTGGATAGAGCGGTGTAGGCCGTGGGAGAAGTGGAAGCAGCAGAGGAAGATCGGCGTCGATCTCCACAAGTTTCTCTCTCTTTCTCTCTTTCTCTCTTAGGATTTGAACCCAAATTCGTATGGCTGTGAGAGGGGCTGTTCTAAGCCCCTTTTATAGCCAAAAACCTCCCCAAAACAGACTCAGGTTCAAGGGTGACTGCTTACATAGGCATTTCGCCACTTTCCAAGCTCAAAAGGGGTGTTCTGGTGGCCCTCTTTGAGCCAAACGTCAGACTTAAGCTCACCCACTGCGGATCTACGTGGGATTACGTTTTCGGCTCGATCGGATTCCCAGATCGCACGTGGCGGACCACTTTCAGTTCAACGGTCCGTGGGCCACGATCGGAATTTCTGAGTACATGTAAATGTTCCTGAAATTTTTCTTAATCCGAGGGTGTAATTTGGTCTGATTCCGACGGTCAGGTTGCTTAATACTGACGCGCAACCGAAAGGTGCCAGATCACTATTCCAGATATTTTCTCTGGATGGAAATAGTGTTTTTCACACTCCCTCGCTCCGGAGTGAAAATAATGGCCGTGGGACATCGGAATCACCTGATTTTTGAGATGATTGTCAAGCCCAGTGGGGCGGTCCTGCTTCCTTAGCTTCGTATTACTCGGACTCCCGATGTGCGATCTAGACCTCATACGGCGTTTCGTTTCAGTCCCGAGAGCAGACGGGTAATGAGTTTGGCTCTAGACTTTAGGGTAACCTAGAGTCACCAATTCTGCAAGTTTTGGGTCTTGCAGATCGTATTTAAAGCGATCCCAACGGATTTCATGATTTACCGAGTTTAGTACTTAGTTAACTTTGTTAAATTTCTAAAGGATTTAATCCTATGTGATTTCTGGTCGAGGTGGTACTCGGCCCAATGTACGGAAATTTTCAAGTCGTTACAATCTACCCCCCTTAAACAAAAAATTTCGTCCTCGAAATTTATACCTTTTCGTAGTCCTCGAGAATCTGAGGGTAGTTCTTTCTGACCTCGTCCTCAGTCTCCCAGGTAGCTTCCTCCTCGGAATGATGTGTCCACAGCACCTTCACCAGTGGGATGACCTTGCTACGTAGTACCTGCTCCTTCCTATCAAGGATACGCGTCGGGCGCAGCTCGTACGTAGCATCCTCGCTCAACTGTACCTGCTCCCATCTGATGATATGCGTAGGATCAGGAACGTACTTCTTCAGCATAGAGACATGAAATACGTTGTGTACAGAAGCAAGCGGCGTAGGCAAGGCGAGACGATACGCCACATCACCCACTCGATCCAGTATCTGAAATGGACCGATAAATCTCGGTGTGAGCTTCCCCTTCTTTCCGAACCAAGGACTCCCTTCATAGGGGAAACTCGAAGGAAGACATGATCCCCGACATCGAACTCCAGCGGTCGCCGCCTCGTATCGGCGTAACTCTTCTGTCTGCTCTGCGCTGCGCGTAATCGACGCCTGATGATATCAATCTTCTCTGTAGTCGTCTGGACCAACTCTGGGCCAATCAGGCTGCGCTCGCCAACCTCTGCCCAGCAGTGCGGTGCCCTACAAGGTCGACCATATAAAGCCTCATAAGGCGCCATACCAATAGTCGCCTGGAAGCTGTTATTGTAGGCAAACTCTGCGTACGGAAGACAGTCATCCCAGCTGTCCTTGAAGTCCAACACACATGCTCGCAACATATCCTCCAAAATCTGATTTACCCGCTCTGTCTGCCCATCAGTCTGAGGATGAAACGCTGTACTGAACTTCAACTTCACACCCATCGCCTCCTGGATACGAGTCCAGAAGATGGATGTGAATCGCGTGTCTCTGTCCGACACGATCTCTAAGGGAACTCCATGCAGACGAACGATCTCTCTGATGTACAGTCTAGCCAGCTCGTCTGCAGAGTTCGTAACTCTGATAGGGAGAAAATGGGCCGATTTGGTCAACCGGTCCACAATCACCCAAATAGAATCATGTCCCTTCCTCGTCTTCGGCAGCCCTGATATGAAGTCCATGGAGATGAAGTCCCACTTCCACTCCGCTATAGGCATGGGCTGAAGCAGTCCAGGAGGTCGGCGATGTTCTGCCTTGACCTGCTGGCACGTCAGACACCGAGATACATACTCAGCGATGTGGGCCTTCATGTTGTCCCACCAGTAAGTCCGTCTCATGTCCTGGTACATCTTCGTGCTACCAGGATGCATCGCAAGCTTCGAGTTATGGGCAGACTCGAGAAGCTCGCGTCTCAAGTCAGCCACATCAGGAACACATAGGCGGCCACGAAATCGTAAACCCCCATCAGAACCAACTCTCCACTCGGAACCCACGGCGTCGCTAGCCTGCTCTCGAAGCTCAGACAGCCGTATATCGCCCCTTTGGGCCTCAACAATCCTGTCGTCAATAAGTGGCCGCGCCCGAACGTGCGCAACACACTCAAAAGGCTCCTCGATAGTGAGTCTCTGTTCGAAGTCGCGCACAAACTCCATCATGTCCCACTCGGCTATCATCAGCGGTGCCGCAAATGCAATCATCTTCTTGCGGCTCAACGCGTCTGCCACAAGGTTCGCCTTGCCAGGATGGTAGGAAACCTCAAACTTGAAGTCCTTCAAGGTCTCCATCCATCGGCGCTGTCTCATATTCAAGTCTCGCTGCGTGAATATATACTTAAGGCTCTTGTGGTCGCAGAAAAGCTCGAACTCCTCTCCGTAGAGGTAATGTCTCCAGAGCTTCAATGCAAAGATGACTGCCGCCAACTCCAGGTCATAATTCTCCTCGTGCTTCCTTAATTGTCTCGAGGCATACAAAATCACCCTATCCTTCTGCATCAGCACACAACCCAAACCAACGCGAGACGCGTCAGTATATACCGTGTACTTCACCCCTTGCTCTGGCAATACTAGCACAGGGGCGGACGTCAACTTGTCCTTCAGCTCCTTAAAAGCTGCCTCCGCCTTCTCATTCCAGGCGAACTTCAGGTCCTTCCTAGTCAACTGCGACAATGGCCTGGCGATCTTCGAGAAATCCCGAATGAAACGTCTGTAATACCCAGCCAGACCGAGGAAACTCCTCACCTCAGTAACCGACTCAGGCTGCTGCCAATCCTGCACCGCGGCTACCTTAGCAAGGTCCACTGCTATCCCATCCTTGGACACCACATGTCCCAGGAACTTGACTTCCTCCTGCCAGAAGTCGCACTTCTTGTATTGCGCAAACAACTGGTTCCTCTCTAACGTACCCAACACTACTCGCAGGTGCTCCTCGTGCTCCTCCCGACTCGTGGAGTATATCAAAATATCATCGATAAAAATGATGACGAATCGGTAAAGGAAGGGCCGAAATACCCGGTTCATCAGATCCATGAACACGGCTGGTGCGTTCGTCAGACCGAACGACATCACCAAAAACTCATAGTGCCCGAAGCACGTCCTGAAGGCTGTCTTCTGTATATCTTCCTCTCTCACGCGCAACTGGTGGTACCCTGACTGAAGGTCAATCTTCGAGAAATACTTCGCCCCCCTCAACTGATCAAACAGATCATCTATCCTGGGCAAAGGATACTTGTTCTTCACCGTGACCTGGTTCAACCTACGGTAATCAATACACAACCGTAGCGACCCGTTCTTCTTCTTCACGAACAACACAGGTGCTCCCCAAGGAGACACACTAGGTCGAATAAAGCCTTTCTCTACAAGTTCGTCAATCTGTTTCCGCAGTTCCTCCATCTCGCATGGAGGCATACGATAGGTCGGCAACGAGATGGGCATCGCACCAGGCGTAAGGTCAATCGTAAAGTCAATCTCGCGCCGAGGAGGTAAACCAGGGATAGTCTTAAAGACTCCAACAAACTCCCTAACCACTGGCGTACCCTCCAGTGTCGGACCATCAATCGGCACAAGTAATGCAGCATAACAATCAACTCGACAGGGCCAACTGACCTGTACAGAGAACGTGAACGCTGTGTCGTCAGGTCCATAGGCGGTCACGATCCGAGCATCGCAATCTATCTCCGCCCCCATCTTGGCGAGCCAATCCATGCCAAGTATAACGTCGTAGTGCCATAGCGGAGCAACAATAAGGTCGACGTGCTCCGTGCTGCTACCCAAATCTATCGCGCAACTCTCGCATAAACGCGTGACATCCGAGAAGGTCCCGGTGGCCGTAGTGAGTCTCGTTCCCTTAGTGGGAACAGAATGCAAAGATAGGCGTTTCACCGCCCCACATGAAATGATAGAGATAGTGGACCCAGTGTCCACCAGTAGAGAAACGGGAGTACCATGGATATGAGCCGTGCCCTCGAAGGCCGTCGGTGCCGATATCGACGCCTCTGGTGCCTCAGCAACAAGGGTATGCACACGGGCCTGCTGCTGGCGATTCGGCTGAGGAGCCTGGGGTCGCTGTGGCGGTCTGAAGAACGGCACAGGAGGTCGGAATGAAGGATGTGCAGGAGCGGTCTGTAGCGGCGGAGCTGAAATGTCCTGGTTCCTTAGCTTCGTGTTACTCGGACTCCCGATGTGCGATCTAGACCTCATACGACGTTTCGTTTCAGTCCCGAGAGCAGACGGGTAATGAGTTTGGCTCTAGACTTTAGGGTAACCTAGAGTCACCAATTCTGCAAGTTTTGGGTCTTGCAGATCGTATTTAAAGCGATCCCAACGGATTTCATGATTTACCGAGTTTAGTACTTAGTTAACTTTGTTAAATTTCTAAAGGATTTAATCCTATTGATTTCTGGTCGAGGTGGTACTCGGCCCAATGTACGGAAATTTTTAAGTCGTTACAGATGTTCCAGGCACATGACAGGTGACAAGGCTTTATTCACCGATCTAAAAGATATGACTGATGGGTCAGTCACATTTGGTGATGGTAGCAACTGCAAGATTATTGGCCAAGGTACAATTCAACTCTATAATCTTCCCTTATTTAAGAATGTTTTATATATTGAGGGACTAAAACACAACCTGTTCAGCATATATCAAATATGCGACAACAACCATAGTGTTAAATTTTCTAATCAAGGTTGTGAGATTATAGATAAAAAGGGTTTTGTAATATTAACTGGTCGCAGAACTTCTGAAAACTGCTATATAGTAAACAATGGTAGCTCATCTAATCAAACGTACTACATGGTCCATACCGATGAGACAAAATTATGACATAAATGCCTTGGACATGTACACTACCGAAATTTATACAGATTGAGCAAATGAGAACTTATTAGAGGTCTTCCTAAGATTCAAAAAGTAGACAAGATATGTGGTGAATGTCAGTATTGTAAACAAACTAGGAGCTCTCACAAAATGGTGAATTCCAATACCACATTAAGACCACTCGAGCTTCTCCACATGGATCTTATAGGACCAACTAGAACGAAAAATCGAGGTGGTAAAAAATACATCTTGGTTATTGTAGATGATTTTACAAGATTCACCTGGGTTTCATTTTTAAGGGACAAATCAGAAACCCTTGATGAAGTGAAAAAGATTATCAAACGGATCCAAACTGAAAAATGTTCTCAAGTCAGTAAGATCCGAAGTGATCATGGATCCGAGTTTGAAAATAGCAGTTTTGAGAAATTCTGTAGTGATCAGGGAATATCACATGAATTCTCTGTGCCCAAAACTACACAACATAATGGTATTGTGGAAAGGAAAAATAGAGTGCTCCAAGAAATGGAAAATGTTATGTTGAATAGCATAAAGCTCCCTAGAAATTTATGGGCTGAAGCAGTGAATACCGCCTGCTACATTATTAACCATGTTTATACTTGTAAATCCAATAATAAAACGGCTTATGAAATGTGGTTCGATAAGAAGCCGACTGTCAAATACTTTCGAGTTTTTGGCAGTAAGTGCTATATTTTGCGTGACCGTGAAAATTTGGAAAAGTTTGACACAAAGAGTGACGAAGGAATCTTTTTAGGATACTCTTTAAACAGTCGCGCATATCGTGTACTGAACAAGAGGACCGATATTATTCAAGAATCAATTAATGTGGTCATAGATGATCATTTGAATACACCTGCCCCAAGTTCAGATAATGATGAAGTTCTTCTAATTGAAAAACCAGATACTTCATCAAGTGAAATTAATTCTGAATTAAGGACTGTTAAAGATCATTCAACCACTCAAATTCTTGGTAACCCTCTCACTGGTGTGCGCACTCGTAGACAATTAGAAGACATATGTAATTACGTATGCTTTACATCCTAGATTGAACCGGTAAACGTAAAAGAAGCACTTTCTGATGAAAACTGGATAGTAGCGATGTAGGAAGAACTTAATCAATTTGTTCGTAATGATGTCTGGTATCTTGTTCCTAGACCTAAAGATAAACACATTATAAGAACTAAGTGGATTTTCAAAAATAAGTCTGATGAACTTGGAAATATAATTCGAAACAAGGCAAGACTGGTTGTACAAGGGTACACTCAAATAAAAGGTATTGATTACGATAAAACTTTTGCTCCAGTTGCTCGCCTTGAATCAATTAGACTTTTTATATCCATTACATGCTTTAAAAAGTTTAAAATTTATCAAATGGATGTAAAGAGTGCCTTTTTAAATGGTGATTTACATGAAGAGGTATATGTTGAACAACCTACAGGGTTTGAAGACCCTAAGTTTACTAATCATGTATACCGCCTTAAAAAAACTCTCTATGGTTTGAAACAAGCTCCCAAGGCATGGTATGAAAAGTTGACTAAGTTTTTACTAAGTCATAATTTTCAAATGGGTAGTGTCGATAAGATGTTTTTTGTTAAAAAACATAACGATGATATCTTAATGGTTCAGATCTATGTTGATGATATTATTTATGGATCAACTTGTACTAACATGACTATTGAGTTTGCAGATTTGATGAAATCTAAGTTTGAAATGAGCTTAGTTGGAGAATTAAATACTTCTTAGGATTGCAAGTAAAACAACAATCTGATGGAATTTTTATTTCACAATCTAAATATGCTTTGAACTTGATTAAGAAGTTCGAATTTGAGAATGGTAAGAATTTTGATACTCCTATGAGTACAATTTTAAGACTCTCAAAAGACTCTACAGGTAAAGATGTAGATCCTAAATTGTATCGTAGCATGATAGGCAGTTTGCTTTACTTAACTGCAAGTAGACCTGATATTGCTTTAAGTGCTGGAATCTGTGCTAGATATCAGTCTAATCCTAAAGAATCTCACTTAACTGCTATTAAGCGAATTATTCGATATGTCGCAAGTTCAGTTAATTTGGGTATTTTGTATCCTTATGATACTATTGTTCAATTAGCTGGGTATTCAGATGTTGATTGGGCAGGTAATATTGATGACAGAAAATCAACCAGTGGTGGTTGTTTTTACATTGGAAACTGCTTGGTTTCCTGGTTTAGCAAGAAGCAAAGTTCCATATCACTCTCAACTGCTGAGGCTGAATACATTGCAGCTGGAAATGCATGTACTCAGCTGGTTTGGATGAAACGTATAGTGATTATGGAATCGCACAGGACTCGATGATTTTATATTGTGATAATTCCAGTACGATAAATATTTTGAAAAACCCAATCCAACATTCACGTACTAAGCACATTGACATTAGATTTCATTATATTCATGAATTAGTGGAAGAAAAAGTAATATCTTTAGAATATATTTCTACCGAGACTCAGCTTGCTGACATTTTCACTAAACCGCTCGACAAAAGCAGATTTAATAAGTTGAAATTCGATCTTGGTATAGGCAATTTAAAATGATTGAGCATGCATCTCTGTATCATATTGTAAATACTTTAATAGTTTATATTTCAAAATTTCTTGAAAAATGCATGTTTATTTATTTTTCTGGTACATGACCAGTCGAGGACGTGCTCGACCAGTCGTGGCACGACCGGTCGAGGACATCCCATGACCAGTCGTGTAGTGCGCTGATTGATTTTATTTGGGAAAAATCTCATCTTCTTCATTCTAACCTTTCTCTCCAACAAGCCGTGGCTCGACTAGTCGAACCCCACTGTTCAATTCGCTCAGGTTAGAATGTTTTCTTGATTTCTTGAAGAATCTTAGTCTTTTCGCTTCAATTTCTTGATTGCAGTTGTCTATTTCAACTCGTTCTTTAAGTTTTTGGGTTTTCTTCTCATTTGCTGAATCTAGAGAAATCCATCTCTATTTTCTTGATATTTCTTGTATTTCTTCAAGAAAATGGACCCTGGAGGTAAAAAGAAAAAATCCTAGGGGTGCTTCTTCTTTTAGATCGAATGTTATCACTAGACGTCATCTTAGGGCTCCTGAAGATGATCCACCATATGTACGTGATTTGCGTATGCGCAATGTGATTGTTGAAAAAGTCATTGATTTAAACCATATCGCTCCTTTCAGTCTCCTTCCTCTCCTTCAATCTGTAGGATGGGAAAACATTTTACGCTGGGGCGGGCCGGCATACCAGTCTATAGCGCAAGCCATGATTGCATGCATAACTAAATTCTCTACTGAGCAACTGACTTTTACTATTGCTACTAGAGAAGGGCCTTTTCTTGTTGATCGACATTTAATTTCAGGCCTTATGGACATTCCAGTAAATGATGATGGTATTCATCCTAGCACGCTTGCTGAGAAAGTGTCAGAATATGAAAAACGTGTTTATACTAAAGCGTTGTGTAACATGAATGCACCATGGACTGAAAATGGGAATGCCCTCGCGTCCAGATACTTGTTACCCAGAAACAAAGTTTTACATCGTATCTTTACATCTAATCTGTATCCCCGCTCTGGAAACAAGACTAAGTTAACTCTGCTTATGGTTCGTATTTTATACTCAATCGTTACTGGTGGTAATGTTTGTTTGCCCTCTTTGATTTGTTCCTCTATCATTCAATTCCGTACTCATCCTGGTCATAGTGATATTTCATTTGGGTATCTGATGAATGTGTTAGCCACTAATATGTTAGTCGCTATGCCCATCGGAGAGGCTCCTATCCAACACCTAATATTCAACAACTCCAACATAAACAAAATGAAGTTGAAATTGGCTCCAGGCCAAGTTGATGTTGGTGAAGGTGGAGCTGCTGCTGAGGCTAGGAATGATGAAGAAGGTGATGATCTTCCTCCAGATGATATCAATATGGACAATATTTTTAATGAAATGGATTTTGACTCTGGAAATGATCCTGACTTTGTGTCATCTGATTTCAATGCTCGTCTAAGTGCATTAGAGGAGAAGGTAGAAAATATGAATGTTGACCACAATCGGCAATTTAAAAATATGAAGTATTTTAGGCGCTTACAAAAAGGCCTTCATCAAATTGATCCTACCATACCTGCTCCTTCTGGATCGGATTGAGATTTTAATCTTTGGTCTGTAATAACTATAATACTTTTTTACTTTCTCTAGTTGTATTAGACTCTATCTGACTTGACTTTATAACTCCTTATGCTATGTTCTGTACTCTTAACTTTCAGTCTTTCTATCTTTATGACTTGATCATTACTTTACTGTCTTTCAAATCCTATTCGTGTTTCTTCCTTTGTCATATTTTGACAAAAAGAGGGAGAAATTTGAGAATTCTATTCTATAGATTATGATTGGATTGATGATGTGATGAGATAGTTGAAGTGTACTACTAAGGGGGAGTTATACACAAGGGAAGTTAAGTGGTTGTGCATGTTGTGCATGAGGTTGTATGCTGTATGCTAGTTCATGACAACTGGTGTATGATTCGTTAATATACATGTTGTGCTTCTCTTGTTGAAGTATGTTTTGTCACAAATTTGACAAAGGGAGAGATTGTAAGTGCTATGGTTTGATTCCTCTTTGGTTGTCAAATTTTGTGCGTCAAAACCTCTGTATGTGTCTTGTGTTTATATCTTGATAAATTTGTTCAAGACACCATGTCAACAATTGAAGTCAAGAAGGTCAAGAAGATGAATTCTTCAAGCTAGTAAAAGCTACAATATAGAAGATATTAAAGAAGAGTTCAAGTTCAAGACTCAAGCTCAAGTTCACGTGTATTCAAGATCAAGACTCAAGCATAGTTTGGGACTCAAGTGCAACTCAAAATGACATTGATTTCAAAGCTTGTGAAGTAGTCAAGCTACATCAAGAAGAACTCAAGCTTCATAATGATCAAAGTCTAAGCAAATGAAGTTTTCAATGTCCATACTTCATGTCCCAGGTATGATAAACCTTAAATTGACCTTAGGGTAGGTCACTTTGGCTACATAATTCATTTGAATATTAATACATGAATTTGGTCTGTTCTAAGACTAGTCCTAGACCTTGTTCGACCAGTCCTAGCATTGGTTCGACCAGTCCAAGAAATTTCAGGACCAGTCCTAAAGTTGTTGCAATTTATTAAATTTTTTTCGTTCGGCTACGGCCAGTCCTGCAGTCTGCTCGACCGGTCGTGGGATGGTCTTGACTCGACCTTCGACCAGTCGTAAAGCTACGACTCAAACTCCAGCGACTAAATCAAGTGTCGCACGACCAGTCGTAGAGGGGTCTCGACCGGTCGTGGACTGCCTTCGACCAGTCGTGGACTGCCTACGACCAGTCGTACAACGGTTTTAGGCGATCGCGTTCAAAAATACAAAAATTTGTTTCTCCTTCGACCAGTCGTGGTGTCCCTAGGACCAGTCGAAGATGAATTTCTGTAGCTATAAATAGCACACGAATTTCAGAGTTATTCATTGAAAATTAAGTGAATTCAAGGATCCACTCTGAGATAAGTTTATGTTTGTTTTTAAGCTACATTGTGAATAATTATATTTCCTTTTGTTAGCTTATTGTTATTTGATTTTGATTTGCATTCCAATCTGATTAGAAATAGGGGAAATTCTTAATTCCTTCTTCTCAGAATCAAAATCAAATACAGCTAGCCCTAAGTTGATTAAACTTAAAATCAATTAGAACTTAGAACCATTTTAAAGTGAGTATTGGACATTGAACTTCCATATTCGAACTTCTACTCCGATTGGTTCTTCCGGGCTGCTACAAGAGGAGAAATCCAGGTATTTTACAATTCTGTAAAATTTCCATTCTTTTGGTTTTTTTTTTGGGATTTGCCAGAAGAATTCCATTTGTGTGGTTATTTGAGGAGAGCCAGAAAACTCAGAAAGAGGGGTTTTTGGATTGTGTAAGCCCAAGCTAAAAAGACACAATTGTGAAGGTTTTAGGTGAACCTATGAAACCTATTTTGATAATGAACGCTAATATCCCTTGTGTGAGGATATTAGGAGTGGAGTAGCATTTTGTGTGGCTATTGTTTAATAGTTGGTGAACACAGACGAACCACTATAATTCTTTGTCTTGTGGATTGAATGCTTGCTTAATCTTTTACCTTTTATCATTCAAAGCTGTGGAATGTATGTGTGGTTGTGAATGTTGTAAATGTTTACATTTCAAGCAAGTGTGGGGAATGTTGTAATAAGTTAGATTTAAATTTCTGCAATTTATTTCAATTCCTTGCTATTTATTTTTATTGAGTTCTTGATACAAAGATTGTTCTAGAAATAAGGTTGTCCTGTCATAAACCTTTGGTTTTTATGGTGTAAGGTCGTCCTTAGAACTGAATTCATATCAACCTCTCAATACTTGTTAATTGAGGTTGAGTTTATTTCAGCATTGTGAATTGATTTATTTTTATAAGGCTATCTCTTTATTGTTCATTCCACTGTTTTAATTTTAATTTGGCATAGTCCTATTCACCCCCCCCCCCCCCTCTAGGACATATAGCTTGGCCATTTCACATGTTATGAGGCCCATTGTGTTGTATTCAAAGGCCCATGGGTTTTAGCCCATTGCAATGTACATAAAGCCCATTGGTACGGCCCATTGATGTGGCCCACTTGATGAATATAAGGCCCATGTGATATGGCCCATTTGATGTATTTAAGGCCCAACGGGATGTATTTAAGGTCCATTGCAATGTGTGATTCCTCCATAGTTTGTGTAATGATATTTATGGCGGGCCATGCCTTGGGAGCAATGTTGGTTTGACATCCACATTGTAAGAATAATGTTGGTTAAATGTCCACATTATAACTCTCCCTAGGGCCCATTGATAGGTCCGTACTTGTTGTGTGTAGTCCATCTAGTCCCATCTTCATTGTAAGGACAATTCATCACTTTATAACATGCTTAGTATAGCTTCATGGTTCATGCCCATAGGCATCATATGTATGCTTGACATGAGGTATGTTTGATCATAGCATAAACCGTTGGGCTGAGAAATTTACGGGACTCCTTATGAGACGGAGTGCCCTCACATGAGCGCGTGGTACGCGTAGGATTGCTGTATGATTTGACGGTATGACTCATGCATCCCGCATATGTGTGACTTGATCACTGCACGCCCTAGCGTCATCAGGGTCGTGGCCTCCACAGGCACATCGTGGATGGTCGTATCGGATACCGAAAATATTAGCTCTAGCATTGTGGGCACTTAGGATGTCCTCGAGTGAAAATCCCATAACCTTTTTGGTACCAGGAGATGCTCCAACGTCTAGACCGAGTGGATACACGAGCGCCCAAGTGCCGAATACTAGTAGGCCACGTCTCCCACTATGTCGTGGTCAGTTGGAAGGGGGTGTGGCCTTATCCGCCAGAGTGAGGGGGCTATAAGCTAGGCTGAGTTTGACCAGCTCACAAATGAGTCCGCTATCGACTAGCCGGGGTAGATATTGGTAGACTACTAGTCAGGTAGATAGTGTGGTCTCTTCCACTTGCTTGGTTGTGCAGCTAGGGAGGAGGCAGTCAGTGTGAAGTGTATTTGACCCCGGTGATATCTAGAGAGGAACTATACTAGTATGTGTACTCGATGAGGACTGACATGCTTGCTTTGTATCTCGCATATGACATTTGACCACATAGGCCTCGCATCGCATGGCCTTGGTACGACCGATACCATTCATGTCTTGCATCACATAGTTTTGGTACAGCTGATAGCATTCATGGACTATCTGCATATTGTGGACCACGAAAAAAGGAATCATGGAACAAGGGATCCAGGAGAAAGAAAGACAGAGCAGAAAGAAGAATCAAACCGTCCCATAAACAAGTTCACCGAAAAAAGACCTAGATTGCTTAATTCTCACGAAGGGTTCGCATTCGATAGAGAAGACATCGTTCCTATGGTGAATTAGTTGTTGAAAGCTGGTACGATAGAATTGCCTGTGTCTAAGTGCCCTAAAGATGCAAGAAGATCAAGAGAAAGAGATTTTTGCCGCTACTATCGTCTTATAGGGCATCCGACAGAAAATTGCTACACATTAAAATGCATAATAATACAAAGAATGATAAACAAGGGCGAAATAGTAATAGGAAAAGAAAAAGAAAGGGACACAAAGGTGACAGTGAACGTGTTGACAGTTCGGGATAATGCACATGAAAGAGTAGAGAAAGAAAATCGTGAGATGACAAGAAAAGCCGCAGTAATTACGTTGTGGTCAGGAAAAAGAATGACAAGTCCCCCAAGGCAGAAAGTCGGAACGACAAGGACTGAGGTCATCAAGGACCAGCGCAATAGTGACAAGAAAGAATAGATGAATGAAGCAGCAAAAGTGACTTATGATGTCGTGAATCATTTGAAGGGTATACTAGCTTGGTTAAGCGTTTACGATGCGTTAAAGTTATCAGAAGATTTCAGGCAGAGTATGATTCAAGCGTTATCCGACCACAATGTCAGGTAGAAATGGAAAATGAAGAACATAAAAAGTGGGAAGACTGTATGCCGGTAGTTTCCTTCTCTGATGATGATTTAGCTTGTGATATATGGCATAATAGGCCATTGATGATAGTAGGACATATTCGCGGCAAAGAAGTAAAAAGGATTATGCTCGACAATGGATTTGTAGTAAACCTGTTACCGTTAACAATGTTACAAAAATTGGGTTATCGTGGTTCTGATCTATGCCCTAGTGGAATGATGATACAGGGCTTTAATCAAGATGGACACCGTGCACTCGGCAAAATTACGATGACATTGGAAATAGGAGACTTAACTACTGATGTTGTTTGTCATGTGATCAGTGCGGTCACGACATATAATCTTCTCTTGGGAAGACCATGCATACATCAGTACGGTATTATACCTTCTACCCTTCATCAATGCTTTAAATACTGTAGGAATGGAATATAGTATAAGGTAATGGAAAAAGAATGATGAAGGCGAAACCCTGAAAAATGCTCGTGTGAAAGCAATAAAAAGAGAATCTGAAAAGGCATGATCATCTGAAACCTCAGAAGCAAAGAAGAAGTTTTATTTTGTGCCGAGACATATGAGACAGCCAAGACAACCACCGTTAACATTACTGTCTCCTAAACAGTTGAAAATCCTGCATTCAAACTATACAGTACCATTACCATACGCTGAAAGAAATAAGCCATTCCCAGCTGTTCCAAGAAAGTTTTATGTGGAGGCCAATGCAAGATATCCAGAGCCGATTGAATTTTATGCCTCTTAGGAAGAAAAGACGGAAATGAGAGCTGAGAATAATGTGTATCACGGAGAGCTAACGTCTCGTGATCTTAAGAAATATAGTCCGGCAAGCAGAAGAATGATGAAAAGGATGAGTTTTGATAATGAAGAACCGACTGGTTTAAATCATGGGAAAGGAATTTAGTCCTTATTGGAGTCGGTCAGAAGAAGAGAAAAAGATTTCAACGATTGGGGGCAGAGTCTTCAGTAAATATGGTCACAGTCGTTCAGTTATCAGAGGCAGATCCAGAAATAGTCAAGCATCCTGAGACAGCTCCAAAGCCGATCGAAGACGGGGGGCAGCCGACAATCGACAGTTTGTGAGAGGTAAATTTAGGCGCAAAAGAAGAGCTAAGAATTACATTCATAAGCGTTGGTCTTCCTGAAGAGGAAGCTGAAGAGTATATTAAATTGTTGAAAGAAAATAAAGATATCTTTACCTAGACATATGTGGAAATGGTGGGTTTGGAACCTTCAGTGGTAGTACATCGATTAAATATTTTCAAGGATAAAAGACCGATTAAGCAAGCGTAAAGGTGATTTCATCCAGATTTGGTCCCTCTGATAGAGGAAGAAGTGAACAAGCTGATCAAAGTCGGATTTATCAGAGAGGTCAAATATCCCAAGTGGATATCGAATATTTTCCCAGTAAAAAAGAAAAGCGGTTAAATCAGTTGTGCATAGATTTCAGGGACCTGAATGAGGCTTGCCCAAAGGATGACTTCCCCTCCCAATAATGGAACTGTTGATTGACAGTACGGCGCAATACGTTGTCATGTCTTTCATGGATGGCTACACTGGTTACAACCAAATTAGAATGGCTCCTGAAGATGAGGAAGCAATAACGTTCAGGACCTCGTTAGGAATTTACTGTTACATGGTTATGTCGTTCGGTCTTAAGAACGCTGGGGCAACATACCAAAGGGCGATGTAGAGTATCTTTCAAGATATGATGCACAAAACATGTTGAATGTTACGTTGATGACCTGGTGGTTAGGTCAGGTAATCATTAGGAACATCACGAGCATTTAGCATCGGTCTTCCGTCAGCTCAGAAAGAAGCAACTAAAGATGAACTTGGCTAAATGTGCTTTTGGAGTGCTCTCAGGAAAGTTTCTCGGCTTCATCATTAGGCACAAGGGTATCGAAATTGACCCAGGGAAAGTTAATGCAATCTAAGATATGCCACCTCCGAAAACATTGAAGGAACTGAAGAGCTTGCAAGGGAAATTAGCGTATATTTGCCGTTTTATTTGAAATCTGGCAGGTAGATGTCAGCTGTTTTCCCATTTGATGAAGAAAGGAATAGAATTCGTGTGGGATAACGCCTGTCAGAACGCGTTCGATTCAATAAAAGAATTGTTGAGACAGCCTCCGGTATTAACAGCTCTTATAAAAGGTAAACCACTTATCTTGTATATATCTGAGGTTGAAAACTCGTTGGGAGCCTTGTTAGCATAGGTAAATGAAGATGGGAAAGAAACTGCTCTTTATTATTTGAGCCAAACTCTGATAGGCGCGGAATGTAACTACTCTCCGATTGAGAAAGAATGTCTAGCATTGATATTTGCAGTACAGAAATTGAGACATTATTATCTCTCTCATGACATAACTTTGATCTCAAGGGTAGATTCGATAAAGTTTTTAATGACAAGGCCGATGTTATCAGGAAGATTGGCCAAATGGATACTGTTACTTTCGGAATACACCATTACCTATGAGCCGGCAAAAGCAGTGAAAGGACAAGCAGTGGCAAATTTCTTGGCAGCGCATCCCGTAACAGAAAGTGAGATAATTTGCGATGATTTTCCCGATGAACGGGTAATGATGATTGAACCACAAGACCAATGGCAGATGTATGTCGATGGTGCTTATTGAGCGTCAGGAACGGGGGTAGGAGTCATTTTCATCACACCTTAGGGTGATTTATTACCATATTCTTTCACATTGGGCACTGCTTGTACGAACAATGAAGTTGAATATTAAGCTCTCATCGTTGGAATAGAAATCGCCCCTGAGATGAAAATAAAGACGTTGCATATTTTCGGGGATTCTAAGCTAATTATAAATCAGCTAATGAGTGAGTTTGAAATAAGAAAGCAAGAACTCTTACCGTACTGTCGAAAAGCCCAGCAGTTACTAGAGCAATTCTGCCATGTTGAAATCAAGCACGTACCTCGATCTGAAAATGCAAGGGCAGACGCTCTAGCTAGTCTGGTAGCAGCCCTGTCCTAAAGTCCGCTTCAAGTGACTATAGAAGAAAGAAGATTATTGCCCTCTCCCGAAGTTGTCAAAGAGATCATCGAAGCACTTCCTATATCATGTTTAGAGGTGACAGGGGATGATTGGAAGCAGCCATTCATAGATTACCTTAAATATGATATCTTGCCAGAAGATCCAGCATAAAGGCAGCAAATCAGACAGAGATCAAGGAGATTCATCATTTGTAGTGAACTGCTCTACAGAAAATCTTACAACGGGATGCTACTATGTTGTCTCAACGAACAAGAAGCAGGTCAAATGCTACAAGAAGTTCATTCTAGAGAATGCGGGACACACCAGGACGAAATGTATTTCATCGAATACATCGAATGGGGTATTACTAGCCTGCAATGTTCAAAGATGCAATAGTTTATGGAAAAAGGTGCCAAGAATGTCAGATCCACGGAGATGTTTTGCACGTTCCCCTTGAACATCTCCATCAAACGGTCACTTCTTGGCCTTTCGCCGCCTGGGGACTCGATGTTATAGGGCCCATAAATCCGCCTTCATCCAAAGGAAAACAGTATATTCTGGTAGCAACAGACTATTTCTCCAAGTGGACAGAAGCGATCGCATTGCGCGATGTCAGAGAGAAAGATGTGGTCAATTTCATTAAATATGCGATAATATATCGCCACGGCATCCCGAAGAAGATTGTTACTGATAATGGTACCCCTTTTAAGAACAGAGGCATAGAAAAAATATTTCAAAAGTTCGGTATCCACCATTCATTTTTAACACCTTACTATCCACCGAGAAATGGATTAGCAGAGGCATTTAATAAAACAATTGTGAAAATACTGAAGAAGACGGTGACTGGAAATAAGCGCAACTGGGACGAAAAGTTACAGGAAGCACTATGGGCATATAGGACCACTCACTGAACGACAACAAGCGCGACACCGTATTCACTAGTTTATGACGTAGAGGCGGTCGTTCCGATTGAAACACAAGTCACGTCGCTAAGAGTAATAGTACATCAGTCAATTACAGATGATGAAAATGTAAAGATAAGATTGAAAGAACTGGACCTACTTGATGAGAAGCGTCTGGCAGCTCACCAACGATTACAGTCGTATCAAGCAAGAATATCGGCTGCCTTTGATAAATGAGTGAAATATCGCTCTTTTAGGAAAGGGGATATGATATTGATGTTAAAAAGACCAATAATGGTGACCCGAAGAACAAGGGGCAAGTTTGAGCCTAAATGGGATGGCCCATATATTATAAAATAAGTATATTCAAACGGAGCATACAGAGTGGTTGAACAAGATGGATGGGGTATCAATATACTAGTCAATGCGCGCTTTATCAAGAAATATTATCCTTAAAGATGATTCTGATTTTGATCTAGAAGATTATCGTCATAATGCTTCTATATCAAAAGGGGGCAAAGACAAGTGAAGTCATGTTCATATATATTCTTGTCAAATGATTGAATAAAGGAGGAATTTCAAATATATCGTCAAAGATTGCATATAAGCGGTTTATAAAAAGAAAGTAACCATCGTTGTCGTCATCAAATAAAGCTTCGCTAAAACTCGTCAAAATTGGTATCATCACCAGGTCGATATATATACTGAGCATAGTGCGAATATCGTCAACATCATCAGCAGGGTTGATATATTGATAACATTATCAGCAGTGGTGATATATTGATCAAGACACCTATTATTATTACGACGATGATGACAACTTATCATTTAAGGTAGCCTAGCCAAGCCTATACGGCCAACTATGCATAAAGCCTATCTCCAATCGCCATTCGGGCAGCGGTGAGAAGCCAGTGGCCCTAAAAAGCCCGTGAAGGCTATCGTACGCATACCCATGCGAGCAGTGGATGGAGCAAGTGACTAAAAGCCCTAGAGGGCCAAAAAGTCCTTAACGGCCAATCACGCGTAACACTCATGCCGTCTGTATAGCTTTCCGGTAGCGTCACGGGGAACGGATGAAATTGCCCTCCTATGAATGGGTCCGACCTTGCAAATGAAGAAAATGCGGGCTGCAGTGTGCACTCTTTGGCCATTGTCCATAGATTGGCCAACCATGCATAAGACCCCCCAGATTCTTGGCTTGATTTCAGTAGTAACTCATGAGGAATGGCTTAAACCTACTCATTGATGGATTGACGGCCCTGGATTTGGTACCCCAAAGGTCGCCTTCTGTGCCTCGTGAACTCTAGAGAGTTACTGCGAGCAACCCCATGCGTAAATCCAACCGAGTTCACAACCCCGATAACTTCACTGGACCCCTCTGATGGATCGCAGTTTGTGAACTCACCAGGTTGTGAGAAGTTTAGTGAACTCATGAGAGTTACCGAGACTATTACGTGAGACCCGACTCCAACTACTTATGAGTCTAAAAAATTGTGATCGCTCCACTACTTAAGAGCTTAAACTACGTACAAAGCTAATTTAACTAACCTTGAAATGAAATAGTTCCGCCCATTGAAATAAAACATCACATAAGGGTCGTCATACAATGCACAAATATAAATAGTAGAAAATTACAAAGCATAAGTATAAAAGTGTTGCATCAACATGTATCTTAAAATCAATAATTGTATTATCAAGAAAGCATCTTATTCTAAAAAAAACACCACAATCTGTTTTTATATTACAATGCAAAAGGTACTTATATGAAAATACAATCCTTACATATCTTCAACTATGTCTAATACTGTTATGTAACGCTGTGTAACATCCCGGATTTTTGCCAACCTGGGATTAGACGTCCTTAGGCAATGGGTCGATCCTAAGACCTTACCAACTTGTCAAAACTAAATCCCACAGTCTAAAATCGCTCCTTAACCCATTTCCTTCACTACCTTGTGCTTTCAATTTTTCAAAGCACTTTCGCCCTAGACACTATCTTAAACTAGCTAAGTAGTAAAACTTGGATCACTTTATATACAAACTACAAAGGCCTGAGTACCATCTCAACCAGAAAACAATTAGGATTAAATCCTTTAGAAATTTAACAAAGTTAACTAAGTGCAAAACTCGATTAGCCATGAAATCCGTTGGGATCGCTTTAAATACGATCTGCAAGACCCAAAACTTGCAATATCAGTGACTCTAGGTTACCCTAAAGTTTAGAACCAAACTCATTTCCCGTCTGCTCTCGGGAATGAAACGAAACTTCGTATTAGGTCTAGACCGCACATCGGGAGTCCGATTAACACGAAGCTAAGGAACTAGGACCGCCTCCTCTGGGCTTGACAATCATCTCAAAAATCAGATCCAGCCGATGTCCCACGGCCATTCATTTCGATCCGGAGCGAGGGAGTGTGAAAAACACTATTCCCATTCCAAAATAAATATCTAGAATAGCGATCTGGCACCATTTGCTTGCGCGTCAGTATTAAGCAACCTGACCGTCAGAATCAGACCAAATTACACCCTCGGATTAAGAAAAATTTCAGGAACATTTACATGTACTTGGAATTTCTGATCATGGCCCACTGACCGTTGAACTGAAAGTGGTCCGCCACGTGCGATCTGGGAATCCGATCGAGTCGAAAACGTAATCCCACATAGATCCATGTGTGGTGAGCTTAAGTCTGACGTTTGACTCAAGGAGGGCCACCAGAACCTCTCTTTTGAGCTGGAAAAGTGACGAAGTACCTATATTAGCAGTAACCCTTGAACAGGAGTCTATTTCGAGGAGTTTTGAGACTATATAAGGACCTTAAACCCTCTCTCATGGCAGCCATACGAATTTGGGATTTGAGAGAGGGAAAAGAGAGAGAAAGTGAGGGAGAAGTGGGAGAATCTCCCTGCCGTCGTTCCCTGCCATCACACGGCCTACACCGCTCCTTTCCAGGTGTTTTCCCGGCGGTATCCATTCCGTTTGAAGGTAAGAAACCCTAACCCTAGGTCTGATTTGATGTAGGTTCGTTATAGGTTATGTAAAGGCTAACTGATTCCGCTCTTTAGGCTAGAAAACTCCCGTATACGGAAGCTCTACTACCCTTGCTGATTCGTTGGGATTCCAAGGGCAAAGGTGAGGACTTTAAGTGTATAAGTTACGGTTTTCAACGCTTTCAATGTCAGATAATGATAGATTCATGATCTGCATGCAATTGCACATGTACAAAGTGCTGTCTGTTTTCCGTTTCGATTAAAGATGAAAAATATGGAATTCTACATACTCTAGGTATTTGTAGAAAGTACGGTATACGTATTTTTTTGGAAATGTGTTTGACATGTTTATTTGTTGTATGGATATACGACATATGGATAAAATACTTATTTGGCGAAAGGATTCGCCTAAATACATGTTTTACTTATATACACTATGTATGTTAAAATTTCGTATTCTAGAAAATACTGTATCCGTATAATTTTTGGAGATGTATTTATCGTGATTATTTGCTGTAATAATATGTTATACATAGATAAAATACTCGCTTGGCTAAGGGATAGCCCTAATACATGTTTTGCTAACATGCACCATGTATGTTGTAATAGTGTATTCTAAGTGTTTGTGAAAATAACTGAATGAGTATAGAATTCTCATTCGTGCTCGCCATGACTAATTGTCATGGATTCATGATTGTTGTATTGGCGATACCCCTTTGACGAAAGGATTTTCCCTAAATCACGCCACGACCAATATACACTATATATGCTAAAAGGTGTGGCCCAAGTGTTTGTGGAAATGACTGAATGAATATGGAACTTGGATTCCTGCTTGCCATGACTATTCGTCGTGGGTGTACGCGTGTTATGATTGGGGCAATTCCCTAGTGAAAGAATTTGGCCTAATGCCTATGTGACCGACATATGTCATGTATGTTGATGTATGTTTGTTTAAGTGTTTCTTGAAATGTCTGAATGAGTAGTAGTTAGCAAATTGTAATGTATAAGGGTGTTGAGATATGATTCTCAACCTCTTTTAACTATGTGTATGATCTCCTTTGATAGTTGTGTGATTAGGAATTGAACATGTACAAACTCATGCTTGTGTTGTGATTCATAACATGCTCAACTGCTTTATGATTTTAACTATGTAGTGCATATGTTTAATCTATATTTACGTTGTATGATTTGTCATGGGTGATGGGGGAGCGGAGCAACGAGTGCGTGCAACAGCCCTGGCAGCCCTAAACGGATAATACCAGACCTTGACTGTATGAGTTGAATCTTGATCCATTACTGCTTTATTTATCTGCAATTGATTGTGTTTGGGGCTATGATTATGGCCCAGGCAATCGGTAATGGGATTGAACTCGTGGCTGAGATTCATTTGCCACGTGGGATGTGTTCGACGAACTCGAGTCGTGCATTGCCTGTCGGCAGTGGCTAGGCCACATGAAGTTGTTTATGTACTTCATGTCGTGCAGCTCAACGGGCGATCGTGCTAGTCGAGCTCGTCAAGTAACCCGATCTGTCTTATGCATGTTCACCCTGTTTGGACGCTACTGCTTGAACCTAGGGTACCAAACTTACCAGTGAAACCCCCTTTTAACCATGGTACCTCGATCTGCTAAGACGCATGAGCCGGGCATGGTGGTATGGGACACCGTGGTTGAGCTGTCGGCCTACGCTGGGGCCATGTGCCTCCCTGTAGTGACCATTGCGCAACCAAACTCGTGAGCCGAATACGGTGGTATGGGACACTGTATTCGAGCTGTCGATACTTACGGCGAGAGCCGAGTACGGTGAGACCTATGCTCGTGCTGACGGGCGACGAGTCCTCCGTAGTATCTTAGAGTATACTCCAAGGGTCTGTGATTGGCGACGAGTCTTTCACAACAACTAGAGTATGAGTTGAGCCGAGTACGGTGAGACCTGTACTCGAGCTGACGGCTAGTGATTGAGCCGAGTACGGTGAGACCTGTACTCGAGCTGACGGCCAGCAATTGAGCCGCATACGGTGAAATCTGTATCCGCGCTGACGGGTGACGAGCCCTTTGCGATGCCTTCACTACGCTTCTCAAACCATAATATCGTATGAGATTAACTAGAATTGACGACCCTAGAATGGATCATGTTTGGGGATGATACAAGGGAGGTACCTTAGTTTCCCAATACTGCTGTTTGAAATGGACTAATAATAACTCGGTAATCATGATCATCATCGCACCGCATGTGCTTAGTAGATGTGGCGCACTGAGGGAGTTAAGCATTCGCGAACGTAAGATGATGTCGCTTGAGGGTTGTTTGGCAAGGGCATACAGCATCATGTCATTTCATTCTCGCATTTAATAAGAGTAGTTAGAATTGTTTGATTTGTACTGCTTTATCATTACTGCTTGATTGAATTGATAACATGTTAACCTATGCCTTATTGTTCCACTGAGTTAGCTACTCACTCCCACGTTACGGGACGGTGTTGTACACACCAACCAAATTTGTTGAGTTTCAGGTGATGGCGATGCTTGTGAAGCAGAGCCGGACTACTTCTATGATGATAGGAGGAGTTCTCCTATCTGTATCTCTCTAGCAGGTCAATGAAGACCTGATATTGTATTGACGGGGCTATGGTACTTGGGGCAGGAGACATTACACCTCCTCACATTTGGTATATTTTAGAACTGTACTTGTAATTATTTAACCTGGTAATGTTATCACACTCTGGAGACTCATCATAGTTTATATATTTTATCTATCTATCACAGTCTTTCGCTTGCAAATTTAACTGTCTCTGGAGTATGATATGCTGTTTTGGCTTAATCTCACTCATGTTCATTGCACGAATACAGTCAACATTCAATCATCATTCATTTTGTTGCATAAGTGATGTTCTGGAACTCGGGAGTTGAGTTTATGCTCGACCCCCGATTTTCAGGGCGTTACAAGATTTCTTTTTGGACATGTGCAATTGCATGCAGATCATGAATCTATCATTATCTGACATTGAAAGCGTTGAAAACCGTAACTTATACACTTAAAGTCCTCACCTTTGCCCTTGGAATCCCAACGAATCAACAAGGGTAGTAGAGCTTCCGTATACGGGAGTTTTCTAGCCTAAAGAGCGGAATCAGTTAGCCTTTACATAACCTACAACGAACCTACATCAAATCAGACCTAGGGTTAGGGTTTCTTACCTTCAAACAGAATAGATACCGCCGGGAAAACACCTGGAAAGGAGCGGTGTAGGCCGTGTGATGGCAGGGAACGACGGCAGGGAGATTCTCCCACTTCTCCCTCACTTTCTCTCTCTTTTCCTCTCTCAAATCCCAAATTCGTATGGCTGCCATGAGAGAGGGTTTAAGGTCCTTATATAGTCTCAAAACTCACCGAAATAGACTCCTGTTCAAGGGTTACTGCTAATATAGGTACTTCGTCACTTTTCCAGCTCAAAAGAGAGGTTCTGGTGGCCCTCCTTGAGTCAAACGTCAGACTTAAGCTCACCACACATGGATCTATGTGGGATTACGTTTTCGACTCGATCGGATTCCCAGATCGCACGTGGCGGACCACTTTCAGTTCAACGGTCAGTGGGCCATGATCAGAAATTCCAAGTACATGTAAATGTTCCTGAAATTTTTCTTAATCCGAGGGTGTAATTTGGTCTGATTCTGACGGTCAGGTTGCTTAATACTGACGCGCAAGCAAATGGTGCCAGATCACTATTCTAGATATTTATTTTGGAATGGGAATAGTGTTTTTCACACTCCCTCGCTCCGGATCGAAATGAATGGCCGTGGGACATCGGCTGGATCTGATTTTTGAGATGATTGTCAAGCCCAGTGAGGCGGTCCTAGTTCCTTAGCTTCGTGTTAATCGGACTCCCGATGTGCGGTCTAGACCTAATACGAAGTTTCGTTTCATTCCCGAGAGCAGACGGGAAATGAGTTTGGTTCTAAACTTTAGGGTAACCTAGAGTCACTGATATTGCAAGTTTTGGGTCTTGCAGATCGTATTTAAAGCGATCCCAACGGATTTCATGGCTAATCGAGTTTTGCACTTAGTTAACTTTGTTAAATTTCTAAAGGATTTAATCCTAATTGTTTTCTGGTTGAGATGGTACTTAGGCCTTTGTAGTTTGTATATAAAGTGATCCAAGTTTTACTACTTAGCTAGTTTAAGATAGTGTCTAGGGCGAAAGTGCTTTCAAAAATTGAAAGCACAAGGTAGTGAAGGAAATGGGTTAAGGAGCGATTTTAGACTGTGGGATTTAGTTTTGACAAGTTGGTAAGGTCTTAGGATCGACCCATTGCCTAAGGACGTCTAATCCCAGGTTGGCAAAAATCCGGGATGTTACATGCTGTAATTCTTCTTTTAATTGAGATTGTGTCGCAGCAGTCGTGCGTTCAGCCTCAAGAATGAGTCTGGCTTGATCAAGAACATCAACCAGTTCAGATTCCAGAAGGGAAGCAGCTTCCCTACTCTTCGTCTTCTCAGCTTGCTCGATATCGATAACTTGAGAATTTGTTTCAAGCTCTTCTCTAATTTGACGAATAGTCAAATCTTCCGCTTCTTTTTGGCCCTTGAGAAGCAGAAAATCTTTCTCAAGAAGAGCAATTTGATTATCAATGATTGCCTTATTCCTATCGGAAACTTTCAACTTCTCATGAAGAGATTGGTGAATAGTATTACAATTAACAAGAATGTCGTCTGAATGAGATAGTTTCTAAAAAGGCCTAGCTATATGTCCTAGAGGGGGGGTGAATAGGACAATGCCAAATAAAACTTATAACAACGGAATTAAAAAAGAATATGATAGCCAAAGTAAATCACAATGCAGGGAAGTGAAACAACCTCAAAATTTAGATCTTGAGAGGTTGATAAAAATGTTGTTCTAAGGACAACCTTTCACCAAAAACCAGAGTTTATGGTAGGACAACCTTATTTCTAGAAAGATCTTTGTATCAAATCTCAAACCAAAGAGGAATAAAGAAATAAATACAAACTGAATTGAAATAAATTGTAATTACAAATGTATTGTTTTAGGGACACCCATACACCATAAAAATGGCAGGGCAACCTTGCTGGAACAACTTTTAAAAGAAATTGAATATCAAGCTGATAAAGGAATAGCAGAAAATAAATTCTAAACTATTACAAAATTCTCACAATGCTTGAATTAAATGATTACAACATTCACCACCATACTTACATCCCACAAATGAATATTAAAGATTAGAAATATAAATCATTCAACCACAACACAAGGGATTATAGTGGTTCGCCTGTGTGTTCACCAACTGTTAAACAACAGCCACACAAAATGTTACTCCACTCCTAATATCCTCGCACAGGGGATATTAGCGTTCACTAACAAAATAGGTTTTCCCAGGTTCACCAAAAACCTTTACAATTGTGTCTTTGTCTGTGGGCTTACACAATTAAAAAAAAACCCCACTTCTGAGTTTTCCTGGCTCTCCTCAGATAACCAATACAACAAGATTTTTCTGGTAAATCTTGAAAGAAACCAAAACAGAAAGGAATTTACAATTAAATGTAAAATACCTGATTATCTCCTTCGTTGTAGCAGCCCGTTAGAACCAAATCAGAGTAGATGAATGAATATCCAAGTTCAATGTCCAGTACTCAATTACTATGGTTCTAATTCTAATAGATTTTAAATTAAACCAAGTAGGGCTTTGCCTTAATTGATTTTGATTCCAAAGAAAGGGAATAATAATTCCTCTTATCAAATTAGATTGGAATAGCAGAAACAAAACCAATTAAATAAAGCTAAGGAAAGAGAATATTAAATAAGCACACTTAGCTTAGATGGAGCACAGAATTATCTCTCAGAAGTTCGACGAAGATTGACTTGAATGGATTAATTAATTCGATGATTTCTTCTGAGATTCGTGCTCTATTTATAGGTGAGCAGATCGTATCTTCGACTGGTCTAAGG
This sequence comes from Magnolia officinalis, assembly GCA_021015155.1. Taxonomy (NCBI): domain Eukaryota; kingdom Viridiplantae; phylum Streptophyta; class Magnoliopsida; order Magnoliales; family Magnoliaceae; genus Magnolia; species Magnolia officinalis. The sequence continues at coordinate 66,004,724 of JAJHSJ010000004.1, forward strand.
AGCTCTTCGACTAGTCGAAGAAATAACAAATTTGAAAAAAAATCGGGCGCGATAAGCTTTGACCGTTCTACGACTGGTCGAAGGCCTCCTTCGACTAGTCGTAGGTCACCTTCGACTGGTCGAAGGACTCCTTCGACTGGTCGAAGACCTTGTGAATTATCGCTGGACTTTGTGTCGAAGAATTACAACCGGTCGAAGAAGCAGTCGACACTGTTCCTACGACTGGTCGAAGAGATCCCTGGACTAGTCGAAGCCTAACAGAAAATATCCGATTTTTGTAACAAACTTACGACTGATCGAGGAATTTCTTAGACTGGTCGAAGCAACTCTAGGACTAGTCAAAGAAGGCCTAGGACTAGTCGAAGAACTAACCAAACTTATGTAAAATAAACATTTGATTTATGTATCCAAAGTGACCTACTTCTAAGGTCAACCTAAGGTCAGTCAAACCTCAACCATGAAGTAAGGACATTGAAATATTAGGAATTAGTGACCTTGAAATATAAGCCTTGAAGTCTTGATGTAGTTCAATCTTGAAATCTTGATGTAGCTCAATCTTGAAATCTTGATGTAGCTCAATCTTGAAAGTGTCTTGAGTTCATTATGAACTACCTTGAAGTCTTCTTGAAGTCTTGCAGCTTGAGTCATGTCTTGTGAGTAGTTCTTGCATTCAAGTTTGATCTTTGTACTTGTGAGCTTAGCTTGTTGTAAGCTTAGCTTGTTCATGAATATTGATCTTTGAGAGAGCTTCACTTATGTAAGATATATAACAGTGATTTTGGCACCACAAATTTGACAACAAACAGGGATATTAAATATAGCACTTACAATCTCCCCCTTTGTCAAATTAGTGACAAAACACATAACCAAGATAAACATACAATAAAACAACTGGTTAAAGTGATATGAACCAGTTCCTATCAATTGTCTTACCTGTAAGTCAATATTCAACATTCAACATCATTCAACATTTAACATTCAACAGTCAACATTCAATCAGTTGCATTCAAATAGTTTAGTTCACACATACTCCCCCTGAGTAACATAACCAATGCTACTCCTCTCACAATCACTTCGTTAAGAACAAACCATTTTCTCCCCCTTTTTGTCACAATATGACAAAGGAAACAACAATAAAGGAGAACTAAATAAAGGAATATATGGGAGTAAACATGAGGAGATATGAGATTATAGCAAAACAGAGATAGAGATACGCAGCATAGCTTCACATAAAATAAATATTCAGCATAAAACATAGATAGTATCCAACTCAAAAACAGTCAACCAAGTGCTAAGTTATAAGGTTATTACAGACCAGAAAATCCCATATAGACTAGTCAGAATTAGAACTAGAAGACGGAGCAGGAATAGAGGGATCAAGTTGGTGCATGCCTTTGTTTAATCGCCGAAGATATTTCCGCATGTACTTGAATTGAGAATCATGAGAAACCGACAGTGTTTTCTATCTTTTCATTCAAATTCTCAACTTTACCCTCCAATGCACTAGACGTGCATCAAAATCAGATGGTACAAAATCTGGATCATTTGTTGAATCAGAATCCAGTTCCTCAAAAATATCATCCATATTAATGTCATCCCCCGCTTCTTCATGACCAGCACCACCACCATTACCACCTTGTTCAGGAAGTAATTCTCCAGCTTCATCTTATTGAGATTAGAGTTGTTGAAAATCAGATGATGAATAGGTGCCTCATTAACTGGCATATCGACCAACATATGTGTAGCTAACACAGTCATTAAATAACCAAAAGGGATGTCACTATGACCAGGATGGAGTCGAAACTGAAGAAGGAAATGACAGATTAAGGATGGGAGACAAATCTGAGTACCACTGGAAATAGCATGAATAATACGTACCATAAAGAGGTCAAGTCAGTTTTATTACCTGACCGAGGATACAGATTAGACACAAAGATTCTATGGAGCACTCTGTATTTGGGTAACAAAAACCTTGCGGGAAGCGCATTCCCTTTTGTGTCCATTGAACATCCATGTTGCACAAATCTCTAGTGAGCATGCGTTTTTCAGAAATTGAGGGTTTATCAGTTAGTAGGTTATGGATAGGAATACCCTCATCATTTACAGGAATGTCCATAAGAGCTGAAATTAAATGACGATCAATTTCAAATGGCCCTTCACTAGTAGATATTTTAAAAGTTAAACTATCCAGTGAGAAGTCACTTATACATGTAAACATGGATTGAGCAATGGACCGGTATGCAGGCCCACCCCAATGCAATAATTTAACCCAACCTACAGCTTCCAGCAAAGGTAGGATATCAAAAGGTGCAATATGGTTAATATCAACAGGATGTTCAACAATAACATTACTAGCTCTAAGGTCTATAACATAAGAAGGATCATTAGTAGGCTCAAGAAGGTGACGTTTGGTCAATCTGGAGGAAGAAGAAGGACCACGGGAAGTAGTTTTTCTACCTCTAGAAGCCATTTGCAACAAGGATATCAAGGATTTAAGAAGTTGCAAAGGATTGAGAAGTGGGTTTCTTCAAAACAGATTTTTCAAAAATCAACCCCAAATCTCAATGAAATCCAAAATAGAAAGCTTCAAGTTAGAAAAGAGAGCAATCTAGACACTGATTTGCAAGAAAAACGTAAATGGAACACTAACCTTGAAGAACAAGAATGGTGGGTTCGACAAGTCGAAGCTCGGCTCCTTAGAGAGAAAAAAAGAAATGAGGAAGAAAGTAAAAATCCCCAAATTTAAGTGATTTCTGAGATCTACGACTGGTCGTAGGTCGACTGGTCGAGTACACTCACGACAGGTCGAAGGAAGTCCAGAAAAGCATATTTCTTGCAAATTTTTAAAGAAAATGGAATTAAACCTAGCAAATATATACACTATGATACAAGTAGGCATAAATAATCATTTTAAAATACACATGCCAAGATCAAATTTTATCTTATTAAACCTAATTTTATCAAGAGGTTTTGTGAAAATATCAGCTCTTTGATCTTCAGTAGGAATATATTCCAGAGATATAACTTTTTCTTCTACCAATTTCCTAATATAATGAAATCTAATGTCAATGTGCTTAGTACGAGAATGCTGAATAGGATTTTTTGAATATTTATTACACTGGAATTATCACAATGCAAAATCATAGAATCCTGTTTAATTCCATAATCACTCAGCATTCGTTGCATCCAAACAAGCTGTGTACATGCATACCAGCTAGCTGCATTCAGCTGCGATATATCAGCGTCAGCTATTGAAAGTGAAATAAATTGTGTTCTTACTAAACCAGGAAACTAGACAATTTCCAATGTAAAAACAACCACCACTGGTTGATTTTCTATCATCTAGATTACCAGCCCAGTCAGCATCCGAGTACACAACTAATTGGACACTAGTCTCATGAGGATACCAGAGACCTAGATTTACAGTACTTGCGACATATCTAATAATTCGCTTGACAGCAATCAAGTGTGATTCTTTTGGATCAGATTGAAATCTTGCGCAAATACCAACACTTAAAGAAATATCATGTCTACTAGCAGTTAAATATAACAAACTACCAATCATACTCCGATAACGTTTAGAATCAACATGTTTACCATTAGAGTCTTTTGAAAGTTTCAGGGTAGTACTCATAGGAGTATCGAAATTCTTACCATTCTCAAATCCAAATCTCTTGATTAGATTCAAAGCATACTTAGATTGAGAAATGAATATTCCTTCAGGTTGTTGCTTAACTTGTAAACCAAGAAAATAAGTTAATTCCCCAACCATGCTCATTTCAAACTGTGATTTCATCAAATCTGCAAACTCAGTAGTCAAGTTAGTACAAGTTGATCCATAGATGATATCATTAACATAAATCTGTACTATTAAGATATGGTCATTATGTTTTTTAACAAATAGAGTTTTATCAACAGATCCCATTTGAAAATTGTGACTTAAAAGAAATTTTGTTAGTTTCCCATACCATGCCCTAGGTGCTTGTTTTAATCCATAAAGTGCCTTTTTAAGCTGATACACATGCTCAGTATTTTTGGGATCTTCAAAACCCATTGGCTGTTCAACATAGACTTCTTCATGTAAATCGCCATTTAGAAAAGTACTTTTCACATCCATCTGAAAAATCTTTATCTTTCTAAAACATGTAATGGATATAAATAGTCTGATAGATTCAAGACGTGCTACTGGTGCAAAAGTTTCATCGAAATCAATCCCTTCAATTTGAGTATAACCTTGTACCACTAGTCTAGCCTTGTTTCTAATTATATTTCTACATTCGTCAAACTTATTTTTGAAAATCCATTTTGTTCCAATGTTGTGTTTATCTTTAGGTCTTGGTACGAGATACCAAACATCATTTCTTACAAATTGATTAAGTTCTTCTTGCATTGCAACAATCCAGTTCTCATCAGCAAGAGCTTCTTTTACATTGGATGGTTCTATTTGGGATGTAAAACATACATAATTACATAAATCCTCAAGTTGTCTACGGGTGCGAACACCAGTGAGAGGGTTTCTAAGAATTTGAGTGGTTGGATGATCTTTAACAGTCTTCAATTCAGATTCAGTCTGATTTGATGAAGTATCGGGTTTATCAATGATTAGAACTTCATCATTATCTGAATTAGAGATTGGCGTGTTTAAGTGATCATCAATGACAACATTAATGGACTCTTGAATCACACCAGTCCTTTTGTTCAGAACCCTATAAGCACGACTGTTTAAGGAATATCCTAGAAAAATCCCTTCATCACTTTTCGTATCGAATTTTCTCAAATTTTCACGATCACGTAAAATATAGCACTTGCTGCCAAAAACTTGAAAGTATTTAACAGTAGGCTTTTTGTTGAACCACAATTCGTAAGCCGTTTTATTATTATCTTTGCTAGTATAAACTCGGTTACTAATATAGCAAGCTGTATTTACAGCTTCAGCCCAAAGATTTTTAGAGAGCTTCATGCTATTCAACCTGACATTAGCCATTTCTTGAAGCACCCTATTCTTTCTTTCCACAATTCCATTTTGTTGTGGAGTTTTGGGAGCTGATAATTTATGTAATATTCCTTGGTCGGTACAGAACTTCTCAAAATTGCTATTCTCAATTTCAGATCCATGATCACTACGAATCTTACTGATTTGAGAAGATTTTTCAGTTTGAATCCTTTTGAGAACTTTTCTTACTTCTTCAAGGGTTTCAGATTTATCCCTTAAGAAGACTACCCAAGTGAATCTGGTAAAGTCATCAACTATTACCAGGATATACTTTTTCTCACCACGACTTTCCGTTCTGGTAGGTCCTATCAGATCCATGTGGAGGAGTTCGAGTGGTCTTGATGTGGTATTTGAATTCACCTTTTTTTGTGAGCTCCTTGTTTGTTTTCCTATCTGGCACTCACCACATATTTTATCTAATTTCTGAAGTTTGGGTAAACCTCTTATAAGTTCTCGTTTGCTCAATCTATATAAATTTCGATAATGTACATGTCCAAGACGTTTGTGCCATAAATCAGTCTCGTCTGTATGGACCATGTAACATGTTTGATTAGATGAGCTGGATTCGCTAATAATATAGCAATTTTCAGACGTCCTACGTCTAGTTAATATTACAGAACCCTTATTGTTTAGTATCTCACAGCTTTGATTAGAAAACCGAACACTATGGTTATTATCACATATTTGAGATATACTAAGTAAGTTATGTTTTAAGCCTTCAACATATAAGACATTTTTAAACACAGGAAGATTAACAAGTTGAACCGTACCTTGGCCTATAATCTTGCAGTTACTACCATCACCAAATGTGACTGAACCATCAGTCATATCTTTCAGATCCGTGAATAAAGCTTTGTCACCTGTCATATGCCTGGAGCATCCACTGTCTAGGTACCACTTTGAATGACTTGTTGCTTTGAAAGCAGTGTGAGCAACCAAGCAGGCAACTTTAGGAACCCATTTCAAAAAAGTTTTGGGTTTAGGAACATTGTTGGTCTTCTTTTGTTTATAGTTGTAAGAATGACCTATAGAGTTAGATTTTAAGAGCTCCTTTAGTAAATCAACTATCTTTTCAGCTAGTGGATTTCGTTTCTGATTAAAGTTGACATGGCTGCTTCTAGGTTTTTGAAAAGTTTTTGAATTTCTAGAAAAATCTTGATAAGTATTTTTCCCTTTTGAGTTTGAGGACTCTCCTTTAACAAACATAGGAGGAGTATACTTTTGTTTAGGAGGTAGATTTTTATCATAGCCCAACCCGGATAGATCACCACATTTTCTTGATCCGGATAAAAGTTTTTCTAACTTTGGATCACCTTGGGCATATTTCCATGTGTCCTTTTGACTCAGAAGAGAAGATACTTCCTTTTTAAGATTTTCAATCTCAGATTTCAAATCAACAATTAAAGAATTTTTGAATTCCAAATCGCATTTTATTTTTTCAAAACAATCTAAAATTTGTGATTTTTCTAAGACAAGTGATTCACAACATTCTTTAAGTTTAGAAAACTTTTCTTTTTGAAGTTTGAGTTTGACAGCAATTTTACAACTTTCTTTGTATAGGGCATTGTAAGCATCTTGAAGATCATCTTCATTTTCATATTCACTACTCAGATTTTCTTCACTTGTTGAGTCATTATCTGAAAATGTGAATTTGGCTAGAGTCATAAGAGCTTTAACCTCATTGCTCAACTCAGTTTCAGAATCTTCTGATTAGAAGAAGCTTCAGAATCAGATGATTCATCCCATGTAGCCAACATTCTTCAGTTTGTCCTTTTTGTTTTTTAGGACATCTATTTGCTAAATGCCCATATTCTTGACAGTTGTAACATTGACTATCTTTCAAAGATTTTCGAGATTTGGGTCTAAACTTCTTTTTATCATTCGATTTTTGAAAATCAACCCTTTTCTTGCTTTTGAAAATCTTGTAAAATTTTTTAGCTAAAAGAGCCATATCATCTTCTGAATCAGAATTTTCTTCTGAATTATATTTAGAAGATTTTAGTGTGATAGATTTACCTTTAAGAGCTTTAAAGTTTAACTCGTAGGTTTGTAGAGAACCAACTAGTTCTTCTACCCTCATATTATCCGTATCACGAAGTTCCTGGATCGCGGTTACTTTAGAATTGAACCGTTCAGGAAGTGAGCGTAATATCTTTGCACACACTTTACTTTCTGGGATTTTATCGCCAAGACCCCACATTGAGTTTACAATGTCATTCAATCTAGTGTAAAAGTCCATAAACATTTCATTTTCCTCCATATGAATTTCTTCAAATCTGGTTGTGAGGAGTTGGACTTTAGATTTTTTGACAATTGTAGTACCCTCGTGAGTCATTTCTAATATATCCCAAGCTTGCTTTGCAGTATCATAGGAAATGATTCTTTTGAATTCATCCGGTGATAGTGCGCAAGTGATTACATTTAGTGCTTTAGCATTTGCACTACTCTCACTTTTCTGAAGTGTGGTCCATTGGTAATATGGTGTGACTTTCATAGATTTTGAACCATCAACCCCAGTAACTTCCATGACAGGAGGTTTCCATTCAGTCACTGTGGCTTGCCACACATTTTCATCCATTGACTTGAGGAAGATCCTCATTCTGGCTTTCCAATAGGCATAGTTGGATCCATCAAATGGTGGAGGACTCGTGACTGAAAGACTATCAAAATTTGACATCTTTTTAAATAGCTTAGATCGTTAGCTCAGGAAATAAATCCAAATAAATAGCAATAAGAACGAGCTATTAGGCTCTGATACCACTTGAAAAGGCCTAGCTATATGTCCTAGAGGGGGGTGAATAGGACAATGCCAAATAAAACTTATAACAGCGGAATTAAAAAAGAATATAATAGCCAAAGTAAATCACAATGCAGGGAAGTGAAACAACCTCAAAATTTAGATCTTGAGAGGTTGATACAAATGTTGTTCTAAGGACAACCTTTCACCAAAAACCAGAGTTTATGGTAGGACAACCTTATTTCTAGAAAGATCTTTGTATCAAATCTCAAACCAAAGAGGAATAAAGAAATAAATACAAACTGAATTGAAATAAATTGTAATTACAAATGTATTGTTCTAGGGACACCCATACACCATAAAAATGGCAGGGCAACCTTGCTGGAACAACTTTTAAAAGAAATTGAATATCAAGCTGATAAAGGAATAACAGAAAATAAATTCTAAACTATTACAAAATTCTCACAATGCTTGAATTAAATGATTACAACATTCACCACCATACATACATCCCACAAATGAATATTAAAGATTAGAAATATAAATCATTTAACCACAACACAAGGGATTATAGTGGTTCGCCTGTGTGTTCACCAACTGTTAAACAACAGCCACACAAAATGCTACTCCACTCCTAATATCCTCACACAGGGGATATTAGCGTTCACTAACAAAATAGGTTTTCCCAGGTTCACCAAAAACCTTTACAATTGTGTCTTTGTCTATGGGCTTACATAATTAAAAAAAAACCCCACTTCTGAGTTTTCCTGGCTCTCCTCAGATAACCAATACAACAAGATTTTTCTAGTAAATCTTGAAAGAAACCAAAACAGAAAGGAATTTACAATTAAATGTAAAATACCTGATTATCTCCTTCGTTGTAGTAGCCCGGTAGAACCAAATCAGAGTAGATGAATGAATATCCAAGTTCAATGTCCAGTACTCAATTACTATGGTTCTAATTCTAATAGATTTTAAATTAAACCAAGTAGGGCTTTGCCTTAATTGATTTTGATTCCAAAGAAAGGGAATAACAATTCCTCTTATCAAATTAGATTGGAATAACAGAAACAAAACCAATTAAATAAAGCTAAGGAAAGAGAATATTAAATAAGCACACTTAGCTTAGATGGAGCACAGAATTATCTCTCAGAAGTTCGACGAAGATTGACTTGAATGGATTAATTAATTCGATGATTTCTTCTGAGATTCGTGCTCTATTTATAGGTGAGCAGATCGTATCTTCGACTGGTCTAAGGAGCTCTTCGACTAGTCGAAGAAATAACAAATTTGAAAAAAAAATCAGGCACGATAAGCTTTGACCGTTCTACGACTGGTCGAAGGCCTCCTTCGACTAGTCGTAGGTCACCTTCGACTGGTCGAAGGACTCCTTCGACTGGTCGAAGACCTTGTGAATTATCGCTGGACTTTGTGTTGAAGAAATATGACCGGTCAAAGAAGCAGTCGACACTGTTCCTACGACTGGTCGAAGAGATCCCTGGACTAGTCGAAGCCTAACAGAAAATATCCGATTTTTGAAACAAACTTACGACTGATCGAGGAATTTCTTAGACTGGTCGAAGCAACTCTAGGACTAGTCGAAGAAGGCCAAGGACTAGTCGAAGAACTGACCAAACTTATGTAAAATAAACATTTGATTTATGTATCCAAAGTGACCTACTTCTAAGGTTAACCTAAGGTCAGTCAAACCTCAACCATGAAGTAAGGACATTGAAATATTAGAAACTAGTGACCTTGAAGTATAAGCCTTGAAGTCTTGATGTAGTTCAGTCTTGAAATCTTGATGTAGCTCAATCTTGAAATCTTGATGTAGCTCAATCTTGAAAGTGTCTTGAGTTCATTATGAACTACCTTGAAGTCTTCTTGAAGTCTTGCAGCTTGAGTCATGTCTTGTGAGTAGTTCTTGCATTCAAGTTTGATCTTTGTACTTGTGAGCTTAGCTTGTTGTGAGCTTAGCTTGTTCATGAATATTGATCTTTGAGAGAGCTTCATTTATGCAAGATATATAACAGTGATTTTGGCACCACAAATTTGACAACAAACAGGTATATTAAATATAGCACTTACAGTTTCTCCTTAAGAAATGTCAATTCTTTATGACGGTTCAGAATTTTTGGAACGATAACTATATTTCGTACTGCTTCCAAGTTTTTGATAGAATCATAAAATTGTGACAATGAGTCAGGAAGTGTAACGCCCTGAGAATCGGGGGTCGAGTAGCAACTCAACACCCGAGTTCCAAAACATCACTTATGCAACACAAATGCTTATGATTGAATGTTGTCGGTGTTAGTACAATAATCATGAGTGGGATTATACCAAAACAGTCATTCATACTCCAGATCATGTTATAAAACGCAAGCGGAAGACTGAAAGGGGTAAACAGATGTATATAAAACCAAAAATGTCACAATCGGTCTCCAAAGTATGAACACCTTACTGAGTCACCATATACATGTATTTGTTTCAAAAAAATTCAAAATGCCAAAATGGTACAACTATACTGATACACCCTATAGCCCCGTCATCTAAATGGCCTAAGTGTAGCCTCCAGAGAACTGCATGTTGGAGAACTCATCCTGAGCATCATAATAATCAGGCTCAGCCTCCTGTGTATCATCGGTACTTGCATCTAAGATAGAGTCTGGTGGGTGTCCAGAACACTGTCCCGTAACGTGGGAGTGAGTAGCTAACTCAGTGGAATAATAAAACATAGGTTAACATGTTATCAAATCAGTCAAGCAGTAATGATAAAGTAGTACAATCAACAATTCTAAGTACTCTTATTAATGCAAGTATGAAATGCAATCGTGATGCATGCCCTCACCAACATACTCCCTCATGCGACACCATCTTACGTTCGTGGCATGCGTTCATCCCTCAGTGCTCCACATCTTCCAGGCACATGCAGTACGATGATGAGCATGATTACCGAGTTGTTATTAGTCCATTTCAAACAGCAGTATTGGGAAACTAAGGTACCTCCCTTGTACTATTCCTAAACATGATCCATTCTGGGGTCGTCAGTCCTAGATAATCTCATATGATGATACGGTTCTAGGTCACTGTAAAGGGCGGCCAGGGCTGTTACACGCACTCGTTGCACCTCTCCCCCATCACCTTATCAATACATGCCTGGTTTATACTCTGTTTACTACGGGAAGGCTCGTCGCCTCTCCACAGTTTTAGAGTAGCTCGAGGTCATTACAAAGGGCTCGTCACCAATCAATGTAGGCCGACAGCTCGAATACAGTGTCCCATACCACCGTATTTGGTTCATGAGTCTGGGTTACTCACTGGTCACTACAGGGAGGCTCGTGGCCCCAGCGTTGGCCGACAGCTTGACTACGGTGTCCCATACCACCATGCCCGGCTCATGAGTCTTAACGGATCGAGGTACCAAGGTTAACGGGATTACACTGGTAAGTTTGGTATCTTAGGTTCAAGCAGTAGCATCCAAATATGGTGAATATACATTAGACAGATCGGGTTACATGACGAGCTCGACTAGCACGAGCGCACGATCCGCTGGACGACATGAAGTGCATAAACACTTCGCGTGGCCTAACCACTGTCGCCAACCGTAGTATGACTCGGGTTCGTTAAACACATCCTATGTGGCGAATGAATCTCAACCACGAACTCAAGTCTGTTACCGATTGTCTGGACTATAATCATAGCCCCAATCACAATCAATCCTTAACCAGAAGCATGCAGAGTAAAGCGGGATAAATGAAGTACTTCAAGCATGTTAACAAGCATGTCATAAAGCATGTCATAGAGCACACAATAAACAGGAAACACAAACACATATATTTTATAAGTGAGCAGTTAAATTAAACAACCAACATGGAGGAAATCATATACATCTCTAAGTTAGTTGAGAATCCTATCTCAACACCTATCTAAAGCGCTATCATCTAAATACTTACTCTTACAGACATTTTTCACAAACACTTAGAATACACTCTTTTAACCTACATAGCGTATACTAGCAAAATCATGAATTAGGGCGAACCCTTTTGCCAAGTAAGTATTATACATATATATAGCATGTTCATACAGTAATTAATCATGGCAAACACACTTTCAAAATTTGTACGTATACGGTATTTTCTACAAATACGAAGAATACAGTATATTCAACATAGCTAACGTATAATTGAAAAACGAAACGGGCAGCAGTTTGTACATGTGCAATTGCATGCAGATCATGAATCTATCATTATCTACCATTGAAAGCGTTGAAAACCATAACCTATACGTCTAAAGTCCGCACCTTACATCGTAGAAGTGTAATAAATTTGGTAAGAATGTTAAGGCTTCTCCCACGACAGTAGAACGACCTAAAGCACAAGTAGTATTAGCTATTTTGCTAATGGAATCAATTGAAACCTAAAATAGGTTGGGGTTAGGGTTTTCTTACCTAGAAACGAAGCTGGAATTGTCGGAAAAGCGTTTAGATTACGAGGGTTAAGCGTGTATAGCGAGAGGATAGAGTATCAGGAAGGTTCTCCCACAACTCTCACACTTTCTCTCTTTTCTCTCTTCTCTCTCCTAGGGTTTCTTCAAATTCGTATGGGCTGAATGTGAGAGGGTTTAAGGTCCTTATATAGCCTAAAATATCACCAAAATAAATCCAGGGTCAAGGTATACTTAGGTTATATCCAAAGTGAGCTTGTTTCTTCTCAACGGAGCACTTCTGGCGGCCCCTTTTCTACGTGCGGTCGAACTTAAGCTCACCAACCTTAGATCTAGGTGAAGTTAAGTTTTCATTCCAGGAGGATTCTCAGATCGCACGTGGCGGACCAGTTTCAGTTCAACGGTCACTGGAACTCGATCGGGGATTTCAAGTACACTGCCATGTATATGAAATTTCTCCTGATCCGAGGGTGTATTTGGGTCAGATTCTGACGGTCTGATTGCTTATATCAGGTCCGCAAGTAACAAGTCTCAGATTACTATTTGAGATTTTATTTATAAAGAAAACCAAGCATTCTCACACTCCTCGCTACGGGCTCAAGCGAATAGCCATGGAATACTATCTGGGTTTGATCTCCTAGATGGTTATCAAGCCCAGCAAGGCGGTCCTAAGTCTATAATTTCATATTATTCGGACCTTCGATGTGCGGTCCAGATTCGATACGGAGTTTCAATGTGCTCCCAAGAGCAGCTGGGTAATGAGATTGATCCTAGATTTCAGGGTAAGTAGCGTCAACAATTCCACAAGTTTTGGGTCTTGCAGATCGTATTTAAAGTGATTAGTGCAGATTTCATGGCTAATCCAGTTTAGCACTTAGTTAACTTTGTTTAATTTCTGAAGGATTTGATCCTAAGTGATTTCTGCCTGAGGTGGTACTCAGGGCATTATAAGGAATTTTTCGAGTTGTTACAATCTACTCTCCTTAATGAAAAATTTCATCCTCGAAATTAGTACCTTTTCGTAATCCTCGAGAAGCTGAGGGTAGTTCTTTCGGATCTCGGCTTCAGTTTCCCAGGTAGCTTCCTCCTCTGTATGATGCGTCCACAGTACCTTTACGAGCGGAATCACCTTGCTGCGCAACACCTGCTCCTTCCTGTCAAGGATATGCGTCGGGCGCAACACGTAGGTAGCATCCTCGCTCAACTGCACCTGCTCCCAATGGGTGATATGTGAAGGATCAGGGACGTATTTCTTCAGCATAGATACATGAAATACGTTGTGCACGCCTGCGAGTGGTGTGGGCAAAGCAAGACGGTATGCCACCGCTCCCACTCGATCAAGTATCTGAAATGGGCTAATGAATGGCGGCGTAAGCTTCCCCTTCTTTCCAAACCGAAGGACTCCCTTCATAGGGGAAACTCTAAGGAATACATGATCTCCAACCTCAAACTCTAGCAGTCGCCGCCTCGTATCGGCATAACTCTTCTGTCTACTCTGGGCCGTAAGAAGTCGACGCCTGATAATGTCGATCTTCTTTGAGGTCGCCTGTACTAACTCTGGGCCAATCAAACTGCATTCACCAACCTCCGCCCAGCAATGCGGTGCTCTACAAGGGCGCCCATATAAGGCCTCGTAAGGAGTCATGCCAATACTCGCCTGAAAGCTGTTGTTGTAGCCGAACTCTGCGTATGGGAGACAGTCATCCCAACTGTCCTTGAAGTCCAAAACATAAGCCCATAACATATCTTCTAAAATCTGATTCACCCGCTCTGTCTGCCCGTTGGTCTGAGGGTGAAATGCGGTGCTGAACTTCAACTTCACACCCATCGCTTCCTGGATACGAGTCCAGAAGATAGATGTGAATTGCGTGTCTTGGTCCAACACGATCTCTAAAGGAACTCCATGCAGACGGACTATCTCTCTGATGTACAACCTGGCCAAGTTGTCTGCAGAGTTCGTGACTCTGATAGGGAGAAAATGAGCCGATTTGGTCAACCGGTCCACAATCACCCAGATGGAATCATATCCCTTCCTCGTCTTCGGCAGCCCCGATATGAAATCCATAGAGATGAAGTCCCACTTCCACTCAGCTATAGGCATGGGCTGAAGGAGTCTAGGAGGTCGGCGATGCTCGGCCTTGACCTGCTGACATGTGAGACAACGTGAAACATACTCTGCGATGTGGACCTTCATATTGTCCCACCAATACGACCACTTCATATCCCGATACATCTTCGTGCTACCAGGATGTATTGCGAGTTTTGATTTGTGGGCAGTCTCGAGAAGCTCCTGTCTCAAGTCCCACATATCTGGGACGTATAGGCAGCCACGGTATCGTAGGCCCCCGTCCGTGCTAACTCTCTACTTGGAGTCCCCGGCGTCGCTAGCTTGCTCTCGAAGCTCAGACAACCGCTCATCGCCCTTCTGGGCCTCGATAATCCTATCAACAATAAGTGGTCGCACCCAAACGTGTGTGACACTCTCAAATGGCTCCTCCACGGTGAGTTTCTGCTCGAAGTCCCGCACGAACTCCAACATATCCCACTCTGCTATCATCAGTGGAGCCACAAATGCTATAGCCTTTTGCGGCTCAACGCATCTGCCATAAGGTTGGCCTTGCCAGGATGGTAGGAAACCTCGAACTTGAAGTCCTTCAAGGTCTCCATCCATCGGCGCTGCCTCATATTCAAGTCCCGCTGAGTGAATATATACTTAAGGCTCTTGTGGTCGCAGAAAAGCTCGAACTCCTCTCCGTAGAGGTAATGTCTCCAGAGCTTCAATGCAAAGATGACAACTGCTAACTCAAGGTCGTGTATAAGGTAATTCTCCTCGTGTTTCCTTAATTGTCTCGAGGAATATGCAATCACCCTATCCTTCTGCATAAAGACGCAACCCAAGTTAACGCGAGACGCGTCAGTGTATACCGTGTACTTAACCCCTTGCTTTGACAATACTAGCACAAGGGCGGACGTCAGTCTTCCTTTCAGCTCCTGAAAAGCTTCTTCCGCCTTCTCATTCTAGGCGAACTTCAGATCCTTACGCGTCAACTGTGACAACGGCCTGACTATCTTCAAGAAGTCCCGAATGAAACCTCGATAGTACCCTGCCAGGCTAAGAAAACTCCTCACCTCGGTAACGAATCCAGGCTGCTTCCAATCCTGAACTGCGGCTACCTTAGTAAGGTCCACAGCTATCCCATCCTTGGACACTACATGTCCCAAGAACTTGACTTCCTCCTGCCAGAAGTCGCACTTCTTATACTGCTCGAATAATTGGTTCTTCTTCAAAGTACCCAACACTGTTCTCAGGTGCTCCTCGTGCTCTTCCCGACTCCTAGAATATATCAAGATGTCATCGATAAACACGATGACGAATCGGTATAAGAATGGCTGAAATACCATGTTCATCAAGTCCATGAACACGGCCGGTGCGTTCGTAAGACCGAACGACATCACCAGGAACTCGTAATGCCCAAAACAGGTCCTGAAAGCTGTCTTCTACACATCTTCATCTCTGACGTGCAACTGGTGGTACCCTGATTGCAAGTCAATCTTCGAGAAATACTTTGCCCCCTTCAACTGATCAAACAGATCATCTATCCTGGGCAAAGGATACTTGTTCTTCACGGTAACTTGGTTCAATCTACGGTAATCAATACACAACCGTAGTGAGCCATCTTTCTTCTTCACCAATAGTACAGGTGCTCCCCAGGGAGACACATAGGTCGTATAAAGCCCTTCTCTACCAGCCCGTCAATCTGTTTCCGCAGTTCCTCCATCTCACATGGAGGCATACGATAAGTCGACAATGAGATAGGTGTCACACCAGGCGTAAGATCAATGGTGAAGTCGATCTCGCGTCGAGGAGGCAAACCAGGAATAGTCGCAAACACACCTGTAAAATCCTGAACCACAGGCGTATTTCCCAACGTTGAACCATCTACATGCTCTAGTAAAGCAGCGTAACATCCAACATGACATGGCCAACTAACCTGCACTGGAAAAGTAAAGACCGTGCCATCAGGTTCATAGGCTGTCATCACCCGATTATCGTAATCAATCTCTGTCTTCATCTTGGTGAGCCAGTTCATACCGAGGATAATGTCATAGTGCCATAGTGGGCCAACAATGAGGTCAACGAATACTGTCTTGCTACCCAAATCTACTGAGTAACCCTCACACATCCGTGTGACATCCGACAAAGTCCCAGTTGTAGTAGTGAGTCTCATTCCCTTCGTGGGAGTAGTGTGTAAAGCTAGACGCTTAACTGCTCCACATGAAATGATAGAAGTAGTGGACCCAGTGTCTACCAACAAGGAGACGGGTGTACCTTGAATGTGGGCCTTACCCTCAAAAGCCATCGGAGCCGTAATCGATGTCTCAGGAGCTTCAGCTATAAGAGCATGCACTCGAGCCTGCTATCTATGGTTCGGCTGTGGCGCATTAGGCCCTTTGAGGCAGCCTGAAATGAGATACAGGAGGTCGGAAGGAAGGATGAGCAGGGGTAGTCCGTAGGGGTGGAGCCGATATAGCCTGTGGGCGTGGACGATCTATCCTCTGAGGCGGTGAAAAGTTGTTGTCTCTCATCCACGCAAAACAGCTCTCAGCAGGATGTTCTGGCCTCCCACAGTAAGTACAAGTCACTCCTAGGCGCCTCATCGGAAGTACTGGCGCTGCGCTCCTGGGAGGCGAATCAGTACGAGAGCCTCTTGCCAAGGAAATGCCTGTTCTGCGTATCCGGTCGTGGCCTAGGCACCATAGGGCCACGAGAGCGTGTCAAACGGTCTACATCCTGCTCTGCCCGAATAGACATATGAATCAACTCCGCATAAGATGGTATATGGATACAGCACATCTTCGACCGAATGTCAAGTCGTAAGCCCTCAGAAAAACGTCTAATCCGCATCTGCTCATCAATAAGGATAGTCGGAACAAAGAGGCCCAACTCAGTAAAATAATGCTCATACTCAGTAACTGTCATGCCTCCCTGTCTGAGGCGTAGGAACTCGTTCTCCCTCTCGTGTCGATAGGCCTGAGGATAGTATTTCTCGTGGAAGCAGAACTCAAAGGCAGCTCACGTCCATACATATCCTATTGCGATGGTTTGCAATATACTATCCCACCACAAGCTAGCCTCCTTCTCGAACATAAAGGTGGCTAACTCGACCTGCTCAGCCTCAGTACAATGCAGCATCTTTAGTATCTTAGAGATGCGGTCCAACCAGTATTCAGCCTCCTCGGGTCTGTGAGAACCTGAAAAAGTAGGAGGCCTCAAGCGCTGGAATTGCTCGAGAAGACTGCGAGTACCCACGTCTCCCGCAGTGTAGGCAGCAGGTGCAGGTGGAGGTACATCCTCAGCCTGAGCAGGAGGCTCTGCAGTCTCGGTAGGGTGTGTAGATGGTGGAGGTGGAGTCGCTCTCCCACCCTGAGATAAGACCGCCAAGAGCTGCTGCTGCTGTTGCATTAGCATCATCATCTACTCAAACCTATCAGTAGGTGGAGTAGCCTATGGCTTATACTGTGTCGAAGAGGATGCCCGACTCTGCTCGTGAACCGGTGGTGTAAAAGGTGGCAGTCCACTAGTAGGACCAGCAGAAGGCTGATTTGAGCCTAAACCTAAGTCCGTAGGACCACCTCTACGGGAAGGTGTCTGGTCCATCGAATCAGTAGCAAGAGGAGTGTCGTGCTGCTCGTATACTTCCGTGGCATGCCCTACACAGCATAAGGTGCAACGCATGTAAGATGAAGCATAGCAATACAATACACAACCACTTAAGCATTCCACACACTTCATAGCAAAAGAGGCTGCATGCATTTCATTTAGCAAAATTGTCACAATACATGGATAACAGGGTTACATGAATCATGACAGAAGATGCATGCGAGCTAATTACAACCAAGCTTGAAATACTAAAAACATACTACCAACTACTACATCCATCAACATGAAAACATAAACCGCCTAAAGCGGCAAGTAAAACAAACTACAAACAACAACATGGATGACTAGGCATCCGAGTCAGGCGATGGAGGAGGGGCATCCTTGTCCTGTACACAACACAGGATAGACTTCAACGTGCTAGTCACTTTCTTGAATTTGTACTTCACCAGGCCCCAAAGATCCATGACATCCTGTCATAGGATAGCCTGGCCCTGCCATAACTCAGCATGATCCTCCTCCAGTCGAGCCATACGAGCATCCAAAGTGGCCCGATCAGTGCCCTGCACCGGTGGAGTAGGAGGGGAGATCTCCTCGGTATCCTGAGCCTCTGGCTCCTCTTTTTCTTCTTCTATTTCAACTTCACTCCATTCCTCACTCTCTTCTTCTTCGCTCTCCGCCTCATCCTCACTCTCCTCATGTCGGGCTCATCGTCGCCGTGTCCCGAGTTCCATCTGATGGAGAGTACTCTCATTGATTTGATGAATCGGTGCCGGCCTTTCCATCCCCAGACTGTAGCCAAACTCCCGTGCAATTTTGCATATGAGTCGGCCAAAGGGAAACAAATCGGAGCTTCTGGTGGAGCGTGCAGTACTCACTATTTGTCGCAACACGAATGTAGGCACACACAAGTTCGCCCGCTACCCCACTTGGTACAGAAAGTCTACCATGAGTCGCGTAGACTCACTGCGATTACTGTGTCTGGTGTAGAGGTTGTATGTGAAGATGTGATTAGTAGGAGGAAGTCATCTGACATATGGGACGCTAGGAGACTCTTATTTAGCTGCCACTCAACCAGTCGGCCACCACAAAGGGAACGTGTGCGATGATCCCTTTCACGTATAGTCCTCAGATTCAGCTCGCTAGCATGTATTTCGCCAAGGGGCACATTCAGAAGCCGAGATATCAATCTAACATCAACTATGGCAAACAGATCCACTCCACATGAGAGCCGGAACTGCAAAGGTTCCAGTGTAGGCTCGTGAATGTTGGCGTAAAAGGCTCGGACAGTACCTACATTGGCGTGATCTCTGACCTCAAATAGCGGACCCCAATGGGCTGCATCCAACTGCTCGAACAAGTAGTATTCACCGAAGAGTCGCCCATCCACCTGGGCTTCGAAGAGGACCCTACGGTCCTCATAAATTCCATGAGGTAGTGCCGCCAACTGAGCTCTCATAGCAGGATCTCGGAAATCGAGATCCCGCTTCGTTTGCAACTCCTGATCAATGCTCGTGCTAGCGGCGGTGCCTCTTGGTCGCCTTGAACATGAATGACGACTAGGCCCACCCTCATCCGCAGCACTCTTTCTCTTTACCATGAGAGAAAGGACGGTGGAAAGTGAGAAGATGGCCGTAATGAGCTCAAATAGGGCCATGAAAAATGAAGGAAAAGTGGTAGAGAGAGGGAGAAAGGGCTGGAGGTTTGGTTTCCCACGGATTGGAGCCTCAACAGTGGTTGTAAAGGCCCAATAGACAGGGTTTAAAGAAAGGAAAAGAAGAGATGGACTGGGTTGAGTGCTTACACGAGTTTGAGCTTCAAAATGAGGGGCTGTAGGAGCTCAATCGAGAGAAAATGGAAAGCGTAGAAGGTGGTTGTTGTTACAAACGATGGAGGGGTGTGGGTTTGAACAGAAAACAGCGGGATTGGCGATTGGAAGGGAGGTTTGAGGGAGAAAATCGGATTTTTGCAAGAAAGGGAGAGCTTGGAGGTGGAATTTGTGAAGGAGGAGATGTTTTAAGGGACGGCCCACCATCAGGGGGGTTACCCTAGACCCCTAAGTGCGTCGGCCCGAGCGGCCCGGCCGGGCGGGCCCAAAAATCGGCTAGGGCCTCGCCACTCTCTGGACAAGTGGGCGAGGGCTCGCCACATGGGCGAGGTCCTCGTGCCCCCTAGGCCCCAAAAACATATGGGTCCCACCTTGGTTCCCTCTGGATAAGCATGGGTAGGCCCACAACCCCGTTTCGCTCCGTTTCGGGTTAGTTCGGGTGCTTTCTGGTACATATCAACATTTACTGATTTTTGAACGGCTGGTATGGGGTGACTTGTGGTCTAGACCCATCGTGTGACGGTCTAGAAGTGGTTTGGGGTGGCCTCGTGCGGTCACGGATGAGTGCGGACTCAATCAAGGTGATCAAGTTCGATGAACTTCGTCAAATGGCGAAATCGGGGACATCTAGGGCTGTTTCTACATTTTCCTCGCACCCACCTAAGTCGAAATACATCAACGTACATCGTGGGACCATAAGTCAGGTCCGGTTTAATCCAAATCAAGCTCTGATACCAACTTGTAACGCCCTGAAAATCGGGGGTCGAGTAGCAACTCAATACCCGAGTTCCAAAACATCACTTATGGAACACAAATGCTTATGATTGAATGTTGTCGGTGTTAGTGCAATAATCATGAGTGAGATTATACCAAAACAGTCATTCATACTCCAAATCAAGTTATAAAATGCAAGCGAAAGACTGAAAGAGGTAAATAGATGTATATAAAACCAAAAATGTCACAATCGGTTTCCAGAGTATGAACACCTTACTGAGTCACCATATACATGTATTTGTTTCAAAAAAATTCCAAATGCCAAAATGGTACAACTATACTGATATGCCCTGTAGCCCCATCATCTGAATGGCTTAAGCATAGCCTCCAGAGAACTGCATGTAGGAGAACTCATCCTGATCATCATAATAATCAGGCTCAGCCTCCTGTGTATCATCGGTACCTGCATCTAAGACAGATTCTGGTGGGTGTCCAGAACACCGTCCCGTAACATGGGAGTGAGTAGCTAACTCAGCGGAACAATAAAGCATAAGTTAACATGTTATCAAATCAGTCAAGCAGTAATGATAAAGCAGTACAATCAACAATTCTAAGTACTCTTGTTAATGCAATTATGAAATGCAATCGTGATGCATGCCCTCACCAACATACTCCCTCATGCGACACCATCTTATGTCCGCAGCATGCGTTCATCCCTCAGTGCTCCACATCTTACAGGCACATGTGTAACAGCCCGGATTTTTCCCAACCTGGAATTAGACGTCCTTAGGCGGTGGGTCAATACTAACACCGGTTTAACTTCTCAAACACTCAATTAAAGCCTCAAATCCCTTTTCAAACCATTTTCTTCACAAATCCCACCCTTCACTACCTTGTTCTTTCAATTTTTTAAAGCACTTTCGCCCTAGACACTATCTTAAACTAGCTAAGTAGTATAACTTGGATCACTTTAGATACAAACTACAAAGGCCCAGGTACCACCTCAGACAGAAATTACTCAGGACTAAATCCTTTAGAAATTAGGCGAGAATTAGCTAGTGTTAAACTAGAGTACCTGTGAAATTAGCACCAACCACTTTAAATACGATCTGCAAGACCCAAAACTTGTAGAATCATTGACGCTAGGTTACCCTAAAATCTAGGATCAATCTCATTACCCGGCTGCTCTCGGGAGCATCTCGAAACTCCGTATCGGATCTGGACCGCACGTCGGAAGTCCAATTAACACGAAGTTAAGGAATTAGGACCGCCTTGCTGGGCTTGACAACCATCTCGGAAATCAAATCCAGACAGTGTCCCACGGCTGTTCGCTTGAGTCCGAAGCGAGAGAGTGTGAAAACACTTATTTTCTTTACAAAATAAATATCTTGAATAGTAATCTGGCACGTGTTGCTTGCGGATCAGTTTTAAGCAACCAGACTGTCAGAATCAGACCAAATTACACCTTTGGATCAGGAGAAATTTCATACACATTTACATGTACTCGGAATCTCCGATCGAGATCCGCTGACCATTGAACAGAAACTGCTCCGCCTCGCGTGATCTGGGAACCCTACTGGAACGAAAACTTAATGGTATGTAGATCCAGTGTTAGTGAGCTTGAGTCCGACCTTTGGCTCAAGGAGGCCCACCAGAAGTCCTCCGTTGAGCTGAAACAGATGCCCTTTGGACAAAACCCAAGTATACCTTGTTCCCAAGTCTGTTTTGGTGATATTTTAGGCTATATAAGGGCCTTTGAATCCTCTCTCTCACAGCCATACGAATTTGAGATTGAGAGAGAGAAAAGAGAGAAAAAAGAGAGAGAAAGTGTGGGAGTTGTGGGAGGATCTCCCTGTCATGCCTCCCTGTCGTTATGCAAGCACAACCACTCCGTTCTAATCGCTTTCCCGGTGATTCCAGCTCCATTTTTAGGTAAGAAGCCCTAACCCTAATCTGATTTGGAGTGTTGATGGTTGTAGGTTATGAAATAGCTAACCTACTTCGTTCTCTAGGTGGCCAAACTGTCGTATACGGAAGCTTAGCAAATCTATCGACTCCGTTACGATTCTACGACAAAAGGTGCGGACTTTAGGTGTATAGGTTATGGTTTTCAACGCTTTCAATGTCAGATAATGATAGATTCATAATCTGCATGCAATTGCACATGTACAAAGTGTTGTCTGTTTTCCGTTTCGATTAAAGATGAAAAATATGGAATTCTACATACTCTAGGTATTCATAGAAAGTATCGTATACGTATAAATTTTGGAAATGTGTATGACATGATTATTTGTCGTATAAATATATTATATGTGGATAAATTACCTGTTTGACAAAAGGACTCGCCCTAATACATGTTTTGCTTATATACACTATGTATGTTGAAATTGTGTATTCTAGAAAATACCGTATACGTATAAATTTTGGAGATGTATTTGTCATGATTATTTGCTGTGTGAATATATTATACATGGATAAAATACTCGCTTGGCGAAAGGATAGCCTTAATACATGTTTTGCTAACATAGACCATGTATGTTGTAATAGTGTATTCTAAGTGTTTGTGAAAATGGCTGAATGAGTATAGAATTCTCATTCGTGCTCGCCATGACTAATTGTCATGGATATATGATTGTTGTATTGGCGATACCCCTTTGACAAAAGGATTTGCCCTGAATCACGCCACGACCACTATACGCTATATATGTTGAAATGCGTAGCCCAAGTGTTTGTGAAAATGTTCAAATGAATATGGAACTTGGATTCCTACTTGCCATGACTATCCGTCGTGGGTGTACGCGTGTTATGATTGGGGCAACTCCCTAGTGAAAGGATTTGGCCTAATGCCTATGTGATCAACATATGTCATGTATGTTGATGTATGTATTTAAAAGTGTTTGTTGAAATGTCTGAATGAGTTGTAGTCAGCAAATTGTAATGTATAAGGGTGTTGAGATATGATTCTCAACTTCTTTTAACTATGTGTATGTTTTCCTTGGATAGTTGTGTGATTAGGAATTGAATATGTACAAACTCATGCTTGTGTTGTGCTTCATAACATGCTCAACTGCTTTTATGATTTTATCTATGTAATGCATATGTTTAAATTCATATTTACGTTGTATGATCCGTCATGGGTGATGGGGGAGTGGAGCAACGAGTGCGTGCAACAGCCCTGACAGCCCTAAATGGATAATACCAGACTTTAATTGTATGATTTGAATCTTGATCCATTACTGCTTTATCTATCTGCAATTGATTGTGTTTGGGGCTATGATTATAGTCCAGACAATCGGTACTAGAATTGAATTCGTGGCTGTGATTCATTTGCCACGTGAGATGTGTTCGACGAACCCGAGTCGTACTTCGGTTGGCGATAGTGGTTGGCCACATGAAGTGCTTATGCGCTTCATATCGTCCAACTTGTTGTGCGCTCGAGCTAGCCGAGCTCATCAAGTTACCCGATCTGTCTAATATATGTTCACCATGTTTGGACGTTATTGCTTGAACCTAGGGTACCAAACTACCAGTGAAATCCCTTTTAACCATGGTACCTCGATCCGCTAAGACTCATGAGCCGGGCATGGTGGTATGGGACACCGTGGTCGAGATGCCGGCCTACGCTGGGGCCACGTGCCTCCCCTTAGTGACTAGTGAGCAACCAGACTCATGAGCCGATTATGGTGGTATGGGACACTATATTCGAGCTGTCGACACCACGGCGAGAGCCAAATACGGTGAGAGCTGTATTCATGCTGACGGGCGACGAGTCCTCCGTAGTATCTTCGAGTATACTCTAAGGTCTGTGATTGGCGATGAGCCCTTCACAGCAACTAGAGCATGAGTTAAGCCGAGTACGGTGAGATCTGTATTCGAGCTGACGGCTAGCGATTGAGCCGAGTACGGTGAGACCTGTATTCGAGCTGACGGCCAGCAATTGAGCCGCATACGGTGAGATCTGTATCCGTGCTGACGGGTGACGAGCCCTTTGTGATGCCTTCGCTATGTCTCTCAAACCATAATATCGTATGAGATTAACTAGGACTGACGACCCTAGAATGGATCTTGTTTGGGAATTATACAAGGGAGGTACCTTAGTTTCCCAATACTGCTGTTTGAAAAGGACTAATAATTACTTGGTAATCATGCTCATCATCGCACTGCATGTGCCTGGTAGATGTGGAGCACTGAGGGATGAACGCATTCGCGAACGTAAGATGGTGTCACTTGAGGGTGGTTTGGCAAGGGCATACATCATGTCATTTCATACTTGCATTAAATAAAAGTAGTTAGAATTGTTTGATTGTACTGCTTTATCATTACTGCTTGACTGAGTTGATAACATGTTAACCTATGCTTTATTGTTCCACTGAGTTGATCACTCACTCCCACGTTACGAGACGATGTTGTACACACCAACCAGATTTGTTTAGTTTCAGGTGATGGCGATGCTCATGAAGCAGAACCGGATTACTATGATGTGGAGGAGGAGTTCTCTTACTTGTAGCTCTCTGACAGGTTTATGAAGACCTGTTATTGTATTGACGGGGCTATGATACTTGGGATAGAAGACATTACACTTACACATTTGGTATATTTTAGAAATGTACTTGAAATTTATTAACCTGGTAATGTTATCACACTCTGGAGACTCACCACAGTTTTTATATATTTTATATATCTATCACAGTCTTCCGCTTGCAATTTAACTGTCTCTGGAGTATGATATGTTGTTTTGGCTTAATCTCACTCATGTTCAATACACTAATGCGGACAACATTTAATCATCATTATCTATGTTGCATAAGTGATGTTCTGGAAACTCGGGTGTTGAGTTATGCTCGACCCCCGATTTTTCGAGATGTTACAACATGCAGTGCGATGATGAGCATGATTACCTTGTTGTTATTTGTCCATTTCAAATAGCAGTATTGGGAAACTAAGGTACCTCCCTTGTACTATTCCCAAACATGATCCATTTTAGGGTCGACAGTCCTAGATAATCTCATACGATGATACGGTTCTAGGTCGATGTAAAGGGTTGCCAGGGCTGTTACACGCACTCGTTGCACCGCTCCCCCATCACCTTATCAATACAGGCCTAGTTTATACTCTGTTTACTACGGGAAGGCTCGTCGCCTCTCCACAGTTTCAGAGTATGCTCGAGGTCACTACAAAGGGCTCGTCACCAATCAATGTAGGCCGACAGCTCGAATACAGTGTCTCATACCACCGTATTCGGCTCACGAGTCTGCGTTGCTCACTGGTCACTATGGGGAGGCTCGTGGCCCCAACGTAGGCCGACAGCTCGACCACGGTGTCCCATACCACCATGCCCGGCTCATGAGTTTTAGCGGATCGAGGTACTAAGGTTAACGGGATTACACTGGTAAGTTTGGTACCTTAGGTTCAAGCAGTAGTGTCCAAACATGGTGAACATATATTAGACAGATCGGGTTACATGACGAACTCGACTAGCACGATCCACTGGACGACATGAAGTGCATAAACACTTCGCGTGGCCTAACCACTGTCGCCAACCGAAGTACGACTCGGGTTCGTCAAACACATCCTACGTGGCGAATGAATCTCAACCATGAACTCAAGTCTGTTACCGATTGTCTGGACTATAATCATAGCCCCAATCATAATCAATCCTTAACCAAAAGCATGCAGAGTAAAGCAGGATAAACGAAGTACTTCAAGCATGTTAACAAGCATGTCATAAAGCATGTCATAGAGCACACAATAAACAGGAAATGCAAACACATATATTTTATAAGTGAGCAGTTAAATTAAACAACCAACATGGAGAAAATCATATACATCTCTAAGTTAGTTGAGAATCCTATCTCAACACCTATCTAAAGCGCTATCATCTAAATACTTACTTTTACAGACATTTTCACAAACACTTATAATACACTCTTTTAACCTACATAGCGTATACTAGCAAAATCATGAATTAGGGCGAACCCTTTTAACAAGTAAGTATTATACACATATATAGCATGTTCATACAGTAATTAATCATGGCAAACACACTTTCAAAATTTGTACGTATACGGTATTTTCTATAAATACGAAGAATACAGTATATTCAACATAGCTAACGTATAACTAAAAAATGAAACGGGCAGCAGTTTCTACATGTACAATTGCATGTAGATCATGAATCTATCATTATCTATCATTGAAAGCGTTGAAAACCATAACTTATACGTCTAAAGTCCGCACCTTACACCGTAGAAGCGTAATAAATTTGGTAGGAATGCTAAGGCTTCTCCCATGATAGTAGAACGGCCTAAAGCACAAGTAGTATTAGCTATTTTGCTAATGGAATCAATTAAAACCCTAAAACAGGTTAGGGTTAGGGTTTTCTTACCTAGAAACGAAGCTGGAATTGCCAGAAAAGTGATTAGATCACGAGGGTTAAGCGTGTATAGCGAGAGGATAGAGTATCAGGAAGGTTTCCCACAACTCTCATACTTTCTCTCTCTTTTCTCTCTTCTCTCTCCTATGGTTTCTTCAAATTCGTATGGGCTGAATATGAGAGGGTTTAAGGTCCTTATATAGTCTAAAATATCACCAAAATAGACCCAGGGTCAAGGTATACTTAGGTTATATCCAAAGTAAGCTTGTTTCATCTCAACGGAGCACTTCTGGCGGTCCCTTTTCTACGTGCGGTCGGACTTAAGCTCACCAACCTTGGATCTAGGTGAACTTAAGTTTTCGTTCCAGGCAAATTCTCAGATCGCACGTGGCGGACCAGTTTCAGTTCAACGGTCACTGGAATTCGATCGGGGATTTCAAGTACACTGACATGTATATGAAATTTCTCCTGATCCGAGGGTGTATTTGGGTCAAATTCTGACGGTCTGATTGCTTATATCAGGCCCGCAAGTAATAAGTCTCAGATTACTATTTGAGGTTTTATTTATAAAGAAAACCAAGCGTTCTCACACTCCTCGCTACGGGCTTAAGCGAATAGCCATGAAACACTATATGGGTTTGATCTCCTAGATGGTTATCAAGCCCAGTAAGGCGGTCCTAAGTCTATAATTTCGTATTATTCGGACCTTCGATGTGTGGTCCAGATTCGATACGGAGTTTCAATGTGCTCCCGAGAGCAGCTGGGTAATGAGATTGATCCTAGATTTCAGGGTAATGTAGCGTCAATAATTCCACAAGTTTTGGATCTTGCAGATCGTATTTAAAGTGATTAGTGCGGATTTCATGGCTAATCCAGTTTAGCACTTAGTTAACTTTGTCTAATTTCTGAAGGATTTGATCCTAAGTGATTTCTGCCTGAGGTGGTACTCAGGGCATTGTACGGATTTTTTCGAGTCGTTACACGAAGAGACTGAACATCAATATGCGCCAGACGAGCTGAATAAGTGAGGACTGCTAGGGCACTATCCAAAAAAGGCTACTGGGCTGGATTTTTAAAAGCGCTGATGATAACAAAAATTACGTTCTTAAAAAGTCCCAGCATAAGAGGAGACACCTTTTTCAATGAGAGTTTATCAAAAACTGCGGTTACCGAGTTTGACCCTTCAGATCTACTGGGGACTAGCACAACCGAAGCTAAAAGAAAAAGAAAAAGAAATTATAAGTTCGAAAGAAGATATGTATGTATATAACGATATGAAATAAGAAAAGAAAATATGTACCCGGTCCAGGGGAAATTGTAAAAGTAGCTTGAACATAACGGGTTGTGGGTGCTGCGGAACTAGGGGCTTTCGTAATCACAGCAGCGTTAAAAGAAAGCTCCTGAGCCCCTACAGTACTCGAGTTAAGAGTAGTCGGAGTTGGGATGTCAATCGGATAAGAAAAGAATTCTAAACTCCGAGCTACTGGCTGGATAGGAGAAGGACGCACAGTAGGGGACTTATCAGTCTGAATGGAGGCATCAGATGTTGAGGGAACTATTAACAAGGTTTCTTCTGTGCTGTGAAGAAGAAGTACATTTTCCCTCATTGCCTGGACTTCGAATGACTGAGCCTCTGTATCCCTTAATGTTGATGTTTCGTGAGTAGCCACGTCAGCAGTTTCCATGATACAAGGAGAATATGAGGCATCAAAAGAAAGAAAGATATTTGCACCAGGAGAATATTCTCGATAATCAAGTTGCTCTTCATATAGGGAGGTCACTGGAATTGGATGAGAGGCATCTGGATGAGTGATTGGAGCATCAGGAAGTGAAGGCTCGACTCTAACATCATCTTCTTCTGCAATATCCACTTCAGCATTAGTATCTGCATTCAAGACATCTCCCTCGTCAGTTAAGCTCGTGGGAGAAGATGTATCATCGCTTGCAGTATTTGCTGAATATTCTGATGAGCTGTCTTCCTCCGATATGGTTTGTTTTCCCTTATAAGTATTCTTCACGGGGAGAAGACGTGCACTTTGAGTAGGAGAAGGGACCTGTTGTGCCAAAACTTTAGGAGAATGATTTAGCACGCGAATGAGTCATGGGAGATGTAGTAATAACAATCCGACGCGAGGCATGAGAGGTTATGGCTGCAGCACGATTTGCTGCGGTTGTTGTAAGATCCATGACAGGGATGACTGCGGTGATTGTATGTTCAATAGTAGGAGGAATTATAGAAGTGGTGGGCTCTGTAGTAGGAGGAATGACTGGAGTAGGGTGAGTAGGTTGATCTCCTCCTTCAGGAGTAGGAGAAGGCAGGATACCACCTGCAGTTTCAAATTCATTGCAAGGAGTAGTCGATCTTTCTCCTCGTTTTATCAAATCCAAAGGAGAACCAAAAGCAATCCATCCTTCCAGAGTATTTGGAGGCTTTATTTATCTAATTGGCTCTTCTATAAAAATTGTACGACGAAGATGTCCCGGAATGACAGCCTGATCCTTCTCGTAAAAATATCCAATCCGTTGCTCCGGCCTATAATTCCTCAAGCGTGGAGGAGGAACCCAGATAGGTCGATCCACCAAAAAATAATTGCACACCAAGTAGTAATGATGTGCCCACCACCACATCCAGGAATATGAAGCCGTCACTCGATGATTGTACCCCGGAAGAAGAAATTGAGAGCCAAAATTTCTTGTTAGGAGGTGCTTCCATATTAAGGCCCAATTGTAAGGGCCGACTCCATAGCTCCTCATTGTCCGTATGACCTCCTCACTTGCTTGGGGCATAGCTTGATCATATCCAAATTGTCTGGCAAATCGACTCGGATAGTATGGTTCTCGCCAGAACTTTAGTCCTTCTCGCAAGGAAAGACTGCAAGAACGAATATAGAGAAAGAAGGTTCTCTCAATAGGTTCCAAGTCATTGTTGTCCTCAACATCTCTGTCTTCAGCTTGGTAATCCAGATAAAAAGGAAAGTCAATAGATTCCATGTTGTCAATTTTATCCACTATCCATTCATATCCCTTCTTCATCATCTTTTACTTCAAGAAATGCCATAGGGATAGATGATCCGGATGGACATAAGCTTTCTCCGGGTCATTGTAAGTCCAGGGGAAATAAATGCCAAGCCATCTAGAGAAATAGTGTCATGGAGTAAAAGAAGATGTAACTCCTAGTGCCGGGCTTGAGCAGTGCGTCGCAGCATGACCGAAAGCTCTATATAACAAGTATAAGACGGGAGGGGCCAGGGAATATCTTTTTTTACCTTCTACCATCGCGCCCGCCGCCACAAATAAAGTTGGTCGAATAGAGTTTGAGCCTTTTGAGCTAGGAAGCACAACTAAACTCAACCAATAAGCCAAGAAACCGGCTAATTCAGTCTTAGTGGAAAATTCAGTCGGGCCTCTTATCTTTTTGCGGTTGGCTTCTAGTTCGGCACAATGGCTGCCAGGAAACCTGAGAAGGGAGGGAATGAGTAATTTATATCTATAGGTAAGTATTGTCTGAAAGGTAAGAAAAAAAAATGTTAAAGTAATTACACTAAGTATCGGGAAAAATGTACAAGCCACTGAAGAGGGGATATCTTATGAACGTTAGCAAAGTAGGACGTTTCGTGGAAATGTACGATTGTTGATGCTGTAATCTTAGGTGTTTTGTTGAGAGCAACATAAGCAAATTCCTCGTTTGAAGGAACATATTCATCGAGGAAAGATCCTGAAATAGGCAGGCCAACCATCCTGTATAGATCCCACAAGGTGATGCTTACTTCTCCGAACGGAAGATGGAAAGAATTTGTAGTGGAAGACCAGTACTTCAGAAAGTCTTTATAAATCATCGTGTCCTTTTGAAAGAACTCTGAAGTGGCTTTTATAGTATGATAAATCTTTGCTGCAATAAGGACATCTTTGTACTTCTTCAAGATCGCTTTAGCCCATGCGGTGTAATATGGATGATCAGTTCAAAGACCTCATGTCCTAAATTCCTCCTTACACCATAAAGAGTCGCGATGACAAAAGCGTTGTTGAATCGTTGCTAAAAAAATGAGTAAAATATAAGGAAAGAGGATTGTAACACGGTGCGAGGAAACACATAGATCTTATTTGTCGGGTCTTTTGAGTTAAACCTTTCTCTGTGAGATAACCTTCAAGGATTTGTGGCTCTTTGATCACCTAATTCGACACATACAAGAGCATGTTCTGTGTCATGTAATCGGTCGGTTCGCTTTAAAGTATGGACCGGTGGTGCTGAAATTTAATCGCCTCAGTATTTAACCTGATTGAATCCCAGGCATTTTGAAAATGCTTCCTATTGTGTTCTTGAATCTTTTCTTGAAAAGCTTCATCTTTATCTTTTCTCTTGTTCGCTTTGAAATTGTTGGAGCGGGAGAAGCCTCAGCAGCAGAAGGACGAGTGTCATCTGTGCGAAAATTGGCTGTGAATTTCAACCAATTGTCCCAATAAGACTCTTGTCCTGTATAGGTATCTGACGGCCATGCGGATATGTTCAAATAGGCGTTGGATACAATCAGCAAAGTTAATAATGACATGAGCCGACTCTTTGAAGAAGTGTAGTTTTCAACAGATCGGGGTCTTTTCTGACTGCGGGTCTCGGCTAAGTGCAAGTCAGAAGGCCCAGTAGTACTTGGGAAGGCGAGAGGTCTTTTTGAGCTAGCCATCAGATACCTATACAGGAGTCAGTGAACAAATTAAAATCAGGAAGAGAAGTTCATTAAGTCAAAAGGGAAGTATAAATGATTGCTATAAAGGAGGGGGCGAATAAATTTGGAGTCCAAGTCTGCGTTCGATTATAAGTCAGTGTGCACAGATGATTGTGCGCTAGTTCATTGTGTGTAATGTCATTGTGTGCTAGCGCATATTGCGGAATGTCATTGTGCGCTACTTGTCCTTGCACTGAAAAGCGTAGAATGGTATTGTGCGCAAAGTCCTGTTGTGCAGGAAAAGTGTTTTGCGGCGCACAACGGTGTCAGTATAAAGAATAACTTGAAGCGAAAACAGTGTGCAGCAGGCGGGAAATGAAGTGAGGGAAAAGAGTAGAAGTGTTGTATTTATAGGCAAGGTTTGGACCGTTGTGCAGAAAACGTTGTGTGGAAAACGTTGTGCGGAAAACGTTGTGCGGGATATGTTGTGTGCAGTTCAGTGAGCGTACAACAGAGAAAATGATTGTGTGCCAAAGGGTTTGATGATGCGCACAACAGAGGAAAGGAGAACAAAATACTTAGAATGAATTTATATATATATATATATATATATATATATATATATATATATATATATATATATTATATATATATATATTATATATATATATATATATATTGATCCTACATTGTTTATTTTGTAGATATAAAAATAAAAAATACAGGATCAAGGGAGACATCTGTTGAGACATAAAAAAGAGAGAAAGACAGTAAGAAGTCATTGTGCGCTGATGATCATTGTGCGCATAGAGGCATTATGCGCAGATGATCATTGTGTGCAGAGAGGCATTGTGCGCTGATGATCATTGTGCACAGATGATCATTGTGTGCAGTGGAGCATTGTGCGCTGAATGTCCACACAAAAGATTCCACATGAAGGAGAGCACACAAAGGAGTTCGCACAAAAGAGTCCACACAAAAAGGAATTGGCGTACAAGGGATACCACGCAATGTCAACGTGACATGTTCACACGTGTGAAAGGGGTATAAATACTTCCTGACCTCTTAGTACGAGATCATTAACAACCAATCAAGGAGAAGAAGATCCGAGAGAGAGAGGTAGAGTCCGCACCCATTGTAAGAGATAGGTGTTGTGCGACGCATAACACCGTTGGCGCACAATGCTATTGGCGCGCAACAAGTGTGAGCGCACAACACCGTGAACACACAGCAGTGCCGAGCGCACAACGCTAGCCAATGCACAACAAGTGTGAGCGCACAATAAATTGGGCACACAATACTACTAGCCAGCGCATAGTAGCCCAAAAAGCATGATACTGTTGAGTGCACAGCAGTGTTCAGCACACAATAGTTTACAATATACGACGCTTCCAACACTTATTGTCTTAACACATAATGTTTTTTGTTTGTTTTCTATTACAAGTCTATTTTGGAATCAAAGGAGAAAATGATGTAAAAGAACTTGGAATGAATAAATAACGTGATTATCTTCTTTGTCTTCTTTTGTTAATTATTAAGTAAATAAAATTTTCCAAATGAAATGCATTTGTTTCTTATTCAAAACATGTTGTTGTCCCTGGTGATGAATGAAAGGTGTGCCTTGAACAGAGTCGACAAGATTGTCAACTACTGCGAGACGAGAGGTGGCTATGTTTATGTTCCTTGTCCCATACTCATTAGATTTTTCTTCAGATCTGATTTTTTTTTTGTGTAGGGGTTGTCGGGTGCAACCATAGGGAGATTGTTCCGGCCATGGAATACACCAACCTGTTTTGAACTTAAGTTGGGTTAGGGTTGAGCAAATTCGAGTCATGTTAAGAACAATAACATGCATTTAGTTCTGGTTTAAGTTGGGCATCTTGGGTTTGAATTTTGGTTGGTTTGGGACATATTGCGGTATTGCCGGGTTCAAGTCTAGTTAGGCTTAGGTCGACTTTCAACCTGACCCAACCTAACCGAGTTCACCTGAGTTTTGAAAACTTTTGAATCAAATGAATAGATTCGACGTATAAATACCAAATACTGTGGCGAACCCTACACATAAGTAATGGTGGGTGTCTATATCCCAACTGTTCCTTATGGTGCGACCCACTCGAGTTTTTATCCCTTAATTTTTTGATATTTGGGCTCCCTAATGAGCATGAAGCAGCGATCTCATGCTTGCTTCCCACGTGACGCTCAGTTAGCGTAGGTACCTAGCTGGATGCCTCTTATCTCCCCGCGGGGCTACTTTTATTGAATGGTCTCGCGGACTGCAGTGATGCAGGAATAGTGGGGCCTTCTCTCTCTCCATTTTACAGAGGGGTTACTCTTATTTTGCTTTGGATATTGAATCATTTCCCACACCGACCACATGCATGGTGCTGATGGCCTGAGGCAGAGAAGATTAGTATAGCCTGGTTTAGGGTCCATCTCATGATAGGTGAATGTGCTACTTGATCACAAACTGCCGATTGCAGAAGTCCCTGGTATGTGGGCCATAACCATATAAATAAATAAATAGATAAATACAATAGATCCAGAGATCCTGACCCTTTGCTCACAGTCTTTTTCGCTGTTCATCTCCATGCATCTGATTGGACGGTCAAAATTGGTGTGAATTTAAGATCTGGCCCATTAAAAAAGACAGCCCTTGAATCGGGTGGTCCAGATGGAAGGATGATGCAGACCCTTACATATTGGCAGTCATGAAACTCTTCCTAATTGTACCACCGCTATCAGTGGAGCAAGGGCACGTTCTCGCACTCAAATGTCTGGCGGGATATAAGTAAATGAACGGTGGAAATGTATACCACGGAAATAATTTTTTAT
Source organism: Magnolia officinalis (assembly GCA_021015155.1). NCBI lineage: Eukaryota > Viridiplantae > Streptophyta > Magnoliopsida > Magnoliales > Magnoliaceae > Magnolia > Magnolia officinalis. Next base: position 66,038,961 of record JAJHSJ010000004.1, read on the forward strand.
TTTTTATTTTTTATTAGAGAAAATGGGTTGTGGTCCATTGTAAGAGACAAAAAAATTAAATGTTTGATCCATCGGCCGAGTAGTGCACTCCAAACGCATGCCCACAAGCACTTTACAGGTGGTATACATGGACCTCAATCCACCCGTTCAAATAGTGGGTCCCATTTTTTATTTTTATTTTTTCCCTTTCATATAACTGCACTAAACGGCTGATTTCTAGTTGATGGCCATGAAATGGTAGATTAAAATTAAGCTAACATGAGTCTCAAATTCAACTAAAATATGTTATTTGTAGGAGGTTATGAGTATCCAACCTATCTAATTTTGGGGCTATGTCCCATCTAAACTAGTGGACAGATTTGGACGGTTTCATTTGAGTAAACTGTGGCCCAGGCCGCAGTTCAATCGTGAAACTCCGCTATGGCGTGTGTGAGGGGTGCGTGTGCGTGTGTTAAAAAAATAATAATAATAAAATAAAATAAAAATAAAAAAAAATAAAATCGTGAACTTCGCCGGAATACAATGCTTTTCTCCTGACCACAGTCACCAAATGCTCTTTAAAAAAACATCTTTTTCCGTACAATAATTAGAAATTTTTTATACTGCTAAAATAAAATAAAAAACTGCAGGAAATATTTGGGATTAATTCAATCTGGACCATTAAAAACATGGTAAAAATTCGTATGTGTATATTTATCAGAGAGAAATGGTCATACACAACATGAGTTGTAACTTGATTACTTGATCTGGATCATTCATTTAGGTGGGACTACCGCGAGAATGCTCTGGCGCACAGTGAGAAATAACAACTCTTACCAAATTAAATAAAAATGCCTCAAATATGTGTCGACCTTCATAAAATTTGGCTAGGTTATGTCCACACAGTACTTTCTCAGTGGACTTGATCGTTCACATGTATTCTAAATTGCCACGTGTGCTGCGGATCCATTCTTTAATCTCACTTGTGCCGAATCTCACGGCATTTCTTTCTTAGCAAACAAGATTACTCAAGGTGATGATGAGAAAGGTGAAAAGGCCCCGGCCATTAATGTACAGCTATGATGTTGTTGTTTTCTTTTTCCTCTTTGTGCTTTCTTCGGTCAGGGTTTTGTCTTTCAACGCATTTCTTTAGTACGCGGACTATTAAAAGCTAATCCGTGCTCCGCCTGATTCGATTGAAGCAGTTGAAGAGGTAGGTCCCACCGCCGATCGCGACCGACTAAGGAGGAGGTGGATTGCCTTGCCAAGCATGATGCGGAATGCGTGGTGTGTTCACGTGGCAAAATTCTGTGAACCCCAGCATGATGCATGTGTTATATCCATACCGTTCATTCATTTTGGAGATCATTTTAAGGCATGTGGGATAAAACGAGGCAGATCTAACCTTCAAGTGCACCATACCACATGAAGAAGTGGAGATTGAACACCTATTATTGAGAATTAGTTTGGAGCTAAGTGGTTTTGGATTAGGCTGATATTTGTGTTTTACCTTCAACCGAGTCTGTTTGACCTTATAAAATGTTATAGGAAGATCTGAGCCCCTCCCATTCTAAGGTCCGATGTCATCTTAATCCGACGGATGCATAAGAGATAATCTGGAACGGTAAAAGCGACTGAAGAGAAAGATGATTCTCGCCTCGGCCCAGTTAGACTTCTGCTCCGAGGTTGTCAGTTTAGAATAATCTGAGGCTGAGGCAGTCAGTGTGAGGTTCAGACCGGAATCTATTTGTGAGATCTCGGGCCGCCCCACTATCACTCGACCAAAAACGAATCGATCGACCACCCACATTCACGTGTCGCCCATTGCAGGGAAACTCAACTAAACGAGTCAAGCCCACTACCCGCTTCGGAGTTTGGAGGAGAAAGCTCAAAGGTATACGACAGACAAGTAAGGCCGAGTCCACCATAAGTCCAAGGCTCGGAGTCAAGGTCTCTTTAGCCTGAGATCCCGAGCTGAGGCCGAGGCTGGATGTGGATGTTCCATGCGCTAAACTAAGAAACTAGCATAAGCGGCACGACCGATTGTCTCGTTCGCAGATACGCACGATACGCTATAGGATCCACATAATATCTTCACGATCATAGTATCCCACTAATTGAGTGAATCGTGCCGAGAGTAACAGACTTAGACTGTCCGATGGGCAGGTATAAATATAATGAGATTCCATTGCAACAGGTACGCAACATCTTACACCCTCTCTCTGCATTCAACTTAGACCCAGATTCCCTTGACCTGACTTAGGCATTGGAGGGTCCCCCGGCTTAGCCATGGTCTCCTTTGTTCACCCCTTGTGTAGGATCAGGGTTCGTCGCCGCACGGAGTGGAGGGTGATCTAGATTTTGACCTCAACATTGCACCGTCTGTGGGAATCTGATACGAAAGGTCAGTTTCCTATTCTTAAATATAATGGCAAGAGGAAAAAAAGAAAGTGGTAGCTGCGGAACCAGAGCAGAATGATCAGACCCGTTCCTCTTCGCTACTCCACGCCGAATCGACTCCAGGGCCTTCCCAACATTCTCGCAATCGGACAATCAAGTATCGAGCTATGCAAAGCGAGATACAAGCCATGCGCGACGAAATTAACCAGATGACGCAGCAACGAGAGCCGCAACTACGTCCTAGTCAAAAAAATCCATTTTAGGAAACGGTAGGTCCGGTAATGGAAGCTCGTACCGTGCCAAGGAGTATGAGACCTGAAGGGTCTCAACGTCAACCCGGTCGGGCACCAGTTTCGGTCCAGAACCCTCCCCCGACCCAAATCCAAGTTCCAGCCCAGAATACAACGACTCGAGCTCCAACGAATGCCTCAGTCACCTTGGCCCTGGCACTGACGGATCTCCGCCATGAGTTAGAAAGGAGAAGGGGAAGGAGAACTCCCGAAGTAGAAAACACATAAGAAATGATGGCTGAAAACAAAGATCCATGGGAGACACAGTTTGCGAAACTCAACAACAAGATTCTGACACTGGAAAAGAAGCAGCAGCCATTGTCAGTTCCCGCCGCCGTTCAAGCAATGATAAAAAAGACCGAGCCTCCCTTCACCTCTGCGATCATGAATGAGGTGATGCCACAGAGGTTCCGGATACCTCTCGTCATTCAATACTCTGGGTGTGGTGACCCATCCGAGCACATGGAGGCTTATCGTTCGTGGATGCAGATCCAGACGGTGACGGACGCGATGATGTGAAGAGGATTTTCGATCACACTCACAAGATCTGCTCGAAGTTGGTACCGTCAACTCAAACCCAATTCCATTGGTTCCTTTGCAGAACTCAACCGATTATTCCTTACCCAATTCATAAGTGGTAAAGAGAGTCGGAAGCCGAATACTCATTTGTTTACCATCAAGCAAGAGCCTAAGGATTCATTGAATGACTACATAGCTCGTTTCAATGAGGAATCATTACAAGTGGAAGACTACGACGACAAGATGACACTCTCTGCCATATTCAGTGGTCTAAAAGAGGGGAGTTCACCTTCTCCATTGGAAAGAATCCACCGAAAACGCTAGCTGACCTTGTCGCCAGAGCTTAAAAGTATACTAATGTCAAGGAATTCTCCAATGCCCGCAAAAATGTTCAAGTGACTGAGCCGACTGGCAAGGGGAAGAAGCCAAGGAACGAAGAACCTGAGCCATCCAGCAATGGAGCAGATGACCGCGCTCCTCGCGATCGTCGTCCGAGCAGAAAGCCGGAGGGTAAATTCCCTTCCTACACCCCCCTCAACACATCCACTAAGCAAATTCTATTGGATATTAGAGGGAACAAGTTTCTGAATTTACCTGTTTGTATGAAGGCCGACCTGGATCATCGAGAAAAACGCAAGTATTGCCGTTTCCATCGAGATCACGGCCATAACACAACCAACTACGTGGATCTCAAAGATGAGATCGAGGCCCTTATCTATAAGGGTAATCTACGATGATATACCAAGGAAGAGAGAACAACTCAGAAAGAAGAGCGAGAGCAGCCAAATAACACCGCAGATGAGCCAGCCGAAATCCGTACCATCTTCAGTGGCTCATCCGATGGAGGAGATTTGAACAGGGCTTGAAAAGCCCATTCTGGAAAGTCTGACCCGGAACATCACATCCACATGACTAAGCGGCTAAGCAAAGAACTCCGGGTCAGCCTGTGCAGTATGACCTTCTTGGAAGATGATGCGCGCAGAATCCAACATCCGCACGACGACGCCTTAGTGGTCACTATGACCATAACCAACCACAAGGTGTACCGCATCCTGGTCGATACCGGAAGCTCAGCAGATGTGATCTACTTCAAGGCTTTCGAAAGAACGGGGATTCCAAGGTCCGCCTCAGACCTGTGAAGACTCCCCTACACGACTTTGTCGGAGAAATGGTGATCTCTGAGGGAGCCATCTCCCTCCTAGTGACCGCGGGAGAAAGACAACATCAAGTCACCCTTATGGTGGACTTCCTCGTTATCAATGTGTCATCGGTACACAATGCCATTCTAGGCAGACCGTCTCTCAATGCAATGAGGGCAGTCGTCTCCACCTATCATTTGATGATGAAATTCCCCGCCGAGGGTAGAATAGGCTACCTCCGAGGTGATTAGCGCGAGGCTCAGATATGTTACGCGATATCAGTGAAAAAGGGTCCGTAAAGCAAGCACTTGCCATCAACGTCCTAGATCTCAGAGGACCTGGAGTGGACTCATCTATGGAAGACCTGGAGAAAGTGCCGCTGGACGAGGCCTACCTGAGCAGAACTGTTCAGCTTGGAACATCGTTGAATTCTGAGCAACGGTCAGAGATGCTAGCCTCCCTACAACAACACAAAGATTTCTTTGCATGGTCGCATGAGGACATGCCCGGGATCTCTCCGGATGTCATGGTCCACAGGTTGAATGTGGACCCAGATCACAGACCCGTAAAACAGAAGAGGAGATAGTTCGATGTCGAGTGGTATGAAGCCACAGTCGATGAAGTCTCTATACTGCTCGGCGCCGGCTTTATAGAAGAAGTACACTACCCGATTGGATCGCAAACGTGGTCCTCGTTAAGAAAGCCAACGAAAAAAGGCAGGTCTGTGTAGATTACTTAGATTTGAACCAGGCTTGTCCGAAGGATAGTTTCCCATTACCTCGGATCAATCAGTTGGTGGATAGCACAGCAGGGCATGAATTACTCTCCTTCCTGGATGCTTATTCCAGATATAACCAAATTGCAATGCATCCCCCAGATAGGCAGAAGACTACCTTCGTCACTAACAAATGACTCTACTATTACCGGGTCATCCCGTTTGGCTTGAAGAACGCTGAGGCCACATATCAGAAGTTAGTAAACCAAATGTTCGCCAAACAGATCGGGCATACTATGAAAGTTTACGTCGACGACATGCTTTTTAAGAGCATCAAGTCGTCCAATCACTTGGCAGATCTCGGAGGAAACTTCGCCGTCCTCCAAGAGTACCAGATGAAGCTGAATCTCGCAAAGTGCGCCTTCGGAGTTGGCTCCAGTAAATTCCTCGCGTTTCAAGTCAGCCAGAGGGGCATCGAAGCGAACCCCGACAAGATCAAGACCCTCCTCGATATGAGCTCGCCTCGAACCATCAAGGAGATACAATGCCTCACCGGACGAGTAGCAGCGCTCAAGCGATTCATATCCAGGGCCACAGACAGATGCCTCCGCTTCTTTCAGTAGTTGAAGGGTCATAAGAAGGCAGAGTGGACATCGGAATGTGAACAGGCTTTTCAGCTACTGAAACAGTATTTAGGTTCGCCGCCCCTACTGTCTAAGTCGGAAGAAGGTGAGCCCCTGTTCTTATATCTCGCAGTCTCGGCCTCAGCCGTCAGCTCGACCTTAATTAGAGAAATAGGGGGCAAGCAGCATCCTGTATACTATGTGAGTAAAGCCATGGTACCTGCCGAGACGAGGTATTCAACTCTGAAAAAGTTAGCACTTTATCTCGTTGTCTTGGCTTAGAGGTTACGTCCGTACTTCTACGCCCATTCCATCGTTGTCTTAACCGACTCTCTCCTCAAGCAAGTCCTCCAAAGGCTAGAGGTATCGGGTCGGCTTACCAAGTGGGCAATCAAACTCGGAGAGTTTGATATCTAATTTTGTCCAAGGACAGCGATCAAGGGCCAAGCTGTGGCTGACTTCATCGTAGAATTCACCACCTCAGACAAAGAAGGGATCAGTACCAAAGTGGAGATGATCCTTCGCTTGTTCCTCCAAGTAATTAAGGGATGGATCAAGAGATAGTGTCAGAGCCAAGATGGGTTCTCTATGTGGATGGGTCATCCAATGCCAAGCGTGCCGGAGCAGGATTTGTCCTGGTCGCGCCCGATTCTACACCCATTCAGTATGCGATCAGACTCGGCTTCAAGGCCTCTAACAATGAGGCGGAATATGAGGCTCTGTTGGTTGGACTCAGACTGGCGGCCAATCTGGGGGTCCAGTCTCTCCAGGAACGGTGTGATTCTCAGCTGGTAGTAAATCACATCTCCACCGAATACGAGGCCAAAAAGACTAGGATGGTTGCTTACCTAGTCGAAGCAAGAAAACTGATAGAAAGGTTTTGGAGCTACACCATCAGTCAGATTCCTATGATGAAAAATTCCTGAGCCGACGCCCTAGCAAAACTAGCCTCAGCCATGGAAGGGAGGATCTCGCGAGTCATTCCCATGGAGTTCATAGAACATCCAAGCATTGATCAAACAGAGAAGAAAGCGGTCAATCCAATCGACGATACTCCGAGTTGGATGAGTCTCATTTATAACTACCTCACATCCGGTGAGGTCCCCTCGGATAGGTTGAAAGCCAGGCGCCTAAGAGTCAGAGCTGCACGTTATATGATCTTGGATGGGATCTTGTACAAGAAAGGACACTCGCAGCCCTATCTCAGGTGTCTCCGACCCGAGGAGGCAGATTACGTGATTCGGGAGATTCACGAAGGCATCTATGGAAACCATTCTGATGGTCGAGCCCTAGCTCTGAAAATACTCTGCCAAGAATATTTTTGGTCGACCATCAGGGAGGATTCAAAGAACTATGTTTAAAGATGTGACAAATGTCAATGATACGCAGCTGTGCTGAGACAACCTGCAGAAGAAATGACTCCCATGAGAGGTCCGTGGTCGTTCACCCAGTAGGGGATCGACATCATCGGACCTCTACCCACAGGGAAAGTTCAAGTCAAGTTCGCCATTGTTGTAGTAGAGTACTTCACTAAGTGGGCCGAGGCTGAACCTGTTGCAAAGATCACAAAATAGAAGGTGATCGATTTTGTCAGGAAAAACATCATCTGCCAGTTCGGAATCCCACGCACTATCGTGTCTGATAATGGTAGGCAGTTTGATAACGACAAGTTCTGAGGCATGTGTCAGGGGCTTGGCATCACAAACGCGTATTCTTCACCTCGGCATCCGCAATCCAATAGATAGGTGGAAGCAGTCAATAAAGTCATCAAACACCATCTTAAAACAAAACTAGATAAAATGAAGGGGAATTGGGTTGAGGAGCTTCCATTCGTCCTCTGGGCTTACAGGACTACGGCTGAGTCGTCCACTGGGGAGACCTCATTCTCGCTTTCCTACGGTTCAGAAGTAATGATACCGGTCGAAATTGACCTTCCTACAGCTCGAGTAAGAAATTATCAAGAGAATGAAAAGCCGAACAGATTGCAGCTAACCTGTATTTACTTGAAGAGGCCAGAGATATCTCTTAACTCCGGGTTGCTGCTTGACATCAACAGGTGGCACGATTCTACAATTTCAAAGTAAAGACCAGGCGGTTCTGTCCAGGGGACCTAGTCATTTACCAAGTCTTCCAGAATACCGCAGAGTCGGGGGCTGGCATACTTGGGCCTAATTGGGAAAGGTCATACCGTGTGGTCCAATCGACCAAACCTGACTCCTACCACTTAGAAAACCTCAAGGGCCGTTAGCTCCCCCATCCATGGAACGTCGAGCACCTAAAAGTCTACTACCCTTGATGTAATGGCCGTTGAGGGCCCCCAATAAGTGTACGCCTTCGAGCGACTAGCCTTTAAAGCCCCCAATAAATGTGTGCCTTCGAGTAACTAGCCTTTAAGGCTCCCAATAAAATTCACATTGCTATGTATCTACACAAGCGGATTATTTACTAATAAAAAGTTGCCTCTCATAAGTAGGGGCCGACTTAACGAACTAATCCCTTAAAGAAGGGGTTAGTACGTTATCCCATGAAAGTTCTACAGGGTATCCCCTCATGTTTAGGGGAAAAGGCCAGGGACTCCCCGACTCCCCGATGAAGGAGCCGGTTCATCGTCCGACTGACGGGATCACTAAAAGTCGCTCGCTAATCGTGGGAGGAACTGATCCCCTAGGGATCCGGTTCTAACAATTATAACATCGCAGAGTTTTACGAAACAACATTGAAATGAGTTAACTCGTTAAAGAGTCGGCTCGACAATGCCCCGAAATGAACTAACCTATCAATGAATCGGTTTGACAATCAACAATTAACAATCACCATCCAAAAATCAACTACGGATTAACATATAAAAAATCATCATCCACATGCCCTCTCCAGAGGGTTAAAAAATATCATCCGTTAGACCATTCATCAAAAGACAAGTTCAGGAAAGTCATAAAAAGAGAGATGTTGTATGCTACTCAGTCGGAGGAGGAGGAGGAGCTTGGGGGGCAGGAGCTTGATCTGGGCGAGCGTCTCCAGAGGGCTTCTCCCCCGCGGCTTCGGGCTGCAAAGGCTCAAGGTTGAGGTCCGGATACAGGTCCTGGACTGCATCAATGCAAGCATCGAAGCCACAATTGTAAAACTTAGTAGATTTGGCGGCCCTCTCATCTAAAGCTTTGAAGGCATCCACAGTGGCAGCCACCGCCAAGGTCAAGGAGGCCTCATCTTCAGCTCGTTGAGCCTCCTTCGCCTGGGAGACTGCTCTATGTAGCTTTTCTGTCGCCTCGACTCTGTCCCGCTCCAGCGCATTCACCAGTCGGGCGTTCTCCATGGTGAGTGAGTCTGTATGAGCCCTGGCCTGGGACAGCTCAGATGTAGCAGCACCACACCTGGCCTCGAGATCGCTCAAGACCCCCTTCAGCTGGAGCTCACGAGCCTTTCCGTCATCAAGCTGTCGATGAAGTTCAGCCTATTCCATTCGGAGGAAAGTGGCCTCATCTCGCAGGGTCCTGACCTCGTCCCTGAGGGTTTCTACCTCGGCATCCTTCTTTACAAGCTCCCTCAATCTCTCCCGAGTTAGAAGGAGCCTCGGGACGGACTGAACAAAAATAAAAGAATGAGCATTCAAACACATTAGAAACTAAAGGCAGAAAAAGTCGATAGAAGTACCCGGTAGAAGACGAAAGCCATATCATTGATGAAAGACTCGTCCGACTTGGTGAGCAGGCTAGCTATCTCCTCCTCCGAGGCATGCTTGGCAGCCCAGCGAACCAAGCAGGACATATGATAGGCCGGCTGGAACCTCTCCCTGCTCGTTCCCACCTGAGCTGACCCTGCCGCCTCCCTGGCCCCAGTCCTGCTGCCTGCTGAGGCTTGAGCCTCAACCCTGAGATCATTCCCGATTTCGGGAGGGGAGAGCATGACGTCAGCCATCCGAATGGCCTCCTCCTATTCGGATGAAGATGGGATGGCTATGTAGGGCTCGGGGGCTGTGGGAGGTGCTTCAACGACATAAGGGGTGGCGACAGGGGGAAGAGTGGGAGCCGGAACATTGTCAACAACGACCTCAGTCGCAACAGGCGCTGGAGTCGGAGCTGCAGTAATAGATATTGAAGTCGCAGATGGAGTTGCAGTGACAGAAATTGCGGCCGAAGGGCCCTAGCCGCGAGGAGCCGCAGGCCTCCTCCGACCAGTAGTCTTCATTCAGATTTCGACCCTCAACATCTCCTCGACTGTCGGGGCGGCCTTTCTCCTCTAGGATGCAGAAGCCTCGGCCATACCTGCATACAGATTAATGAGTTAATGTACAAACTGAGAAATTCAGTTCCTTCAAAATAAGGGACGAAGGAGGAACTTACTGAAGGAAGTGGGAAGCAGTTTGGACTTTTAGAATCCGGACTAATGAAGGTTGTTGGCTGTGATCAGGTCCGACCAAAAGCGGAGCTCTCCTGAGCGCGCCCTGGCCTTGACGACCTGATTCTTCTGGTCCGAGGTAAGGAAAGGCGAACCCCTTGGGAAGTCTACAGAAATAAAAGGAAAACTTCAGTCAAATCATAATAGAAGGGAAAGGAATGTAAAAAATAGAAAATGTGCAAGGTCCGACCTGGGGTGGTAAATCGGGTGGGGACGCGAGTCATCAGGTTCCTGAGCTTCACTGCCGGCGCCTCCTACTCGCCCGAGGCCCAAAACCATTTGTTCTTCTAGTTCTTATTAGAGGATGGAAGATTCATGACCAGTCCCGACCCTTTGCTGCCGTGAGTCGCGAAGTAATACCACGGCTCTTGGCTGTCATGCTTGACTAAGTACAAGCTTATCAACTCCTCTAGTGTCAGCTCTGGGTTCCCGACTTGACGCCAGATGATGAAGGAAGAGATCAAAACTCCATGTGTTGGGGGTAAATTGGTCGGGATCAAGTCCCAGGTAAGCCATCAAGTCTCGGACAAAGGGATGCATGGGAAGTCGGAGCCCACATTGCAGAGCGTAAAGAAAAATGGTGACTTCCCCTTCAACAGGGGCACCAACAGTGTCGAGGGGCTCTGGCGCCCTTATCTACATAGAGTCTAGGATCTCAAACTCTGAACGGATCCATCCCATTTGTGACTCCGCCAGCACGGAGCCTCCGGGGATGATCTCCGAGGCCCGCCCGCTCGCAGGCATCTCGACACCATCGGCCGACAAGTCTCGGGGGGCTCGAGTAGTTTTCTTCTTACCTGTGCAACATGTCCGAGCCCCCGCTTCTTTGCTTCTTCGGGGCGAAGGGAAGAGAGGCACTGTTTCCAAGGGGCCTTCAGATGCCCCCCTCCTGTCATCCGAGCTCTTCGGCCCGGAGTCATCGTCGACATCGTAATGTCCCCAGACCATGTTTGAATTGTTTGACATCTTGCAAAGGAAAAAGAATTGGTGCTAAAGGAAGGGGCGGTAGACTCATTAGACGATCACCGGAAATCACCTCTGCCAAAAGCTTCAAGTCGGCCAGAATCGCCTTGCCGAAAACTTCAAATTGATTGGAATCGCCTTCACTAGAAATTGCCTTCTCAGGGAACCAGCAGCTACGGGAACTCGAAATGTGAAAATGAGGATCATCCCCGAAGTGCTAAGGATTATATAGCTTGGGAGGAATCCTTGCATTAATGACAAGGCATGATGGCCACAGCTGAATCGTCTCGAGCCGACTTCAGAACACACATGGCCATAAATCATTGGCTCAAGCTCTGCCAGACAGCGTGCTTCTGACATTGGACGACGTGTGAGACCCGTATCCTAGCCCATACCGTTCCATAGGCTTCCGCGGTCCTCTCGATCGAATTTCGGTGACCTGTGACCTGTAATCGGCAGTTATGCGCGACCCTGAGTCGTATCCTGTATTCCTTAGTCAGCTCGACCTGAGACTTGTACTAGTGTGACCACGCCGTCGCCGCGGTTCCGACACCACGTATTACGCGCCGAGGCGATACTCGAGCCAGGAGATGTAAGCCCGTGTTCAGTTCGAGGGAAACACCGCACATTTGCAATCCAGAGGGAATCTCTACGACACGTCACATCAATCCATCAATCAAGTACAAGCAACCCCATCCATCCCTCTCTTACACAACCTTACCTAAAGTCAACTCTCACCCTTACATGTCAAGTACACATCACTCACCTTTTCACCCATCATTCACCCTTTCACCCATCACACCCATCCCTCACTTCTCTTACATCGCTCTCTCTCTCATCTCTCTCTCATTACTCCTAAGCAACCCCAAAGGAGAGCCAACGTCCATGGCCTCCTAAGGGAGAGAGGAGGCTATGTGTGGTCCACTTCCTATCCCTCTCATCCTAGCCACTCAATTTTCATCTTCAACCATCAAAAGGAATCCAAAGAGCAAAAGAAGCCGTAGGAGCCAAAAAGGAGGCCGATCGGTGGGTGATTTATTATTTGATTTGTGATTTATAGGCCCACATGTGTGGGACCCATCATGATGTATGTATTGTATCAAGAGGGACCCATAGTGGGGGGGGTCCTTCCACTACTCCAATCTCCATCTCTCTCTCTTTCTATCTCTCTCTTTTGTGATGGCCTATGGCCCACTTAATATTTGATCCAGACCATCTAACCGTGGATCCCACCTTGCTGGTGTCTAGTGGTTGGTTGGATGGTCTAACACTGCTGATACCATCCAACAGCCCTGGACAAAAGGAAAACATAAATTGCAGCTTGATCCAACGTGGGGCCCACCATCTTGACGTGCTGCATCAGCATGTGGGACCCACCAGCCTGGAAGTGGATTGGCTAGTGCACCACACGCAGCTACAGCTGCTGATACTGTTACGCCATCAATTTTTGTGGAGCCCACCGATGTATGTTGTGTCCACGCTGTCCACACATGGACAGTGTGGCCCACAGGAAGATGAGTTGTATCCAACCATCCAACAAGCTAGACATGGCCCCACCCATCGTATGCATTGTATATCTACCACCGTCCATCATAGAACCACCTTTAATGTGTTTTGATCCAAGCCGTTCACCTGATGAGTCCCATGCAGCAGGCAGCTATTGCTGCCATGTACGTCAACAACTGTGGGTTCTTGTTGAGGTATGTATTATATCCAAACCGTTCACCCATGTGGGACCCACGATGTATTTTCATTTGCACAGTCCCTTTGGACGATGCTTGTGAAGCCCAACATGATGTATGTTTCGTATTCCATGTCATCCGTCCATCTGGACGTGATCGTGGACCCCACCATGATGCAATATCCAGGCCGTCCAAGGCCTGGATGTTGCTATCCTCTTAAAAAGGTTAGCATATTATTATTATAATGATATAATATATATGTATTATATATGTGTGGTGGGTCCCATGTGGGACCCACGTTGTTGTATATATATATATATATATATATATATATATATATATATATATATATATATACATATTTAGTGTACATATGTGGTGGGCCCCATGTGGGACCCACCAGATGAATAATATATATATATATATATATATATATATATATATATATATATATATATATGTTGCGGTGGGGCCACATCCACGTGGGAGCCCACCTTGCTGCATGTATGCAGGACCGTCCATCCACCCGTCCATCCGATTTCGTGGGGACCTATGTGATGTAATTGTTTCATCCACACCGTTTAGACCATTTGGACGATGCTGGACTGCTTGGACGGAGTTGTGGACCCCACACATGATCTATGTATTTTATCCATGTTGTCCAGTAGCACGGGCCCCACATGTGTGTGGACCCCACTGTATGATGTGTGTATCATTTTCCATGCCGTCCATCAGACAGGCTATATGGGTCGCACCATGATGTATAGGTATATCCCCACCATCTGTCCATTTTGATGGACGTATGGCCCATCTTGATGCATGTATTTTAGCCACGCCATCCATCTGTTTCATCTGTGACGTATCCAGCCTCGTGAGACACCATGATATATGTGTTGTGCATCCATGCTGTTCATTTGGTGGGCCCATGTGAAAGGTGTAGGCTAACCAACTGGTCGTGCAGGGCTCACCCAATATGATATAATTAGGCCCATGAGATGTGACCCACTTGATGTAATGAGGGCCCATTGATATATATTTGAGGGCCATGTGTAGGGCCCACCTGTTGTGTATATAAGGCCCATGAGTGAGGCCCATTGTGATGCATTCGAGGTCCATATAATGCGGCCCACTTGATGTATATTGAGGCCCATATGTGAGGCCCAATGTGGTATATTTATGGCCCATTGATGAGGCCCAAAGTGATGTATCCATGGTTCATGTGTGAGGCCCAATGTGATGTATGTGTAGCCCATTGTGATGTATTTTCGGCCCATTTGGTAAGGCCCATTGAGATGTATTTTCGGCTCATATGATGTGGCCCATTGTGATGTATTTTCGGCCCATTTGGTAAGGTCCAATGAGATATATTTCCGGCCCATATGGCGTGGCCATTATGATGTTTTTGTAGCCGATTGTTGAGGCCGATTCCGATTCCAATTATTGAGGCCGATTGTCGAGGCTAATTCTAATTGTCGAGGCCGATTCTGATTCCGATTATCGAGGCTGATTCCGATTGTCGAGGCCGATTTCGATTTCGATTATTGAGGCCGATTTCGATTGTCGAGGCTGATTCTGATTCCGATTATCAAGGCTGATTCTGATTGTCTAGACCGATTTCGATTGTCGAGGCTGACTCCGATTTCGATTATTGAGGCAGTTTTCGATTCCGATTATCGAGGCTGATTGCGATTGTTGAGGCTAATATCGAGGCCAGATATCGAGGTCAATTTTTGAGGCCCAATGTGATGTATATGCGGCCCGTGTTTGACGCCCAATGTGATGTATATGCGGCCTGTATTTGAGGCCTATTGTGATGTGCATTCGGCCCATGTTTGAGACCCAATGTAATGTATATACGTCCCGTATTTGAGGCCCGTTGTGATGTGTATTCAGCTCTTGTTTAAGGCCCAATGTGATGTGTATGGGGCCTATGTGATGAGGCCCATTGTGATGCATTTAAGGGCCAGGCGATAGAGCCCATTATGATGTATGTTAGGCCCATCGTGATGTGTATTAAGCTCTTGAGTGAGGCCCATGGTGTTGTATATTTGCCCTTGTGTGAAGCCATGGGTCCACTACATGTTAGGCTCTATGTGGGTCATTCCTTGGGGGCAATGTTGGTTAAATGTCCATATTATCGAGGTCGATTGTCGATGCCAGTTATTGATACCAATTATGAGTATGTGACTGCATAGCATCATGATACATGCCCATACTCATCATCTGCATGTTTGTTATGAGATATGGTTGACCATTGCATTTGTCATTGGGCAGGTTGTTATGAGACCCCCTTATAGGTGGAGGTTATCTCACGTGAGCACATGGTATGCGTAAGATTGATGCATGACTGGATTGTATGACTCATGCATCTTGCATCGTGTGTAGTGACTACTGTGCGCCCTAGCGATATCAGGGCCATAGCCTCCACAGGCATATCGTGGATAGCCAGATGGGATACCGAAAATGTTTGGTTCTAATATACTAGCGCCATAGATGTCCCTGGGTGAAAATCCCTAAACCTCCATGGCCAGGGGACGCCCCAACGTCGAGACCAAGTGGATACATGAGCGTCCCGGTGCCGAATGCTTCCATTGTGTCGTGGTCAGTTGGGAGGGGGTGTGGCCTTACCCACCTGAGGGTAGGAGGCATAGGTAGGCTGAGTTTGACCAGATCGTGAATGGGTCTGCTATCGACGTGCCGGATAGATATTGGTTGACTACTGGCCAGGTAGATGGTGAGGTCTCTTCCACTTGCATGGTTGCGCGTTAGTGGGTGGCGATTTGCATGTATAGTGTACTAGACCTCGGTGATGATCCCAAAGAGGAACCGTACTGATATGTGGACTTATCGAGTAGGAGTTGCATACTCATTCATTCATTCACTATCCACTTGGGTTGGTGGTGTGCAACTAATTGTTGTGTACCTTCGTAATGACAAGGATTTCTGTTGGGCGCGCGACTAACCTAAGATCAGGAGTCTACTACATTGAGTCTGGCTATCCAAATTTAGGTATGAGACTGGTTTGGTTAGAAGTCCCTTGTGATGGACCCCATAGCATACGATACTACGTACTATCATCCCGACTTCAGTCTAGCTTGGTCATTTCATTCGCACCGCATATTGCATTACATCATCAGCATCTGATATTTGGCTTACTATCCCCGCATTGCATAGCTGATCTACATTGCTTCATCAGCATATGATATTGTTTTTATTTTTGCATTACATAGCCTTGGTACAACAGATGACACTCATGGACTTACCAGTATATTTCCACTTACTCTGATATCGTATGATTTATGATCCTGCCAGTATTTTTGACATTGTATGATTATGACATTGTATCGAATACTTGACACTTACCTTGTGCACACACTTTCACCACCCACTAAGCTTTCTATAAGTTTATGCACGATAGATGTGTGTAGGTGGCATTAGGTTGCAGCAACGTTGAGCTTGAAGCATGCAGAGGACCTCTGGAGCTTTAATTTTCAATATATGTATTTCCCTTTCAGTATTGTATTCAAATGATTATATTAGTGGATATGTGATGATGATGTTGCCTTTGTGATTTGGGTAAACTTTTTGTTATGCTTCTTACGAGATAAATGTACGTTGGAAAATCCTCCTTGTAGGATCCCAGGATCAGAATCTGGCATATGAGAGCTGGGAGCCGGGAATGGGGTGCTACGGAGGCTGTCGGCATCGAATTCGGCTATCAGGAATTTTGTGAGCTCGGTTTTCGAGTTTGGGGTGTGACACGACGAGCTCTGGGTAGCAGAAGCAGCGCTCGAGTAGGAGAAACGTCTCTCGAACGTCTCCTATGGCATATGTGGCAGTCAGACATAGGTTCAGCAACAATTCAAGATCTTAACCGTCGCCACGCATCCGCTGGGTGTTAGCCTGTGGACAAGAAACTCCAAGGACATGTCTCTTCAAACATAGAAATCATAATTGCAATCGTACGTGTGGAGGATATGATAGGGGAAGCTGTTGATCTTCTGTATATATTTACTCTTCGAGTTCATGTCCGAACTTGGAGAGTAAGGGGCTTCTGTTATGGGAAGATCCGAGCCCCTCCCATTCCAAGGTTCGATGCCATCTTAATTCGATCGGATGATAAGAGATAATCTGGAATGGTAAAAATGACGGAAGAGAAAGATGATTCTCGGCTCGGCCCCAATTAGTGTTGTACGTGTAGCCGCGAGCACCTTAGGACACACTGTGATGTATATGTTTTATACCCCCACCGTCCATCTGTTCTTCATCCAAACCGTCCATCTGATGGACGGTGGGCCGGTAGCCGCAGCAAATAGTTGTAGTACTGGCATTAACAAGTTTTGTGGGTCTGATCCTGAGGTATGAATCTCATCCACACCATCGGTGCATAGTGCGTGGGGCCAACCTCGATGAGGTGCTGCATCCAGCACGTGAAACTCCACCTTGATGAATGTGTTTCATCATCACCGTCCATCTGATGGGGCCAACGTGACGTATGGGTTTCATCAACACCGTCCAGACCTTGGACGGTGGGAACCCACCTCTCTGCATGTGGCTTACAGCCACACCGTCCATCTGTTGTGAGCCCACGTAGCTTCTGATGCTACCCACCCCCCCCCCCCCCCCCCCCCCCCGACGTCAGCAAGGTCTGTGAGACCCTGATGAGGTATGCGTTTCATCCTAACCATCCATTTAAGGACGGTGGATCAGCAACCCAATTAGGTGAGCCTGATCATGAGATATATGTTATATCAAAATCGTCCGTCCGGTTGGGGAAGTAAACCCCACATTGATGTATGTGTTTTATATACTCCGTCCATCTGGCCCACCCCACATGTGTGACACGTGTGGGGGTGGGACCCACCTTGATGTCAGTGTTTTATATCCACACCATTCGTACTTGGACGGTGGTAGGTGTAGCCCACCATGCCGAATGTGTTTTATCTAGGCAGTCCATTAAATGGGCCGCCTTGCAAGTCCACTGTGATGTGTATTTAATCCAGGCCATCCATCGATTGGGCCGCCCCGCAAGCCCGACTATGATGTATTTGTGGCCCATCCGTTGAGGCCCGATGTGATGTATTTGTGGCCCATCCGTTGAGGCCCGATGTGATGTATATGAGGCCCATGTTTGAGGCCCAATATGATTTATACCTGGCCCATGTGTTGAGGCCCATTGTCATGTATCTGAGGCCCATGTATTGTGGTCCATTTGATGTATGTGAGGCCTATATAATGAGGGCCGATGTGATGTATATGAGGCCCATGAGTGAGGCCCAATTTGATATATTTGTGGTCCATCCATTGAGGCCCAATATAATGTATTTATGGCCCATATGATGAGGCCCGATGTGATGTATATGTGGCCCGTGAGTGAGGCCCATCGTGATGTGTATTAAGCCCTTGAGTGCAGCCCATTGTGATGTATATTAGGCCCTTGTGTGAGGCTGTAGGCCCACTATACATTTGGCTCCATGTGGCCCACTCCTTGGGAGAAATGTTGGTTAAATGTCTACATTAATGGGCAATGATGGTTTCTTAGGCCCTTTGTTAGGCCGATTATCGATGCTGATTATCGGTGTCGATTATCGATGTCGATTATCGATGCTGATTATCCAGGCCGATTATCGATATAGTATCGGTGTCGATTATCGAGGCCAATGCTGATCATCGATGCCGATTATGGAGGCCAATTATCGATGTTGATTATTGGTGTCGGTTATTGATAACGATTATGAGTATGTGACAGCATAACATCATGATACATGCCCATAAGCATCATCTGCATGTTTGTTATGTGATGTGATTGACCATTGCATGTGCCATTGGGCTGATTGTTTATGAGACTCCCTAATAGGTGGAGTCGTCCCATATGAGAGCACGGTATGCGTAGGATTGATGCATGATTGGACTGTGTGACTCATGCATCTTGCATTTTGTGATATGACTACTGGACGCCCTAGTGATATCGGCGTTGTGGCCTCCACAGGTTCATCGTGGATGGCCAGATGGGATACTAGAAATATTTGGTTCTAGCACTGTGGGCACATAAGATGTCCTTGGGTGAGAGTCCCAGAATCCTCTGGTATATGGGGAGAACCCAACGTCTAGACCGAGTGGATACATGAGCGGCTAGGTGCCGAATACCAGTAGGCGGCGTATCCCACTGTGTCGTGGTCGGTTGGGAGGGGGTGTGGCATTATTCGCCCAAGTGAGGGGGTTGTAAGTTAGGCTGAGTTTGACCAGCTCCCAAATAGGTCCGCTATCGACGAGCCGGGTAGGTATTGGCAGACTACTGGCTAGGCGGGTAGTGATGTCTTTCCCACTCGGTAGATGTGCGGCTAGGGAGGCGGCAACCATTGTGAAGTGTACTAGACCGTGGTGATATCCCAGAGACGAGCTATATTGATATGTGGATTTATTGAGGAGTTGTATACTCAACATTTTACTCATTCATTCATTCATTCACTATCCACTCGGGCTGGTGGTGCGCAACTAATTATTATGTACCTTCGTAATGGCCAGGATTTTGGTTGGGGTGCGTGACTAACCTGAGATCAGGAGTTTACTACATTGAGTCTGACTATCCAAATTTAGGTATGAGACTAGTTTAGATAAAAGTCTCTTCTAATGGACCCCATAGCTTGCGATAGCACGTACTATCATCCCAACTTCACACTCCAGCTTGGTCATTTCATTCACACCACATATTGCATTGCATCCTCAGCACTTAGCATTTGGTTTACTATGCTTCTATATTGTATAGCCTAGATGAGGTTAACGGTATTTGTTGACTTATTAGGATTTGCATATTGCATTGCTTCTTCAGTATGTGATATTTGGCTTACTATGTCTCCTCATTGCATAACTGATCTACATTGCTTCCTTAGTATATGGTATTGGCCTATTATGTTTTTACATCACATAGCCTGGATAAGGATGATGGTATTTATGCACTTACCGACATGTTTCCGTATTACTCTAATATTGCATACTTGACACTTACCTTGCGCACACACTTACACCACCCTCTAAACTTTCTACAAGCTTATGCACGATAGATATGTGTAGGTGGTGTTAGGTTGCTGCAGTGTTGAGCTTGGAGCGTGTAGCTGTTTTCTGGAGCTTTGATTATCGATATATGTATTTCCCTTTCAACACTGTATTGAAATGTTTATATTAGTGGATATGTGATGATGATGTTGGCTTTGTGATTTGGGTAAACTTGTGGTTATGCTTCTTACGAGATAAATGTATGTTGAAAAATCCTCCTTGTAGGATCCCAGGATCAGAATCTAGTGTATGGGCACTTGGAACCGAGAATGGGGTAATATGGAGGCTGTCGGCACCAAATTCGGTGATCAAAAATTTTGTAAGCCCGATTTTCGAGTTTGGGGCGTGACAAAAGTGGGTATCAAAGCATAACTTGGGAATACCTGAGGAAAACATCACATATCTGCTGATAGCTACCCTATACTCTATGATTGTTGAGAACTTAGAATGATTAAATCTCCGAGTTCGAATAACTTAGAACTTTCTGATATAGCTCCTTATCGTTGAGGTTGTGAGGCTGCATAATATTCCAGTTTTGATCATTTCTGACCGGGATCCGAGGATCAGTGGGGTCATCATAGTGCTGATGAGGCGTCTTGGGAGCAAGAGGCTGAGATTCATGGATGCTATCCCCATCTCTTGGGTGTTTGATTATTTTGGTATGTTGTATTCTAATTATATCTATAGTGATAGGATTTTCCCTCCCTTGGTGAGCTTTGTATCGGTTGTGTTGTGGTTTAAATTTCGATGATGAAATTTTTATTAGGAGGGGAATGCCGTAAGACATGTATCCTAGACCGTACCATTTCGTACACTCCAGCGGTCCTCTCTGTCAAATTCCAATAACCCGCGACTTGTAGTCGGCATTTGCACGCGACCCTAAGTCGCATCCCGTATATTAGAGTCGGCTCGACCCGAAACTTGTACCCTTGTTACCGCGCCGTCGTCGCGGTTCCAACGCTGTGACTTGCGCACCGATGCGATACCCAGGCTAGGAGTTGTGGGCCCACGTTTATTTCAAGGAAAACGTCGCGCATCGTGAATTCCGAGAGAATCTTTGCAACCCATCACATCAATCAAACAAGTACACATCTATCACAAGTACAAGTTAAGTACAAGCAACCCATCCCTCTCCCATTCCCAAAGTCAACTCTCTCTCTCTCTCTCTCTCTCTCTCCACCCATCCCTTTCTTGTACTCACCCATTACCCATCACTCACTCTTACATCACCTCTATCTCTCTCTCATTTTCTCACTCCATTCAAGCAATTCTCAAGGAGAGGAAACATCCACGAGAGGAGTCAAGTGTGCCCATTCCTTACCCCCAAGATCTTTCATCATAGCCCTTCAATCATCATCATCTTCCATCAAAGGGAAAGCCATGGAGTTTAGGAGTCCAATGAGCTAAAGGAGTGATATAGGTGGGTGATCCACCATTGATTTTCATTTGAGGACCCACGAATGATGGGACCCATTTTGATGTATGTGTTGTGAAGTAAGAGGGGGCCATAGTGGTGGGGTCCCCCCACTACGTCGTCTCTCTCTCTCTCTCTGTCTCTCTCTCTCTCTCTTTCTCTCTCTCTCTTTTATATTTTTTATGGTGATGATGAGGCGTGTGGCCCACCCGACTGGACCCCACCTGGATATATGTATCGCATTCACGCGGTCCGTCAAGCAGGGACAGCCTGTTGGCCATCCTGCAGCAACACCTTGCTGCCTGTACTTGAGCAGACTCTGGACGATGGGAAAACACAAATGCCTGCTTGATATTCCAACTGGTGGACCACACACGTGGGACCCACCTGATGTATGTGGAAATCCCCATCGTCCATCTATTTTGAATCCAAACCATCCGCCTGAGGGACGGTGGGCCAGCAGCCGTTGTAACAGCTATTGTACGTGTAGCCGCGAGCGCTATTGGACACACTATGATGTATATGTTTTATACCCCCACCGTCCATCTGTTTTTCATACAAACCGTCCATTTGATGGACGGTGGGCTGGTACTCGCAGCAAATAGCTGCAGTACTTGCGTTAGTAAGTTCTGTGGGTCTGATCTTGAGGTATGGATCTCATCCACACCATCCGTGCATAGCACATAGGGCCCACCTCAATGAGGTGCTGCATCCATCACGTGAAATCCACCTTGATGCATGTGTTTCATCATCGTCGTCCATCTGATGGGACCAACGTGACGTATGGGTTTCATCCACATTGTCCAGACCTTGGACGGTGGGAACCCACCTCTCTACATGTGGCCTACAGCCACACCGTCCATCTGTTGTGAGCCCACGTAGCATCTGATGCTGCCCCCCTGACATCAGCAAGGTCTGTAGGACCCTCATGAGGTATGCGTTTCATCCTGACCGTCCATTTAAGGACGGTGGATCGGCAACCCAATTAGGTGGGCCTGATCGTGAGATATATGTTATATCAAAACCGTCCGTCCGTTTGGGGATGTAAACCCCACATTGATGTATGTGTTTTATATACTCCGTCCATCTGGCCCACCCCACATGTGTGGCACGTGTGGGGGTGGGACCCACCTTTATGTCAGTGTTTTATATCCACACCGTCTGTACTTTGACAATGGTAGGTGTAGCCCACCATGCTAAAGGTGTTTTATCCAGGCTGTCCATTTAATGGGCCGCCTCGTAGGCCCACTGTGATGTGTATTTAATCCAGGTCATCCATCGATTGAGCCGCCCCGCAGCTCGATTATGATGAATTTGTGGCCCATTCATTGAGGCCCGATGTGATGTATATGAGGCCAATGTTTGAGGTCCAATATGATGTATACCTGGCCCATGTTTGAGGTCCAATATGATGTATACCTGGCCCATGTGTTGGGGCCCATCGTGATGTATCTGAGGCCCGTGTATTACGGCAGATTTGATGTATGTGAGGCCCATATAATTAGGCCCGATGTAATGTATATGAGGCCCATGACTGAGGCCCAATGTGATGTATATGTGGCCCATGAGTGAGGCCCATCGTGATGTGTATTAAGCCCTTGAGTGAGGCCCATTGTGATGTATATTAGGCCCTTGTGTGAGGATATAGGTCCACTATACATTTGGCTCTATGTGGGCCACTCCTTGGGAGCAATGTTGGTTAAATGTCCACATTGATGGGCAGTGATGGTTAAATATCCACATTATGACCTTCCCTTAAGCCCTTTGATAGGCCGATTATCGAGGCCGATTATTGAGGCCGATTATCGGTGCTGATTATCGAGGGCTGATTATCGATACTGATTATTGGTGCCGATTATCGATACTGATTATTGGTGCCGATTATCGAGGCTGATTATCAATGTTGATTATCGAGACCGATTATTGATACTGTATCAGTGCCGATTATCGAGGCCGATGCTGATCATCAATGTCGATTATCGAGGCCGATTATCGATGTTGATTATCGGTGTCGGTTACGATATTGATTATGAGTATGTGACAGTATACAATCATGATACGTGCCCATAAGCATCATCTGCATGTTTGTTATGAGATGTGATTGACCATTGCATGTGCCATTGGGCTAATTATTTATGGGACTCCCCGATAGGCATAGTTCCCCGATAGGCATAGTCATCCCACAAGAGCGCACGGTATGCGCAAGACTGATGCATTATTGGACTGTGTGACTCATGCATATTGCATTTTGTTATATGACTACTGTAGGCCCTAGCGATATCGGGGTTGTGGCCTCCACAGGTTTATCGTGGATGGCCAGATGAGATACCAGAAATATTTGGTTCTAGCATTGTGGGCACATAAGATGTCCTTGGGTGAGAGTCCCAGAATCCTCTGGTACCGGGGGAGACCCCAATGTCTAGATTGAGTGAATACATGAGTGCCTGAGTGACGAATACCAATAGGTGGCGTCTCCCACTGTGTCATGGTTAGTTGGGAGGGGGTGTGGCCTTATCCGCTCGAGTGAGGGGGGCTGTAAGCTAGGCTGAGTTTAACCAGATCCCAAATAGGTCCGCTATTGATGAGCTGGGTAGGTATTCGTAGACTACTGGCTAGGTGGATAATGAGGTCTTTTCCACTCGCTGGTTGTGCCGCTAGGGAGGCAGCAACCATTGTGGAGTGTACTAGACCCCAGTGATATCCCATAAATAAGCTATACTGATATGTGGACTTATTGAGGATACTCAACATTTTACTCATTCATTCATTCATTCACTATCCACTCGGGCTGGTGGTGCACAACTAATTATTGTGTACCTTCGCAATGGCTAGGATTTCGGTTGGGGCGCGTGACTAACCTGAGATCAGGAGTTTACCACATTGAGTCTGGCTATCCATATTTAGGTATCAGACTAGTTTGGATAGAAGTCTCTTCTAATGGACCCCATAGCCTGCGATACCACGTACTATCATCCCGACTTTACACTCCAGCTTGGTCATTTCATTCGCACCACATATTGCATTGCATCCTCAACACTTAGCATTTGGTTTACTATGCTTCTGTATCGTATAGCCCCAATAAGGTTGACGATATTCGTGGACTCGGCAGGATTTGCATATTGTATTGCTTCTTCAGTATGTGATATTTGGCTTACTATGTCTTCGCATTGCATAGCTGATCTACATTTCTTCCTTAGTGGCCTATTATGTTTTTGCATCACATAGCCTAGATAAGGCTGATGGTATTTATGCACTTACCGACATGTTTCTGCATTGCTCTGATATTGCGTACTTGGCACCTACCTTGCGCACACACTTACACCACCCTCTAAGCTTTCTATAAGCTTATGCATGATAGATGCGTGCAGGTGGTGTTAGGTTGCTGCAACGTTAAGCTTGGAGCTTGCAACTGTCTTCCGGAGCTTTAATGATCGATATATGTATTTCCCTTTCAGCATTGTATTCAAATGTTTATATTAGTGGATATGTGATGATATGTTGCCTTTGTGATTTGGGTAAACTTGTGATTATGTTTCTTACGAGGTAAATGTACATTGGAAAATCCTCCTTGTAGGACCCAGGATCGACATCTGGTGTATGGGCGCTGGGAGTCGAGAATTGGGTACTACGGAGGTTGTCGGCACTGGATTCGGCGATCGAGAATTTTGTGAGCCTGATTTTCGGGTTTGGGGCGTGACAACCACCCTCTATCTCTCTCTCTCTCTCCTCTCCACTCCCTCCCACCCTCCTCTTCCAAGCCCGGCAACCACCCACCACCATCACCACCACCCTCCTCTCTCTCCTCTCCACTCCCTCCCTCCCGTATCTCTCAATCCAAATTGGTACCAACTCAAACCGAGTCGATACTTTTTACCAGGTTAAACTCGATACAGATTAGTCAAGGATAGACTCAGATTTGGATTGGTTCAGGCATGCCAGAATCGACACCGAGTTGAGTTCGAGTTTAGGTTAGGCCTATTTCAAAACCGGATTGAGTCAGGTCAGCCCTAACTCGGTCTGACTCAACTTGATGCCCACCTCTAGTTTTAGTCCTCCTTGAGTAAAATGAATGTGTAACTGAGGCGAGGTTGCATCTTGTGGTATTTCGCACGATCGATCTTCTCATCATACTTGTCGGGATTGAGCTTCTTGCGGAAGGAGAACGAACCCTCCATCTTTTAGATGTTACTGCGACCCGTTCTTCATCATCTTATTACACTATTGGTGAAGCGAAAACCATTCCAGACATCACCTGATGTTGCTTATTTCTGGTCGTAATTGATTCGGCCTTCTCTGGTACTTTCTTAGATGGTGATTGCACATTGTTGATATAATCCACAACGAATCCATTGGGTGTAAAGTAGACAATTATGGTAGTCGGGAGGAAGGTCATTGTGATGATTTAAGAATGAAGTACCTGATATTCAAACAAACTGTTAGTTATTTTGATTAATTCAAACCGCACTCTGTTTTAGAGATGAAGGGGAGGTTGTTCCGGTTGAGAGTCACCATTTTGGAGCCATTACAAAGGCGATCGATGATAAGCGCTCTTCCGATTATTCTGAAGTTAGTATGAAACATATATATTCCAATAAGAGATTCTAGGTTCGATCCCCTATGGAGTCGCCATTTTATTTCGACAAGAAACGAATGTATCACGGTTTGGAATATTCATGTTTAATAATAACAAAGGAAAGATAGAAGAACATTCATCATCATATATTTATTGATTTTAGATTCATATTACATCCTCATGTTTCCCTTGATTCTGAAACAAAGTACAATAAATAAATGCAATAAAGGAAGGAAAAGTAATTCAATGGTGATTTCAGCAGCATTGCGGTCGCTTCGCCCCATTAATCAAAGAATATGTATATAGGAGATCCAATCACAAAGGAATCCATAAAACTACGGAAACATATAGGCTATAGAATTCCTTGTACGGGTGCCCAACAGATCCCCTATTGCGCGGGCACACAATAAGGCAGGTGTGCAATAGGGCGGGCACACAACAATTCTTAGTTGCTTCTCTCCTGCGAAATAACTGAGTGCTGAGACTCTCTGACTCTAAGAGCTCCCGAGCTTCTCAATCTTCTTTGTTGTTGCAAATGAAGAAGGGAGGGGGTATTTATGGGCCTTCGCACGTATGAACCCTAAAATCCTCACAACAGAATGTTGTTGCGCAGGCGCGCAATACACTCCTATTATGTGGCGCGGAACAAGCTTCCTGGCTAGTCTGGGCATTCTCTCCCTAAAACATCACTCCTGACCCATTCTCTATGTTGCGCAGCATGCAACACACCTCTATTGTGTGACTGTGCAACAAGACAGTCTCCTGAGAACTTAATGTATTTTTGTGCCCCAAAATTTCAGTCTTCAGCTTTCAAGGGATCAATCGACTACATGGCACATGGACTCGCATGATTGACAAACAAATGCACAAATTGAAATTAGGGTTGAGACTGCTAATCAAAGTATGGAATATTGTTCAAGTGTCCTAGGGGGGACGGGTTGAATAGGACTTTTTAATAATATTTACTTATTAAGAACAAACAATGCCTGACTTAAACTAATTAATAAATTAAGCTAAGGCAAAGTAACTTTAAGGCTTCCAAGCCTTAGAGGATCCAATCACATAGGTTACAAATGATTTGCATATATAATAACTAGCCTGATGATATAGTGTATATGAGTGTGTTGGATGCGTTTCATTTCAATCTCAAACAATCTTTCTAATCATGCATCATTACTAAGCATTTAAAGCATATAAGCATAATTAATCGATGCTCAAAAACAATCCCAAACACAACAATATATAGTGGTTCAGCTACGTGCGTACTCCACTCCCGATGGACACACTTAACCCATGAGTGTACCGGATTTCACTATCCAATGGTTTTAAATTAGGTTAACCATGAACCTTTATAACGTACACAATGTTAAACTAAAGAGCCTATACAAGAAATCTTTCGGTGCCTACACAAGGCAACAGGTCTTACACAAGGACACAACTAGGAGCCTACACAAGGCAATGGGTCCTGCACAAGGCAACCTATGCCTACACAAGGAAATGGGTCTTACACAAGGACACCCTATGTATTTTCCTATCGGAGGCCTATGAAAGGTCTTGGCGAGTTTGTATAATCAAAC
Organism: Magnolia officinalis; assembly: GCA_021015155.1. NCBI lineage: Eukaryota > Viridiplantae > Streptophyta > Magnoliopsida > Magnoliales > Magnoliaceae > Magnolia > Magnolia officinalis. The sequence continues at coordinate 66,066,280 of JAJHSJ010000004.1, forward strand.
TCTAAAACACAATCCTACATAAGGAAAGGAGTTGTGTAACGTCTCTGAAAAATCCGTACGAACACCCGAGTTCCACCTCAGGCAGAAATCCCTAAGGACCGTATTCTGTAGAAATCTAGATGAAAATTAATTAAGTACTAAAATAAATTAATCGGTGGATTTAGCTCGAACCACTATTTACACAAGTGGCAAGACCCAAAACCATCAAAATCGCTAACTCAACACTACTCAAAAACTTAAGAGAAATCCCATGAGCCGATAGCTCTCGGGAATACATTGAAACTCCGTATCGGACCTGGACCGCACGTCGAAAGTCTGATGACCGCGAAACTATAGGGTTATATCCATCCTACTATGCTTAACAACCGTCACGGGAATCAAGCCCAGACTATGTCCAGAAACGCACAACTTGAGCCCTAAACGAAGTGTGTGAGAAACGTGAATATCTTTAGAAAATGTACTGAAACTTAAGTGAATTGGGCCATTCACTTACGTACGAAATTGAGGATTTCAGACTGTCAGTTTCTGACCAAACTTCACCTATGGATAAGGAAAATTTTGCTGCACATATCCGTATACTTGTGGCCCCGATCGAGTAAGTACGACTGTTGTTCTGACACGGGTCCTCTACGGTCGATCGGCCTATCTAATCGCGTTGAAATCACATCCTGGCATAGATCCATTGTCAGGGAACTTACCCTGTGACATAAGTGAGTAATGGACCTCCCGATGAGCCCCGTTTGCCCGAAATAGACACCCTTTGGTTATAAATTAAGTGTACCATGGCCTTGGGGCCATTTGTATCAGTTATAGGCCTATATAAAGCCCTTAAACCACCCCATTTCTATTCCATACGAATTTGCGCCAAACCCTAGGAAAGAGAAGAGAGAAAAGAAGAGAAAAGAGTGAGGAGAGAAGATAAAGTTTTGGAGATTGTTGCAGTGTGTCTCTCCCACAACTACACACACTGAATCGCCTTTCCATTTAGCTAACTGATCTGTTTCGGTTATGATTTGGGTAAGAAATCCTAACCCTAATCTTGATTTAGAAATCCGGATTGAATAATCGATAAACTAGCTAACCCATTTCATGGTTTAGGTACCCGTTGTTCTGTTTTCAGGAACGTAGTGTTTGAACCGAGTCCAAATCGAGTAATCTGATGGAAGGTGCGGACTATAAACGTTTAGGTTATGGTTTTCAATGCTTTCAATGTTAGCTAATGATTTATGTCTGACTTAATTGCTGCCATATTGTGTGAACTATGTTGAATACAAGATGCATCCCATGTGTTTGTTGAAATGTTTGAATGAACATGCAAATTGTGATTTGTGCTTACCATGACTATTAACCTAGGATTCATGTTTGTTGTTTGCATGATGATCTCCTTGTGTAAGGAATTGTCGTAATATATGTCGTAACTAATCTAGTCTATGTATTTGGTGAAGTGTAACTTAGGTGTTTGATAAAATGTCTGAATGAGAAAATGTTGATGAAGTGTATTTGTTCAGTGTATCAAGATGGGAATTCTCAATTTCCTTAATCATATGTATAGTTTCTTCTATGTAATCATATTTGACACTATGCAATTTATGGATAAAATGCAAGTGTTGGTGACATGTTTAATGTGTTTGACGAAATGCTCAAATGAGAGATTTGTATGGACTGATTGCCAAATGTTGGAATTATTGTCACATGTGTTTACTTGTTACATCTGAGTAGGATTGGGGATACGTTGTAGTCCAGGCAATCGGTAACAGTCCCCATTCAGGTGGTCGAATTAATCTCTCCACCTCAGATATATTCGACGAATCCAGGTCGCACGACGATTATCGCCAGTGGTTAGGCCATGAGGGGTGCTTATGCACTCCAAGTCAATTAAGTCGGCATGTGCTCGTAATCGAACTTCTCTAATAAACCGATTGGCCTAATGTGTGTTTATCATGTACGGACACCACTGCCTGAATCTAAGGTACCCCCTCCGATGTAAAGGCTCACCTTAACTATGGTACTACGATCCACCAAGACTCATGAGTCGAGCATGGTAGTATAAGACATCGTTTAAAACTTGGACCTTTGATACTCGGGTGTTATCCTTTAAACCCATCATTATTAAAACTCGAGACCCATAAATCTAATGACCTAACCTAACATATGTGTGGGATCTTGACCGTCCATCAGGGGACGTCCGGTCCCTGGATGTTTTTAAATGTATACATACACACGTATGCAGTGCATGCATATAAAATGTAAATGATGCTACATTCGGCATTTGTGCATGTGCATAATCCATGGGACTGACGGAGATATGTGTTTCATCCACACCATCCACCCATCTTCATCCACACTGTCCACCCATTTTGATCCGCACCATCCAAATGGTGGGACGTGAACCCTCCACCCTACCACAGTTGGTGGGCCATGTATGTGGCCCCACCTTGATAATATGACATGTCCAGGCCGTCCATCAAAGGACACCACGCCCTGGACGCATGTTTCAAAAGGATATATATATATATATATATATATATATATATATATATATATATATATATATATATATATACATGCACATGCATCTGTACATGCATGAAACTTTCAAAATAAAATATTTTAAGATGCCTCATGTGCATAAATCATGACTGCATCTAGGACCGTCCATCCATTTCATAAGCACATGGACCCCACTTGTTTCACCATGACCGTCCATTCTAGCTCATCCATCCATGGGAGTCCAGTGGAGGACGTTTGAATATGTATATAATATAATATATAAAAGTAAAGGAATATGTATGCATATTTGTACACCTGTACATGCATGCAAACTTAAATTTATATTATGTAAGGTACCTCTGGTATATGGGATCCATCAAAATAGCGTGAGGTACATGGATTACATCCTGACCGTCCATCATGGTCTCCAACGATTGGCCTTTTATAACAAATGCATGAGGTGGGCCCCATGTGGAACCCACGTTGATCTGGTATTAGGACCTACTCCGAATATGTATGATATATAATAATTAAATATACACCATATGTTTAAATATGTAAGTATATACGTGTGATATATAATGCTTAAATATATCAGGTGCATGTGTGATGGTGGGGTTACCCAAACCATTCATCCTGATGGAAGTGTCAGCTTAAAGCTTGAGACAAAATAGGACAGATCCATCAGGAGGATCACAGTGCGGTAAGCAGTGGAGATTAAACGTCCAGCGTTGGAACCATTCAGGTCAAAGAAGTTTTGGGATCAATGTGATAAGTATTTATTTTCCTGGTCCAGATCTCTGTAACCTTATGAGCGGCTTGGACGAAAGATAAAACATCATGATGAGCCGGTGGGGTTTCAACGCATGACAAAAATCAATGCCACCACTGTTATTGGTGGTATGGCCCAGGTGGTCTTTAAACTTGATCTATCCTCTTGAAAAATGCTCTAGATAGCCTCTAAAGACAGAATACAATAAACAACGTGGTGAGCCTAACACAAGCCTAAAGGGGCCTTGTCATTACGTTCCTTTGAACTTCCAAAGCCGTAGAAGTTCCTGACAAATACAAGTTACAATTTCTTGGAAATTCCTCAAGCAACCTTGAACCACAAGAAGACTCGGGCCAAGTTCGAGAACACTACCAAACAGGTGATGACTTTCCCCTTGGGCTTTCCATTTCTAAATTAGCTAAACCTAGTTTGTACAGATTACCACTATTGTGATACTTGCTTCCACCATATGATAGGCTCACATGCTAACCCTTGAACAATGACTTGGTAGCTTATCATCTGTAGTTATTAACTCATGATGCTTCCTTGCATGTTTTATTTTCATATGTTGTCACATGCTAATATGATTACCTCGTTGTATAACCTTTTGATGCTACACATGGAAGTTTCATAATTGCATGCAAGCCACACTTGGGAATGTAATTAGACAAAATATGTGGGGAGATGAGACCCTTGGACTAGTGTCATTTTAATCAAAGGTATCCTATTAAGACATCCCAAGGTGGGGGACCTCATGAGTCGGGGATGGTGGTAATGGGACACTATGCCCGAGCTGTCGGCCTACGCTGGGCTCTGAGCTCCTCGTAGTGACCTTGAGCTTACCTAAATTGGCTGATTGTAACTGGACTAATAACGATTTGACTAATCATGTATCCATAGCACATTGGCGATGACGGGTGGCTATTCTGGATGTTATAGCACGCCCCTTAGGATCTTCAGGGTGTCGTTTCACTAGCTCCCAGACCACCGACTATCGACCCCTCTCCGACTGGATGATTTTCCCAGGTTGATGATTTGCATGGGCGACGAGCCCAAGTCCAGCTAGATGTACATCCCCAGGCCGATGTGCATTCATGTATCCATGCATCTAATAAGACTGCATATTGCCTATTTTGGATTACTGCTTGTTTTTCCTTTAACTATGTTTGTTAAGGCGGAGATGTGTAATCTTGAGGGGAATTCACACTAAGCTGGTCACTCATCCATCAAATATACAACCGTACAGGTAGAACAGGTGGCCCAGATGATGTATGTGTTCAGACTTGATGAGGAGCTATGCAGGTGCCATGGATGCACGACAGTATTGCTAAGAGGAGTTGTGTGGTCATGCGGCTCACATTTATATGCTTTCTGTCATTTCGTATGTATGTAAATCTTGTAATCATTAATGTTGAGACATTGGCTTGTATAAGTCATTATGGGCTGCTTGTATATTTGAATGATAATGAAATTCCCTTATGTTGGTTTGTTCACTCTACGCTTACCTGCTTAATCTGATAAAGGAAAAAAAAAATATACTCGAATTTAACCATCCTTTAAGGTTAACACTCGGGTTTTTGGGAAACGAGTCATTTACTCGGGTCCTGAAAACACAGGGCTTTACACGAACCTAGATGGATCCTTCTGTTTGGGTAAATGATATAAAGGGAGGTACCCTAGCTTCTCAAATTTGTTGTATGAATAAACTTAATTAATTACTGGGTTAACATGACCATGTATGGCACTGCATTAGTTAGGACGTGCTTTAAAGGCATGAAAGTGGCACAAGAGGTAGTGTTGTCATGTGCGATATGGTGTCGGCATCATTTGTTGAGGGAGCTTTTGATGTGAGGGCATGCATCATTATTTGCACTCCATTCCCGCATTAACAAGAGTAGTTAGGAAGTGATTGTTATGTTGCTTTATCATTACTACTTGATTGAATTGATAACATGTTAACCTTTGCCTTATAGTACCACTGAGTTGATCACTCACTCCCACTCTGGGACGGTGTTTTAAAACACCAACCAAACATTGGTTTAGATGCAGGTGACGATGTAGTCTATGCAACAGAGCTGGACTTCATGGACAAGGAGGAAAAATTCTCCTATATGCAGCTCTCAGGCGGGTCTATATAGACCCCGTGCTGATTCGACGGGATTACATGGATATGTGGATTAGTCGGACACTTTACATGTTGACATTTTGTATATTTTGAGATAATATACGTAAATATTCAGCCCAGTAACATAATCATACTCTGGAGGTTGTGAAACACGTACCTATTTAAATATATTTGCCTCAGACTTCTGCTTGCTTAACTTAATTGTATCCAGAGTATGTATGCTGTTTTGGTATAATCCCACTCATGTTTAACTCATTAATATGGAAGAAATTAGAACATCATCATCCATGTTGCATATAGTGATGTGCTAGATCTCAGGAGTAGAGCTTTTCTCGACCCTCAAAATCCAGGGCGTTACAAGTTGGTATTAGAGCATGATTTGGATTAAACTGGACTAGGGTGATAGGTAACACGACGCACTCTAAACGCACTCGGACTTAGGAAGGGGGTGATGAAATTTTGAAACAATCGTAGGAGATGGGCAAGATTGACTTCTGTAGCGTAGCCCATACGCGTTCAAGATCATGTGAATTGATCTCAATCCCTTTTAGGCCGTCAATCGACGGGTTTGAACTATAATTCGGCGAATCCCAAACTTCAAACAAGCCAAAAGGCGCGAATACACGCGTGTTGGACCAAGAAAGTGCCTTTTACGGGCATAGGGGGCCAAACCGTAAAATTATTTGGGACCCAGGGGGTCCCCCGCACGTATTCGACACCCTGGGAGGGGATGGCCACCGTCGAACACCCCAAGGGGCACGGCGGCACCGCCCAGGCAGCGGCGCATCGCCTGCCTCCACAGCGGGGCGCGGCAGCACCGCGCAGGCTGCGGCGCGCGGCCCGCCGGCCGATCATGTGGAGCCCTCCCACGTCTGGGACCCCTTTGCTAACCCCTTTTAACCTCCTAAAAGCCCCCTTTGCTCATATCAACCTACTTCTAACCCTCCAACACCCCAAACCTCTACAAATCCTCTTTCCCTCTCAAATTTCCTTTCCCATATACTCAAAGCTTCCATTTTATTCCACATCTTACACCCATCCACCACCATTACCCTAAAACTACCTCTTACAACTCCTCATCTTCCTTATTTCCACCTATTTGAGCACAAAATCCTCTTTTTTTTGTGTCTCATACTTCCCATATCCTCAAATCCACCTCATTCTCAAGCTTTTCCAACTCTATGGCTCTCTTTGAGCTAGTCACCGCCATTTTCTCCATCTCAACGCTCCTTTCCCTTATGGGAAAGAAGAGAGCGGCCCCGGATGAGGCTGAGCCTAGCCGTCCAAGCCACTCTAGGAAGAGGACAGAAGCCGAGACTAGAGCAAGTTCCAAGCGAGAGCAAAGATTGAAACAGGACCTCGATCCTCGAATCTCGTTGGAAAGATCGCTACCGGCGGGCATCGAACTTGGTAAGTTCCGTGACCGTAAAGTTGTATTTAAAGCTCATGTGGATGAGAAATTATTCGGGTTGTATCCAGTGATTGACTTTCTGTTGGAGACCGGGTGGGGTCCCATGTTTGAAGGGAAGACTCATGCAAGTGAAGGCACCATGCGAGCCTTCTATACTCACATACGGAACCCACTAATAGAGCCTCTTCAATTTATTATCCCTTTGGGGAGGCAGGAAGCCATAGTTGATGTGAACGTCATAGCCTATATTATGAGAATAGAACGTGGTGTGGTTCATGCTAGTGCAACTCATCTCGCTATCGCCGTACACATTTCATTTGCGGCCGACTAGCTTATTGGAGGAGAGGCAATAGCCTCGCATCATCAAGCATGACAACAGACTTCCGCCTACTCCACCACATATGCACGTACAACGTGTATCCTAGGTGGAGTAACCATACAGAATGCACTAGTTTGATGGTGGACTTCCTGTTCAGAGCTGGACAGGGAGACAAGTTGTGCCTGCCTACTTTCACCTTGTCATAGATAATTAGGACCGGACAATCTACTCGGGGGAACGCATCCCTCCCATTCGGCCGACTTATCTGCAAGATTGCCCGTAACTTTGGTTTCAGACTTCATATGGATAATCTTGCGCCAATCCACTTCATCAGTGAGACCACTTAACAATATGGGGATTGGCCCTAGGCAACGCTAAGCCCAATTCGATGAGTATGGGGATGAAATAGAAGAAGAAGAAGGTAGCAAAGATGAGGAAGGAAGTGGAGGGGAAGAACGCACTAAGGATGAAGAAGGAGATATGCTGAAGAAGGCAGTGAGGAAGAAGACAGTGAAGAGGAAGGCAGTGAGGAGGAAGAGTAGGGAGAAGTGTAAGTGCTATGGTTATTTGCTCCTTTGTCAAATTTTGTTGTGTCAAAACCACAGTATGTGTCTTGTGTAGCATGTTGATATATGTGTTCAAGGCAATGCATCACATGTACAAGGACAATGCTTCAAGATAAGAACAAGATCTACTTCAAGAAACGCAAGGTCAAGTACATTGTTCACTCCTTTAAGCTTCAAAGTTTAATGATTGTAAAGCGACATTTAAAGACAAGTCAACTGTTCATACTCAAGACTCAAGGTGAAGTTCAAGCTCTACTACAAATTCAAGCTTCAAAAGATCTCAAATTCAAGCTCCATCATGTGTCAAGATCTCAAGCTTCATGAACTTCAAAGACGGTCTATCATTAGAAGAAAAGAAGGTTCAATGTTCATACATCATGTCCGAGGTATGGAAGACCTTAGATTGACCTTAGGGTAGGTCATTTTTAATACATAATTCAAATTGAATTACTTTATAAGTGTTTGGTCTGTACTTCGACTAGTTCTGGACTCTGTTCGACTAGTCCTGGCACTGGCTCGACTAATCCAAGAAATTCCACAACCAGTCCTAAGTTGTTGTAAATTTTCAAAATTTTTTAGTTGAGCTACGACCGGTCCTGGAGACTGCTCAACCGGTCATGTGAATAGTGCACGGCTCATTCACGACTAGTCCAACAACTACGACTCAAAGTCCAGCAACCATTTCAGGTTCCACACGACCAGTCATGGAGGTCCCTCGACTGGTCGTGCAAGACCTACGACCAGTCATAGAACGATTTTATCCGTTCGCGCTCAAAATTTCAAAAATCAGTTCGTCCTATGACCAGTCGTAGTGTCCACAGGACCAGTCATAGATGTGATTTGTACAACTATAAATAGAGCACGATTTTCAGAGTTTGATATCCAATTTAAGTAAAATCAAGGCATCACTCCGAGAGATGAGTCTGTAATCTTTTTAAGCTAGATTGTGCATATTTAATATTCACTTTTTATTAGGTTTTTATATTTAATTTTGTTTCTGCATTCCAATCTGATTTGAAAGAGGAATTGTGATATTCCACTTCTTAGAATCAAAATCAAATAGAGCTTGCCCAACTTGATTTAATTTAAAATCAATTTAGAATCTAGAACCATTTCAAAGTGACTGTAGACATTGAACTTCTATATTCAAACTTCTACTCCGATTTGGTTCTTCGGGGCTGTAACAAAAGGAGAAATTCAGGTATTTTACGTTATTGTAATTTCTATTGTATTAGTTTCTTTTGAGATTAAGCCAGAAAAATCTCATTGTCTTGGTTTATTTGAGGTGATCCAGAAAACTCAGAGTGTGGGGTTTTTGAATTATGTAAGCCCACTTGAAAGACACAATTGTGAGGGTTTTAGGTGAACTTGAGAAAAACCTATTTTATAGTGAACGCTAATATCCACTGTATGAGGATATTAGGAGTGGAGTAGCAAGCTGTGTGGCTATTGTTTAACAGTTAGTGTACACATAGGCGAACCACTATAACTCTTTGTGTTTTGTGGATGTGTGGTTTCATTTCTATATCTTTTATCATTCAATATTGTGGGATGTATTTGTGGATGTGAATGTTGTAATCTTTTACATTTCAAGTTGTAATAACTTAGATTCCATTTCCTTGTTATTTATCTATTTATTCCTTTATATCAAGTTTGAGTTTTTGATACAAAGATCTTTCTAGGAATCAGGTTGTCCTACCATAAACCTTAGTTTTTGGTGTAAGGTTGTCCTTAGAACAACATTTGTATCAGTCTCTCAATACTCATACATTTGAGGTTGCTATACATTTCAGTATCGTAAATTGATTATTGTGCTATCTTTCTTTTATTAAATTAAATTCCGTTGTTATCATTTTAATTTGACATAGTCTTATTCACCCCCCCCCTATAGGACACATAGCTTGGCCTTTTCAAGTGGTATCAGAGCCTAATAGCTCGTTCTAATTGTTATATATTTGGATTTATTTCCTGAGCTAATCGATCTAAGCTATTTATAAGATGTCAAATTTTGATAGCCTCTCAGTCATTAGGCCTCCACCATTTGATGGCTCTAACTATGCATATTGGAAAGCCAGAATGAGGATTTTCTTAAAATTCATGGATGAAAGTGTGTGGCTAGCCACAGTGACTGAATGGACCCCTCCTACCACTAAAGTGACTGGTATTGATGGATCAAAATTTATGCGAGTAACACCTTATTTTTCTTGGACCACACTTCAGAAAAGTGAGAGTAGTGCCAATGCAAAAGCACTAAATGCAATCACTTATGCACTATCACCGGATGAATTCAAAAGAATTATATCCTATGATTTTGCAAAGCAAGCCTGCGATATTTTAGAAATGACACACGAGGGAACATCAATTGTAAAAAAATGTAAAGTCCAAATCCTCACAACCAAATTTGAGGAAATACATATGGAAGAAAATGAAATGTTCATGCACTTTTATACAAGATTAAATGACATTGTAAACTCTATGTGGGGTCTTGGTGATAAAATCCCAGAAACTAAAGTCTGTGCAAAGATACTACGCTCACTTCCTGAACGGTTCAATTCTAAGGTAACTGCGATCGAGGAACTTCGTGATAGGGATAATATGAGGGTAGAAGAATTAGTTACAAACCTATGAGTTAAACTTTAAAGATCCTAAAGGTAAATCTATCGCCCTTAAATCTTCTAAATGTATTTCTCAAGAAAATTTTGATTTAGAAAATTTCGAAGATGATATGGCCCTTTTAGCAAAAAAGTTTTACAAAATTTTTAAAAGTAAAAAAGAGGGTTGATTTTCAAAAATCTAATGATAAGAAGAAATCTAAACCTAAAACTTGAAAATCTTTAAAAGATAGTCAATATTACAAGTGCCATGAATATAACAAACAAATGTCCTAGAAAGGACAAACCTAAAAGGAAAGGTATGTTGGCTACTTGGGATGAATCTTCTGGCACTAAAGCCTCTTCTGAATCAGAAGATTCTGAAATCGAGTCGGGCAATGAAGTCAAAGCCCTTATGACTCTAGCCAAGTTCACTTTTTCAGATCATGATGATTCAACTAGTGAAGAAAATCTGAATACTGATCATGAAAAAGAAGATGATCTACAAGATGCTTACAATGCCATATACAAGGAAAGTTGTAAAATTGCTGTTAAATTAAAACTTCAAAAAGAAAAGTTTTCAAAACTTAAAGAACATTTTGATACTCATATTTTAGAAAAATCTCACATTTCAGATTGTTTTGAAAAGACTAAATGCAATTTAGATTTCAAAACTTCTGTTATTGAAAATCTTAAATCTGAAAATGAAAAACTAACACTTGAAATCTCTTCACTTTTGAGTTTGAAAGATACTTGAAGGTACGCCCAAGGTGATCCTAAATTAGAAAAACTTTTATCTGGATCCCAAAAATGTGGCGATCGATCCAGTTTGGGCTACGACAAAAATGTTCCTCCTAAACAGAAGAATACTCCTCCTAAGTTTGTGAAAGGAGAGTCTTCAAACTCAAATAAGAATAGCTCAAATCAAAACTTTTCTAAAAATACTAAAACCTTTCAATCTTTTAAACCTAAAAGCAACCATATCAACTATAAAAATCCGAACCGAAACCCTTTAGTTGAAAAGATAGTTGATTTACTTAAGGAGCTCTTAAAATCTAACTCAGTAGGTCATTCTTACAACTACTACAAACATAAGAAGACCAACTATACTCCTAAATCCAAACAGTTATGAAATGGGTTCCTAAGGTTACTTGCTTGGTTGCCCACACGGCTTTCAAAGCTACAAGTCATTCAAAGTAGTACTTAGATAGTGGATGCTCAAGGCATATGACTGGTGATAAAGGTCTATTCACCGATCTTAAAGACATGGCTGATGGTTCAGTCACATTTGGTGATGGTAGCAACTGCAGGATTATTGGCCAAGGTACTGTTTAGCTCTTTAACCTTCCCTTATTTAAGAATGTTTTATACGTTAAAGGGTTAAAACACAGTTTGTTAAGCATATCTCAAATATGCGTAAAATTTACTAATCAAGGTTGTGAAATTTTAAACAAAAAGGGTTCTGCAATATTAACTGGTCGCAGAACTTCTGAAAATTGCTACATTGTAAGTGATTCTAGCTCATCTAATCAATCGTGTTACATAGTCCATACTGATGAGACTGAGTTATGGCATAAACGTCTTGGACATGTACACTACCGCAATCTATATAGATTGAGTAAAAGAGAACTGATAAGAGGTCTACATAAATTACAGAAAGTAGACAAAAAATGTGGCGAATGCCAGATTGGCAAACAAACTAGGAGTGCTTACAAAAAAGTGGACTCCAATGCCACATCCAAACCGCTCGAACTTCTCCACATGGATCTTATAGGACTAATCAGGATGAAGAGTCGAAGTGGCAAAAAATACATACTGGTAATCATGGATGATTTTACTAGATTCACTTCAGCAGCCTTCTTAAGAGATAAATCAGAAACCCTTGATGAAGTAAAAAGAGTTCTCAAACGGATCCAAACGGAAAAAGGTTCTCAAGTCTGTAAGATCCGTAGTGATCATGGATCGGAATTTGAGAATAGCAGTTTTGAGAAATTTTATTGCGATCAGGAAATATCACATGAATTCTTTGCACCCAAAACACCACAACAAAATGGAATTGTTGAAAGAAAAAATAGATTGCTTTAAGAAATGGCAAATGTAATGTTGAATAGTATAAAGCTCTTTAAAAATCTTTGGGCTGAAGCTGTAAATACTGCCTGCTATACAATCAATCGAGTTTATACAAGTAAGTCAAATAATAAAACGGCCTATGAAATGTGGTTTGATAAGAAGCCTACTGTCAAATACTTTCGAGTTTTTGGCAGCAGGTGTTATATTTTATGTGACCGTGAAAATTTGGGTAAGTTTGACACCAAAAGTGATGAAGGGATCTTTTTAGGATATGCTTTAAATAGTAGAGCGTATCGAGTACTAAATAAGAGGACCGGTGTTATTCAAGAGTCCATCAATGTGGTCATTGACAATCACTTGAATACACCTGACTCGAGTTCAGATAACGATGAAGTTTTTCTAATTGACAAACCAGATACTTCATTAAGTCAAAATAACTCTAAACTGAGGACTGTTAAAGATCATCCAAACACTCAGATTCTTGAGAACCCTCTCACTGGTGTGCGAACTCGTAGACAACTAGAAGATGTATGTAATTACGTGTGCTTTACATCTCAGACAGAACCAGCTAACGTCAAAGAAGCTCTTACTGACAAAAACTGGATTGTTGTGATGCAAGAAGAGCTTAATCAATTAGTTAGAAATGATGTTTGGTACTTAGTTCTTAGACCTAAGCATAAATATATTATCAGAACTAAGTGGATTTTCAAAAATAAGTCTAATGAACATGGTAATATAATTCAAAACAAGGCTAGACTGGCTGTACAAGGGTACACTCAAATTGAAGGCATCAATTATGATGAAACCTTTGCCCCAGTAGCTTGTCTTGAATCAATCAGACTATTTATATCCATTGCTTACTTCAGAAAGTTTAAAATTTATCAAATGGATGTAAAGAGTGCCTTCTTAAATGGCGATTTGCATGAAGAAGTATATGTTGATCAACCAACGGGTTTTGAAGACCCTAAGAACACCGATCATATCTATCGCTTAAAAAAGGCTCTCTACGGTTTAAAACAAGCTCCCAGGGCATGGTATGAAAAATTGACTAAGTTTCTACTAAGTCATAATTTTCAAATGGGAAATGTTGATAAGACTCTTTTTGTTAAGAAACATAACGATCATATCTTAATAGCGCAGATCTATGTTGATGATATTATTTATGGATCTACTTGTACTAACATGACTGTTGAGTTTGCAGATCTTATGAAATCCAAATTTGAAATGAGCATGGTTGGGGAACTGAATTATTTCTTAGGGTTGCAAGTAAAACAACAACCTGATGGTATCTTCATTTCTCAAACCAAATATGCTCTGAACTTAGTGAAAGAGTTCGGATTTGAGAATGGAAAAAAATTTAATACTCTTATGAGTACAACATTAAGACTCTCAAAGGACTCTACAGGTAAAAGTATAGATCTTAAATTATATCGTAGTATGATAGGTAGTTTGCTGTATTTAACTGCAAGTAGACCTGATATTGCTTTTAGCGTTGAAATTTGCGCTAGATATCAATCTGATCCTAAAGAGTCACATTTAACTGCTGTTAAACAGATTATGCGATATGTCGCAAGTTCTGCTAATTTGGGTCTTTGGTATCCACATGATACTAATGTTCAATTAGCTGGGTACACTGATGTTGATTGGGCAGGTAATGTTGATGATAGGAAATCAACCAGTGGTGGTTGTTTCTATATTGGGAACTGTTTAGTTTCTTGGTAAAGTAAGAAACAAAGTTCTGTATCGCTCTCAACTGCTGAGGTTGAATACATTACAGCTGAAAATGCATGTACTCATCTTGTATGAATTAATAAAATGTTAAGCGATTACAGAATTGCACAGGATTCAATGGTTTTATATTGTGATAATTCCAGTGCAATTAATATATCTAAAAACCTAATCCAGCATTCACGAACCAAGCACATTGACATTAGATATCATTACATTTGTGAATTAGTGGAAGAAAAGATAATTTCATTGGAATACATTCCGACCGAGAATCAGCTTGCTAACATTTTCACTAAACTGCTCGACAAAAGTAGGTTTAATAAATTAAAATTTGATCTTGGTATGTGCAATTTGAATTGATCATTTATACATTTCTGTATCATATTATATATATTTACTATTTTAAATGATTAGAATTTTAAATTATGTGAAAAATGCATATTTTTAGATGTGTACGACCAATCGAGGACAGACTCGACCAGTCGTGGCACGACTATTCGAGGACGTCCCACGACCAAAAATGACTTTGGATGAATTTGGTTTATGTTGGTTACTTATATGAACTTGATTTATGATGATTTATGTTGGATGAACATTATTTACTTATCTCTTTCATATCTTGATTTATTTGCTCCCTTTTTCCTCTTCCATATATGTGTTGCTTCCTTTGTCATATTGTGACAAAAAGGGGGAGTATGTTTTGTAATGTTTTGTTATGCTTGCTTATGGATATGGATATGGTTATATGGATTGTGGGTAGTAGCATATATATATATATATATATATATATATATATATAATATATATATATAATTATTATATATATTATATATATATATATATATATATATATATATATATATATATATATATATATAATAATATATATATATATATGTATATATATTGTGTTCTACTCAGGGGGAGTAAGTAAGAAGTGTGTTTTGATGGTGTGTTCTACTTATTGTAACTAGTACATTATACTCTCTTGTGTATATATGATGTATGATTCTTTGTTTTGCATGTAATGCTTCTCTTATTTCTAATGGTGTGTTTTGTCACAAATTTGACAAAGGGGGAGATTGTAAGTGCTATGGTTATTTGCTCCTTTGATTGTCAAATTTTGTTGTGTCAAAACCACAGTATGTGTCTTGTGTAGCATGTTGATATATATGTTCAAGGCAATGCATCACATGTACAAGGACAATGCTTCAAGACAAGAACAAGATCTACTTCAAGAAACACAAGGTCATGTACATTGTTCACTCCTTTAAGCTTCAAAGTTCAATGATTGTAAAGCAACATTGAAAGACAAGTCAACTGTCCATACTCAAGACTCAAGGTGAAGTTCAAGCTCTACTACAAATTCAAGCTTCAAAAGATCTCAAATTCAAGCTTCATCATGTGTCGAGATCTCAAGCTTCATGAACTTCAAAGACCGTCTATCATTTGAAGATAAGAAGGCTCAATGTTCATACATCATATCCAAGGTATGAAAGACCTTAGATTGACCTTAGGGTAGGTCATTTAGAATACATAATTCAAACTGAATTACTTTATAAGTATTTGGTCCGTTCTTCGACTAGTCCTAGACTCTATTCAACTAGTCCTAGCAGTGGCTCGACCAATCTAAGAAATTCCATGACCAGTCGTAAGTTGTTGCAAAATTTTAAAATTTTTTGGTTGAGCTACGACCAGTCCTGGAGACTGCTCGACCGGTTGTGTGAACAGTGCATGACTCGTTCATGACCAGTCCAGCAGTTATAACTCAAAGTCCAACAACCATTCCAGGTTCCACACGACCAGTCGTGGAGGTCCCTCGATCGGTCATGCAAGACCTACAACCAGTCGTGGAACGGTTTTATCCATTCGCGCTCAAAATTTCAAAAATCAGTTCGTCCTACGACCAGTCGTAGTGTCCACAGGACCAGTCGTAGACGTGATTTCTGCAACTATAAATAGAGCACGATTTTCAGAGTTTGATATCCAATTCAAGTAAAATTAAGACATCACTCTGAGAGATAAATCTGTAATCTTCTTAAGCTAGATTGTACATATTTAATATTCTCTTTTTATTAGCTTTTTATAGTTGATTTTGTTTCTGCATTCCAATCTGATTTAAAAGAGGAATTATGATATTCCACTTCTTGTAATCAAAATCAAATAGAGCTAGCCCAACTTGATTTAATTTAAAATCAATTTAGAATCTAGAACCATTTCAAAGTGAGTGTGGACATTGAACTTCTATATTCGAACTTCTACTCCGAATTGTTTCTTCTGGGCTGCAACAAAAGGAGAAATTCAAGTATTTTACATTATTGTAATTTCCATTGTATTGGTTTCTTTTGAGATTAAGCCAGAAAAATCTCATTGTCTTGGTTTATCTGAGGTGATCCAGAAAACTCAGAGTGTGGGGTTTTTGAATTGTGCAAGCCCACTTGAAAGACACAATTGTGAGGGTTTTAGGTGAACCTGAGAAAAACCTATTTTATAGTGAACGCTAATATCCACTGTGTGAGGATATTAGGAGTGGAGTAGCAAGTTGAGTGGCTGTTGTTTAACAGTTAGTGTACACACAAGTGAACCACTATAACTCTTTGTGTTTTGTGGACGTGTGGTTTAATTTCTATATCTTTTATCATTCAATATTGTGGGATGTATTTGTGGATGTGAACGTTGTAATCTTTTACATTTCAAGCATTGTGGGGAATGTTGTAATAACTTAGATTTCATTTCCTTATTATTTATCTATTTATTCCTTTGTATCGAGTTTGAGTTTTTGATACAAAGACCTTTCTAGGAATCAGGTTGTCCTACCATAAACTTTGGTTTTTGGTGTAAGGTTGTCCTTAGAACAACATTTGTATCAGTCTCTCAATACTCATACATTTGAGGTTGCTTTACATTTCAGTATTGTGAATTGATTATAGTGCTATATTTCTTTTATTAAATTAAATTCCACTGTTATCATTTTAATTTGGCATAGTCCTATTCACCCCCCCTCTAGGACATATAGCTTGGCCTTTTCAAGAAGAAGTGGAGGCTCAAGACTCAGATGAGGGACCTCCTACTACACATGAAGACCGCCATGATCGGGCCACCTTAGAAGCCCGCGTGGCCAAGATTGAAGAAAACCAGGTTGCCCTGAATCAGGAGATGAAGGAGAACCAGGCCTATCTGAAACAGAAATTCAAGAAAATGTCTCGCACCTTGAAGGCCCTCGTGTGCTATATGCAGGATAAGGGTGCGCCTCCACCTTCATTAGAGTCGGAGGACTAGTCATGTGTTGTCATTGTCTTCTTGCTTTCTTTGTTTCTTATTTTTCTTTGTAATAGCCTTGGTTAGCTTAGTTGGGTGTTAGAGTAATTAGTGTTAAAACTTTTTGTTAAATTAGCTCACATGCATTCTCTGTCATAATTCATGTAATACTACATCTCATGTATTGTGATAAATTTTGGTTAAATGAAATGCATGAAGCTTCTTTTGGTTTGAAATGTATAGAATGTTTGAAAATAGTGGGTGGTGTTATCCTAATCTTACACACGTTGCACCCTATGTAGTATATAGGGAATGCCTCCTAAAATCACTCGGAGTACAACACGCTTCCCACTTGGCAGATTGATTGACGGGGCACCTCCCTTGAGCGATAGCCATACGAACCCTAGTTTGGGTCCGAATAGTGAGACAATGCCGGATTCACAACCGGACACTGGCCCCACCAATGGGCCAACACCTAGTGCACCACCGGTTTTGGGACAGAACCGTGCGTCTACATCGATACCACACGTGTCTCAGGCGGCTTCTCCTCCTGATAGGTTGGAGCAAATGATGCTCCTAATGCAGCAATAACAATAAGTTTTGGCTACGATTGCGGGGCTATTGTCCAAAACATGAATGTAGTCACGCCTATGCCACCCATGCAGCCCACTGGAACAATGAATACAAGTGGCTTATATGAGCGCTTTCAACTCTTCCGCCCTTCTACTTTTATGGGTACTCACAGGCCTGAGGAGGCTGAATACTGGTTAGATAACATCTCCAAGATGTTGAAGTCATTGCACTATACTGAGGCAGAGTAAGTGGAGCTTATTACTGACATGTTCGAGAAGGAGGCTAGTCTCTGGTGGGATAACATCCTACGAACTATTCCCACAGGCTATGTGTGGATGTGGGACACGTTTGAAATTCATTTCCGTGAAAAGTACTTCCCCCTCACTTACCGTAATGAAAAGGAGGGTGAATTCCTCCACCTTCGACAAGGGGGGATGATAGTAGCTGAATACGAGAACCGCTTCATGGAGTTGGCCAGATATACTCCATTAATCCTAGCGAATGAATGAGCCGATGAGAATGCGACAGTTTTCAGAGGGTTTGTGGCCTGATATCCTGACGCAGGGGAGAACATGAGGTCGAGCACCGTCTTCCTCAAGAGGATAACTATTCTGAATCCACGGAACTTCTCTGGACTCCTCACAGAGACTTTCTCGAATCCACGAGAAAAGAGAGCAGGAAATAGAAATAAATTCTAATAAATTCGAAATAGATTAATTAATGCATAAAAATGAGTTCACAACCCTTTAAATAAGGGTACTAAGCAATGGGAAAGAAATCATAATCAAACTACAACTAAAACTCCTAGAATTCGCGACTTACTATAAATAGTAAACTTACATTTATAGACAGTCGTGATGTCTACTAGTGCGCAAGGTATTCGGCCAAAAATAGTAAGTGTCCTATTTGGCTTCACCAAACCGTTCCCCTAATTATTCTAAGCTCTTTTCATGTTGGGCGCAACTCCTAAAGCCCGACGGATGAAGATTTATAGTTAAACTAAAACTTACTATTTATAGTAAAAACGAAATTGAAATAGGGAAACGATCGTCGAATCAGGGGTTTCTCGCAATTCCAAGCGTTGCTACCCAACATAGCTAGGTTGGTTGGCTAAAGTAGCTCATTCTACCCCAAAATCATATTTTTATGTTGGCTAACTCATCCCGGATTGCGAGATACGCCTGATTGAAGGTCTGATGGTCCAGATCACTTCTGTCGCCGACCAGGCCTTTTCTGATCCATCTTTGCCATGTAATTGTCCGCGACCCGCTCTACATCATATCCGCACTAAGATGTGTTGCGCTAGCATTCCCAATTATGATGAGCTAGTGAACATGTCCCTACGAGCTGAACAGGATAGTGAGAGATTATCTCGAACACGTATGCCAATGGGCCCGAGGCCTCGGCCTGAATTACAGAACCGGCCAGTCCTCGACAAGAGGCCACGTATGGACTCGCCTCCTAGGCTCATGGCTCCGCCTGCCCAGCAGCGGTAAACTGGCTGTTGGTGTACTTATTGTAACAAAGGGGACACACTGACCCCTTCTGTTTTACCAAGATGAAGGACAATAGTTTCATGCCACCTCAGAAGATCAACCGTCAGCCACCGCATGTTATAACAGCTCCACCTCTATGTTCTGTACCACCAGCACAACCATTTTACCAACCACCCATACCTCAAAATAGGCCACCTCAACCACCTATGGCAGCGTAAGCAAATCGTCCACAACAAGTTCGCATACATGTGCTTGCAGCTGAAGCATCTGAGTAAGCAACTGCAGTACCATTAGCCTTTGAAGTCACTGCCCACATTCAAGGTACACCTGTGTTTCTGTTAGTGGACACCGGGTCCACTATTTTAATAATATCATACTCTATAGTCAAGCGTTTAGGGCTGAACACTACCCTTATGATTGGGGTGAGAGTCATTGCAGCAGTGGGGACTTTCATAGATGCCACTAAGTTGTGTAAGGGTTGCTTGATAGATTTAGGTAGCAGGCTGGTGTGTATTGACCTGATTGTCACCACCCTATATCATTACAACGTCATCCTCGACATGGATTAGCTTACCGAAATGAAGGTAGAAATCAACTGCAATACCAGATTTGTGACAGCCCATGGACCCGAGGGCACGACCTTCACTTTCCCTGTTCAGGTTAGTTGGCCCTATCGCATCAGCTGTTATACTTCCATGGTAGAGAATTATGATAGTCCGACCCTTAGGGACACGCCAGTAGTCTGAGATTTCACGGACATGTTCAGAACGATCCCTGGACTACCTCCTCAGCACGAGATCGACTTCACTATCGACCTTGTGTCACATGCGACGTTTATTTCTTTACCGACATACTGCATGCCTCCATGTGAAATGGAGGAATTAAGGAAGTAGATAGATGACCTGTTGGATGCAGGTTTTATACGGCTTAATGTGTCTCCTTGGGGAGCTCCTGTGTTGTTCATGAAGAAGAAGGATGGATCGCTACGGTTATGTATAGATTATCGCAGGTTGAATCACGTTGCAGTGAAGAACAAGTATCCTCTGCCCAAGATAGATGACCTGTTTGATCAGTTGAAGGGAACGCAGTATTTCTCAACAATCAACCTACAGTCTGGGTACCATCAATTGTGCGTCAGGAAGGAAGACGTGTAGAAAACAACTTTCAAAACTAGTTTCGGGCACTACGAATTCTTCGTGATGCCGTTTGGACTTACAAATGCACCTACCGTATTCATGGATCTCATGAACCGGGTGTTTTGGCCGTATTTATACCGATTCGTCATCGTGTTTATAGATGACATTTTGATATACTCCAAGAGTTGGAAGGATCACGAAGAACACCTACGAGTAGTTCTTGATACTCTCAGGCAGAATTAGTTATTTGATCAGTACCGAAAATGCAACTTCTAGAAGGAAGAAGTCAAGTTTCTGGGACACGTGGTTTCCAAGGAAGGAATTGTCGTAGACCTTGCCAAGGTGACAATGGTGCAAGACTGGGAGCAGCCCGGCTCAGTTACAGAAGTGACGAGTTTCCTTGGACTTGTCGGCTATTACCGCCGATTCATTAGAGATTTTTCCAAGATATCTTGACCGTTGTCTCAACTCACTTGGAAATATCTTAAGTTTGCTTGGAACGAGAAGGCAGAAGTAGCCTTTCAGGAATTAAAGGACAAGCACTTGTCGGCACCCGTGCTAGTACTGCCAGAGCAAGGGGTCAAATATACCATTTACACTGATGCCTCTCGTGTTGGTTTGGAATGTGTACTTATGCAGAAGGATAAGGTGATCGCCTATGCCTTGCGGCAGTTGAGGAAACACGAAGAAAACTACCCCCACGCATGACCTGAAATTGCAGGCAGTCATCTTCACATTAAAGCTCTGGAGACATTACCTCTAGTTCAAGTTCTTTTATGTCCACAAGAGCCTCAAGTACATTTTTACACAGAGAGACCTGAATGAATATGAGGTAACGACGTTGGATGGAGACCTTAAAAGACTTCAAGTTTGAGGTTTCCTACCATCCTGGCAAGGCCAACCTTGTGGTCGATGCGTTGAGCCGCAAGAAAATAATAGAATTTGTAGCTTCGCTAATGATAGAAGAGTGGAATATAGTGGAGTTCGTGTAAGACTTCAAATAGAAGCTTACGGTAGAGGAGCCGTTCAAGATCGTTGCACACATCTGCGTGAAACCATTTGTCGATGACTGAATCATTGTAGCTCAAAAAGAAGATGCATTGTTGGTGAAGATGAGAGATCGTGCGAGCGACAATGAAGAATCTGAATGGAGAGTTGGCTCGGACGGAGGGTTACGATACTGTGGACGCCTATGCGTTCTGAATCTCCATGACTTGAGAAAGGAAGTCTTAGAAGCCGCTCACAATTCCAAGATGGCAATACATCCGGGCAGTACGAAGATGTATTGAGAAATAAAGCGTTCGTACTGGTGGGACAACATGAAGGCCCAGATAGCAGATTATGTATCTCATTGTCTCACGTTGTAACGCCCTGAAAATCGGGGGTCGAGCACAGACTCAACTCCCGAGTTCCAGAACATCACTTATGCAACAAAATGAATGATGATTGAATGTTGACTGTATTCGTGCATTGAACATGAGTGAGATTAAGCCAAAACAGCATATCATACTCCAGAGACAGTTAAATTTGCAAGCAGAAGACTGTGATAGATAGATAAAATATATAAACTATGATGAGTCTCCAGAGTGTGATAACATTACCAGGTTAAATAATTACAAGTGCAGTTCTAACATATACCAAATGTGAGGAAGTGTAATGTCTCTTATCCCACGCACCATAGCCCCGTCAATACAATATCAGGTCTTCATTGACCTGCCAGAGAGATACAGATAGGAGAAATCCTCCTATCATCATAGAAGTAGTCCGGCTCTGCTTCACAAGCATCGCCATCACCTGAAACTCAACAAATCTGGTTGGTGTGTACAACACCGTCCCGTAACGTGGGAGTGAGTGATCAACTCAGTGGAACAGTAAAGCATAGGTTAACATGTTATCAATTCAATCAAGCAGTAATGATAAAGCAGTACAAATCAAACAATTCTAACTACTCTTATTAAATGCAAGAATGAAATGACATGATGCTGTATGCCCTTGCCAAACCATCCTCAAGTGACATCATCTTACGTTCGCGAATGCTTAACTCCCTCAGTGCGCCACATCTACAAAGCACATGCGGTGCGATGATGCTCATGATTACCAAGTTATTATTAGTCCATTTCAACCAGCAGTATTGGGAAACTAAGGTACCTCCCTTGTATCATTCCCAAACATGATCCATTCTAGGGTCGTCAATCCTAGTTAATCTCATACGATATTATGGTTTGAGAGGCATAGCGAAGGCATCGCAAAGGGCTCGTCACCCGTCAGCGCGGATACAGATCTCACCGTATGCGGCTCAATTGCTGGCCGTCAGCTCGAGTACAGGTCTCACCGTACTCGGCTCAATCACTAGCCGTCAGCTCGAGTACAGGTCTCACCGTACTCGGCTCCACTCATACTCTAGTTGCTGTGAAAGACTCGTCGCCAATCACAGACCTTGGAGTATACTCGAAGATACTACAGAGGACTCGTTGCCCGTCAGCACGAGTACAGGTCTCACCGTACTCGGCTCTCGCCGTAAGTATCGACAGCTCGAATACAGTGTCCCAAACCACCGTATTCGGCTCACGAGTTTGGTTGCGCAATGGTCACTACGGGGAGGCACATGGCCCCAGCGTAGGCCGACAGCTCGACCTCGGTGTCCCATACCACCATGCCCGGCTCATGTGTCTTAGCGGATCGAGGTACCATGGTTAAAAGGGGGTTTCACTGGTAAGTTTGGTACCCTAGGTTCAAGCAGTAACGTCCAAACAGGGTGAACATGCATAAGGCAGATCGGGTTACTTGACGAGCTCGACTAGCACGATCGCCCGTTGAGCTGCACGACATGAAGTGCATAAACAACTTCGTGTGGCCTAGCCACTACCGATAGGCAACGCACGACTCGAGTTCGTCGAACACATCCCACGTGGCAAATGAATCTCAGCCATGAGTTCAATCCCGTTACCGATTGCCTGGGCCATAATCATAGCCCCAAACACAATCCATTGCAGATAGATAAAGCAGTAATGGATCAAGATTCAACTCATACAATCAAGATCTGGTATTATCCGTTTAGGGCTGCCAGGGCTGTTGCACGCACTCGTTGCTCCGCTCCCCCATCACCCATGACGGATCATACAACATAAATATAATTTAAACATATGCATTACATAGTTAAAATCATAAAGCAGTTGAGCATGTTATGAATCACAACACAAGCATGAGTTTGTACATGTTCAATTCCTAATCACACAACTATCCAAGGAGATCATACACATAGTTAAAAGAGGTTGAGAATTATATCTCAACACCCTTATATATTACAATTTGCTAACTACTACACATTCAGACATTTCAAGAAACACTTAAACAAACATACATCAACATACATGACATATGTCGATCACATAGGCATTAGGCCAAATCCTTTCACTAGGGAGTTGCCCCAATCATAACACGCGTACACCCACGACGGATAGTCATGACAAGCAGGAATCCAAGTTCCATATTCATTCAGTCATTTCCACAAACACTTGGGCCACACATTTTAGCATATATAGTGTATATTGGCCGTGGCGTGACTTAGGGCAAATCCTTTCGTCAAAGGGGTATCGCCAATACAACAATCATAAATCCATAACAATTAGTTATGGCGAGCACAAATGAGAATTCTATACTCATTCAGTTATTTTCACAAACACTTAGAATACACTATTACAACATACATGGTGTATGTTAGCAAAACATGTATTAGGGCTATCCTTTAGCCAAGCGAGTATTTTATCCATGTATAATATATTATTACAACAAATAATCATGATAAATACATCTCCAAAATTTATACGTATACAGTATTTCTAGAATACGCAATTTCAACATACATAGTGTATATAAGTAAAACATGTATTTAGGCGAATCCTTTTACCAAATAAGTATTTTATCCATATATCGTATATCCATATAACAAATAAACATGTCAAACACATTTCCAAAAAATATACGTATACCGTACTTTCTACAAATACCTAGAGTATGTAGAATTCCATATTTTTCATCTTTAATCGAAACGGAAAACAGACAACACTTTGTACATGTGCAATTGCATGCAGATCATGAATCTATCATTATCTGACATTGAAAGCGTTGAAAACCATAACCTATACACCTAAAGTCCGCACCTTTTGTCGTAGAATCGCAACGGAATCGATAGGTTTGCTAAGCTTCCGTATTCGGCAGTTTGGCAACCTATAGAACGAACTAGGTTAGCTATTTCACAACCTACAACAGTCTAAACCCCAAAACAGATTAGGGTTAGAGTTTCTTACATAGAAACGACGCCGGAAACGTTGGGAAAAGCGTCAAGAAAGGGATGGTGCAGCCCGTGTGGTGGCAGGGAACGATAGTAAGGAGATTCTCCCACTTCTCCCTCACTTTCTCTCTCTTTTCCCTCTCTCAAATCCCAAATTCGTATGGCTGCCATGAGAGAGGGTTTAAGGTCCTTATATAGTCTCAAAACTCACCGAAATAGACTCCTGTTCAAGGGTTACTGCTAATATATGTATTTCGTCACTTTTCCAGCTCAAAAGAGAGGTTCTGGTGGCCCTCCTTGAGTCAAACGTCAGACTTAAGCTCACCACACATGGATCTATGTGGGATTACATTTTCGACTCGATCGGATTCCCAGATCGCACGTGGCGGACCACTTTCAGTTCAACGGTCAGTGGGCCACGATCCGAAATTCCAAGTACATGTAAATGTTCCTGAAATTTTTCCTGATCCGAGGGTGTAATTTGGTCTGATTCTGAAGGTCTGGTTGCTTAATACTGATGCGCAAGCGAATGGTGCCAGATCACTATTCCTGATATTTATTTTGGAATGGGAATAGTGTTTTTCACACTCCCTCGCTCCGGATCCAAACGAATGGCCGTGGGACATCGGCTGGACCTGATTTTTGAGAAGGTTGTCAAGCCCAGCGAGGCGGTCCTAGTTCCTTAACTTCGTGTTAATCGAACTTCCGACGTGCGGTCCAGATCCGATACGGAGTTTCGAGATGCTCCCGAGGGCAGATAGGTAATGAGATTGATCCTAGATTATAGGGTACTGTAGCATCGATGATTCTACAAGTTTTGGGTCTTGCAGATCATATTTAAAGCGATTGGTGCTAATTTCACAGGTACTCTAGTTTAGCACTAGCTAATTCTTGCCTAATTTCTAAAGGATTTAGTCCTGTATGATTTCTATCTGAGGTGGTACCTGGGCCTTTATAGTTTGTATATAAAGTTATCCAAGTTATACTACTTAGCTAGTTTAGGATAGTGTCTAGGATGAAAGTGCTTAGAAGAATTGAAAGAATAAGGTAGTGAAGGGTGAGATTTGTGAAGGAAATGGGTTCAGAAGCGATTTTAGACTGTGGGGTTCAGTTCTGACGAATTAATAAGGTGTTAGGAGCAACCCATTGCCTAAGGACGTCTAATCCCAAGTTGACAAAAATCTGGGATGTTACACACGTGCTAGTAAGTTAAGGTTGAACATCGCCAACTCCCTGGTTTACTTCAGCCCATGCCCATAGCTGAATGGAAATAGGATTTCATATCAATGGATTTCATTTTTGGGTTACCCAAGACCAGAAAGGGGCATGACTCCATTTGGGTGATTATGGACCGATTGACGAAATTGGCCCATTTCCTCCCGATTAGAGTTTCTAATTCGGCTGATGACCTGGCTAAGCTATACATTAAAGAGATAGTGCGATTGCATGGAATTCCTATGGAGATTGTGTCGGACCGAGATACACGATTCACGTCTATTTTCTGGACTCGAATATAAGAAGCAATGGGAGTGAAATTGAAGTTCAATACTACGTTCCACCCACAGACTGATGGGCAGACGAAACGGGTGAATTAGATACTAGAAGATATGTTGTGAGCGTGCGTGCTTGACTTCAAGGATAGTTGGGATAATTGTCTCCCCTACACTGATTTTTCTTATAACAACAGCTTCCAAGCGAGCATTGGCATGACTCCCTATGAAGCTTTGTATGGGCACCCATGTCGAGCTCCACATTGTTAGGCAGAAGTTGGCGAGAAGAGTTTGGTTGGCCCAGATTTGGTACAGGTGACCTCAGATAAGATCGCTATTATCAAGCGTCGACTTCTTGCAGCCCAGAGTAGACAGAAGAGTTACTTCGATATAAGACAGTGACAACTGGAATTTGAAGTCGGGGACCATGTATTCCATAAGGTTTCCCCGGGCAAGAAAGGGAAACTTACGCCGCGATTTATTGGTCCATTCAAGATACTAGACCGAGTGGGTGTGGTAGCGTATCGCCTTGCTTTATCCACACTACTCGCAGGCGTGCACAACGTATTTCACGTGTCCATGTTGAAGAAATATGTTCCTGACCCTGCCCACATTATTAAATGGGAGCAAGTATAGTTAAGTGAAGATGCTACCTACGTACTACGACCAACACGTGTTCTTGACAAGAAGGAAAAAGTGCTACGCAGCAAGGTAATCCCGCTTGTGAAGGTATTGTGGACGCACCACACTGAGGAAGAGGCTACTTTGAAAACGGAGGCCGATGTCTGTAAGAACTACCCTCAGATCCTCGAGGAGTACGAAAAGGTACTAATTTCAGGGAGAAAATTTTTCTTTAAGGGGTGTAAATTGTAACGTCTCGAAAAAATCCGTACGAACACCCGAGTACCACCTCAGGTAGAAATCCCTAAGTACAGTATTCTGTAGAAATCTAGACGAAAATTAATTAAGTACTAAACTAAATTAATTGGTGGATTTAGCTTGAACCACCATTTACACAAATGGTAAGACCCAAAACCATCAAGATTGCTAACTCAACATTACTCGAAAACCTAGGAGAAATCCCATGAGCCGGTAGCTCTCGGGAATACATTAAAACTCCGTATCGGACCTGGACCGCACGTCGAAAGTCCGACGACCGTAAAACTATAGTGTTATATCCGTCCTACTGGGCTTAATAACCAACGCGAGAATCGAGCCCAGACTGTGTCCAGAAACACACAACTTGCCATGAACGAAGTATGTAAGAAACGTAAATATCTTTAGAAAATGTACTGAAACTTAAGTGAATTGGGCCATTCGCTTACGCGTGAAATTAAGGATTTCAGACCGTCTGTTTCTGACCAAACTTCACCCATGGATAAGGGAAATTTTGCTGCACATATCCGTATACTTGTGGCCCTGCTTGAGCAAGTACGACCGTTGTTCTGACACGGGTCCTCCACGGTCGATCGGCCTATCCAATCGCGCTGAAATCACATCCTGGCATAGATCTATTGTCAGGGAACTTATCCTATGACGTAGGTGAGTTATGGACCTCCCAATGAGCCCCGTCTGCCCGAAATAGACACCCTTTGGTTATAAATTAAGTGTACCATGGCCCTGGGGCATTTGTATCAGTTATGGGCCTATATAAATCCCTTAAACCACCCCATTTCTATTCTATATGAATTTTCTCCAAACCTTAGGAGAGAGAAGAGAGAAAAGAAGAGAAAAGAGTCAGGAGAGAAGATAAAGTTTGAGAGATTATTGCAGTGTTTCTCTCCCACAACTACACGCACTGAATCGCCTTTCCATTTAGCTAACCGATTTGTTTCAGTTATGATTTGGGTAAAAAAATCCTAACCCTAATCTTGATTTAGAAATCCGGATTGAATAATCGATAAACTAGCTAACCCATTTCATGGTTTAGGTACCCATTGTTCTGTTTTCAGGAATGTAGTGTTTGAACCTAGTCTGAATCGAGTAATCCGACGGAAGGTGTGGACTATAAACGTTTAGGTTATAGTTTTCAATGCTTTCAATGTTAGCTAATGATTTATGTCTGACTTGATTGCTGCCATAGTCTTAGATATGACATTTTCGATATATATCATTCATGTGTGAATTATGTTGAATACAAGATGCATCCCATGTATTGTTGAAATGTTTGAATGAACTTGCAAATTGTGATTTGTGCTTACCGTGACTGTTAACCTAGGATTCATGTTCGTCGTTTGCATGATGATCTCCTTGTGTAAGGAATTGCTGTAATATATGTCGTAACTAATCTAGTCTATGTATTTGGTGAAGTGTAACTTAGGTGTTTGATAAAATGTTTGAATGAGAAAATGTTGATGAAGTGTATTTGTTCAGTGTATCAAGATAGGATTCTCAATTTCCTTAATCATATGTATAATTTCTTTCATGTAATCATATTTGACATTATGCAATTTATGGATAAAATGCAAGTGTTGGTGACATGTTCAATGTGCTTGACGAAATGCTCAAATGAGAGATTTGTATGGATGATTGCCAAATGTTGGAATTATTGTCACATGTGTTTACTTGTTACATCTGAGTAAGATTGGGGATACGTTGTAGTCCAGGCAATCGGAAATAGTCCCCATTCAGGTGGTCAAATTAATCTCGCCACCTCAGATATATTCGACGAATCCGGGTCGCACGACGATTATCGACAGTGGTTAGGCCACGAGGGGTGCTTATGCACTCCATGTCGATTAAGTCGGCATGTGCTCGTACCAATCGAACATATCTAATAAACTGATTGGCCTAATGTGTTTCTACCATGTATGGACACCACTGCGTGAATCTAAGGTACCCCCTCTGATGTAAAGGCCCGCCTTAACTATGGTACTACGATCCACCAAGACTCATGAGCTGAGCATGATGGTATGGGACACCGTGTTCGAGTTGCTGGCCTACGCCGAGGTGATCAGCCACCCCGTAGTGACCAGTGAGCAAACTCGGACTCATGTGCCGAGCATGGTGGTATGGGACAACGTGTTCGAGCTATCGGCCTACGCCGAGGTGATTAGCCACCCCGTAGTGTCTGCGAGCACAAAATTATGAACTTGCCTATCCCCTGCTTTTAATCGGGAGTGATAACCCCACAACTTGCCTATCGTATGTGCTTGACTAGGAGTGACAAACCTAGATGGATCCTTCTGTTAGGGTAAATGATATAAAGGGAGGTACCCTAGCTTCTCAAATCTGTTGTATGAATAAACTTAATTAATTACTGGGTTAACATGACCATGCATAGCACTGCATGAGTTATGACATGCTTAAAAAGCGTGGAAGTGGCACAGGAGGTAGTGTTGTCATATGCGATATGGTGTCGGCATCGCTTGTTGAGGGAGCTTTTGATGTGAGGACATGCATCATTATTTGCACTCCATTCTCGCATTAACAAGAGTAGCTAGGAAGTGATTGTTATGCTGTTTTATCATTGCTGCTTGATTGAATTGATAACATGTTAACCTTTGCCTTATAGTACCACTGAGTTGATCACTCACTCCCACCCTGGGACGGTGTTTTAAAATACCAACCAAAACTGGTTTAGATGCAGGTGACGATGTAGTCTACGCAACAAAGCCGGACTTCATGGACGAGGAGAAAGAATTCTCCTACATACAGCTCTCAGGAGGGTCTGTGTAGACCTCGTGCTAATTCGACAAGATGACATGGATATGTGGATTAGTTGGACACTTTACATTTTGACATTTTGTATATTTTGAGATAAAACATGTAAATATTAAGCCCAGTAACATAATCATACTCTGGAGGTTATGAAACACGTACCTATTTAAATATATATGCTTCAGACTTCCGCTTGCTTAATTTAATTGTATCCAGAATATGATATGTTGTTTTGGTATAATCCCACTCATGTTTTACTCATTAATATGGAAGAAATCAGAACATCATCATCCATGTTGCATAAGTGATGTGCTGGATCTCGGGAGTAGAGCTTTGCTCGACCCTCGAAATCCAGGGCATTACAAGTTCAGACTTAATGAACTCTTGATACTTACTTGAAAGTGAGAGAGCCCCGTTTTAGCACATGTTGATGATGATCTTCTTTGTGGTGAAGGATTTTCAGTTCCCTTGATCTGCAACAACTATAAATGCTCCAATGCAAGTCGCCAGTGTTGGGTCAATGTATTTTGGTGAATCTTACCTATTGAATGTGGGTTTTTCAGTGTCGATGAGATTCCCAAATATTAAGGATTCACAGGACTCCAACTCAATGGTTTACCGATAAATGAGTCGCTGGAAGATCCTTAAATGGTGGAGTTCATTCTTCAATCCAATCTATTGATTTTTCAAAGATTTCATTTAAGATAGGATTGAAGGATGAACTCCCATGAGAAAATGGATTTAAGATGGTAGGTGGTATTCTTGTAGTAATAACTCTCTTAAATCTCACTATTTTTCTCATTAAGAATTAAGATGTAGGCCCTCAAATAAATAAACAAAAATCCCAACAGTAAAAAAAATGGGCAGATTTTTGACAAGATTCAACGTCACCGAAGTCTCCTTCGATGATATCGAATCCATGCACTAAGATCTTCATAAAAGTGTCGTATAGATCTGCTCGATGTCGTCGAGTGTCGTTCGATTCCATTGAAGGTGACCTTCGATGTCATCGAATGCTAGCTCGATGTCATTGGGATTTTCTTTAAAAACACTTGGAGCTTGCTAGACAATTTAGTTCACTTCTCGATATCATCGAATGTACTTCGATGTCATCGAAATTTGAATTTCGATATCATCGAAGATTTCAAGATTTTTCTTTAAAAACTTCCTCGACAAAACTAGTCCTTTTTTAATGTCATTGAACATTGTTTTATACATCAAGAATTTTACTAATTTTCCTTTTGAGCTTGCTGGAACATTATCTGCCCATTTTTTATGTCATCGAGATGGGTTCGAAATCATCGAACATATGTTCGATGTCATTAAAACCTGTTCGATTTCATCAAGAATTTCTCTAGAAATTTAGGTTTGGTTACTAGACAATTTGGGGCACTTTTTTGATGTTATTGAACAGTTTCGATGTCATCAAACCTTAAGGTTCAATGTCATCAAGTGGTTCTTGATGTCATCTATTGTTGCAGAAAATACATGTTCCTGTTCAGTGTAGCTTGCAACTTGAATTTTCTTTTTCTAACCTTACCAAAATGTTTTCCTAGTTGGTTTTAGGTAAGATTGGATCACTTTTAAAGGGATTATTACCTGGTGTTTTGGTCATGGGATGTGAGGTTTACTTTACCTTAAAAATACCTTGAACATCTTCACCATGTTGAATCTTCAATCTGGTAATCTTCAATGTGGGGCTCACTCGAATTTGTGAGTCAAACGTCACATTAATTGACAAACAAAGGCACTTTCACAAATTAGTGCACTAATAGGTGGATCCATGACTATGGGTCCCAACATGATATATGTGCCTTACATCGATGTTGTCCATCCATTTTAACATCATTTTAGGTTACAATACCAAAAATAAAGTAGATCCCGATCTCAGGTGCACCACATTAGAAGAAATGAATACCCACCATTAGAAACTTCTTGGTGGTCACTAGACTGTTTATTTGTCATCCAATCGATTGATAAAGTCACAAAGACATGGACGAAGGGACCACACAAATATCAACTTATTCAAAACTTTTGTAGCCCTAGAGGAATTTTTAATGTTAAAAACTAATGTTTCACGTGGTGTGGTCTGCTTAAGATGTGGATCTGTTTCATTTTTGGCATCATACCCTTATACTATCTGTAAAATCAAATGGACAACATTGATGTAAGACATGTACATCAAGGTGGGCCCAGAGTCAAGGATCCACCCTCCTCAGTGGAGCCCAGGATCCCATTGAAGCCACAACCAAGTAGCTATCTCCAACAGCAACAAGTGGCACAAGCAAATCCCACCAGATGGGTCACAAGATATCGCTTGTGATCATACCACCAGAAAATCAGCTTATGTAGCAGGCTTGTAAGGGTCCACCATCATGTACCTGTTTCATCCCTACCATCCATCTTTTTTGCCATCCCAGATTTGCTTCATCGTAAGAGATAGTGCTAATTGAATGCCTATTATTAAAAATTTGTTGGCAGCCACAAAAGTTTTCAATGAAGCTGATATTTGTTTTTCTTACTTTTCATCCAAAGTTGTGTAACTTTATCAATAAGATGGATGGAAAATAAATGTAATAGTGGGCCTTAGGAAGGTTTTAATGGTGAGTGTTATTGTTCCAGTTGTTTCCTGTGGTGTGGTCTATTTATACCTGATGTACTTTACTTTTTTTTTTTTTGCTACTATCTAAAATAAGTTCGAAATTTAAATAGACGGCATGGATATAAATATATACATGAGGGTCGTCCCTGCATGTTGTTACGAAAATTTACAGAATTGATTTTTCTGTAAAATATGAAAACTGAAAATCAAAATGATCTGAAATAAGGACAGGCTAAAGCACGTCTAGGACGCTGTCCTTAAAATGTTATTTGCCCCTACTTAAGTGAATTAAGTATGCTGAAAGGTTACAGGAAAATTGCTTCTAGAATACGATGAGCCTGATGTGGGTCTGCGTTCAACAAACATGAAGGCCAACTACTAGAACTTTGTTACACAGTATAGCAGAAATACAGAAAAAGAAAAATTCCAAAAAGAAAGGAGATAAGAAGATTTCTGAGTAAGACCATTGCACTGGTCTGTTCTTCTAGTTCTTCAGTTATTGGTTCAGTTGAACTGTTCTAGACCATACCGTTGGTCTGTTCTTCAAGCAATAGTTCAACCTTTCTATTGTTGCTGTAGTCACTGGAGTATAGGATGTTGAGATGTGGAGCCACATCTGGGGGTCGCACGACCGGTCGTGGCCCCTGCTTGACCGGTCGTGGGGTCCGCTTGACCAGTCGTGAGCAGTCATGGACTGGCTCAACTCAAAGTCCAGCGAGCATCAATTTTTTAGGTCCGAGGTGCTTGACAGTTGTAGGCCATTCTTGACCAGTCGTGGGGTC
This sequence comes from Magnolia officinalis, assembly GCA_021015155.1. Lineage (NCBI taxonomy): Eukaryota > Viridiplantae > Streptophyta > Magnoliopsida > Magnoliales > Magnoliaceae > Magnolia > Magnolia officinalis. The sequence goes on from JAJHSJ010000004.1 coordinate 66,099,640, forward strand.
CTCTCGACCGGTCTGCAGCCTTCACGACCAGTCGAGGTTACGCAGATTCGTTTCTGGATTTGATGAGGACTGTGAAAATTTGAGTCGATTTTCGCAAGGGTGCGAAAGGAAAGTTGCCTAAACTATAAATAGGTGTTCCTAGGGCTTTTCTAGGGTATGGGAAATAATTCTAAGGTGTGGGCAAAGGGTTTTCTATGTACTTCCAAGGGAGAGGTTAGTATATTGCCTTGTAATCTTCATTTTTCTTCATAGTGGAAGTTTGCATCCGTGGTTTTTTTTACCCTTGTTAGGGTTTTTTCACGTATATCTTGTCTTGTAGTTTGTTTAGAATGCTTTAATTCTTTTTCTAGTTTATATTTCTTCTTGTTTATCGTTTGTGGGTGAGACTTGAGATTGGATCTCGATTCACTACGTTGTTGGCGTGCTGCGCAACAACTGGTATAAGAGCTATTGGTTTAGTTCTATTGGAAGCGATGACAGAAGAAGGGAAGACTAGAATTGATAAGTTTGATGGTTCAAACTTTGCCTTCTGGAAGATACAGATGGAGGATTATCTGTATCAGAAGGACCTCTATATTCCTCTAGGAGGAAAAGAGAAGAAACCAAAGAAGATGACAGATGATGAATAGTTTTTATTGGATCAGAAGGCTTTAGGAACGATCCAACTCTCTTTGTCTAAGAGCGTCGCCTTCAATATATCCAAGATGAAAACCACAAAAGAATTAATGGAAGCCCTAGCCACCATGTATGAAAAACCATCAGTGTCCAATAAGGTTTATCTTATGAAACAACTATTCAACATGAAGATGTCAGATAGTGGGAGTGTGGCTGAACATCTAAACGAGTTCAATACAGTCACAAGCCAATTGGAATCCATTGGCATTGTTTTTGAGGATGAGGTCAGGGAGTTATTGATCTTGTCCAATTTGACAGACAGTTGGGATGGTTTGGTGATTGCTGTGAGCAATTCCTCAGGATCGACAAAGCTGAAATTTAATGATGTGGCTGGTCTAATTCTCAGCGAAGAATCTAGAAGAAAGGCATCAGGAGTTTCATGGGATTCGGGGAATGTTATAAACGTTGAAGGAAGAGGAAGATCGCTAAACAAATGAGGCAACAAACACGGGCGTTCTAAGTCGAGGAAGAAGTCCAAGGGACTGAAAGACAAAGACGAGTGTTGGCATTGCAGCAAAAAGGGGCACATGAAACGCGATTGCAGGGCGCTTAAGAAAAAAGAATGAAGCTCTCAAGGCGGGAAGGATTCAGTGAATCTACCTGAGGAGAGTGACACAAAGGCATTGATCTTATCTCTTGATGCAATGAATGAGTCTTGAGTTATAGACTTAGGTTGTAACGCCCTGAAATTCGAGGGTAGAGTAGCAACTCAACTCTCGAGTTCCAAAACATCACTTATGCAACATAGATAATGATGATTAAATGTTGTCTGTGTTAGTGCAATAAACATGAGTGAGATTATACTAAAACAGTAATTCATACTCCAGATCAATTGTATAAAGGCAAGCGGAAGACTGAAACTGTATATATATGTATGTAAAAGAAAAAAAACCATCTCAATCTCCAGAGTATGAACCCAACTGAGTCACCATATACATGTATCTGTTTTACAATCAAAATGTCAAAAATACAACTAGAGAAGTGAGCCCTGTAAGTCCCGTCGATCCAGGCAGTCTAGTCAAAGCCACCAGAATACTGTATATATGAGAACTCGTCCTGGTCCTCGTCATAGTCCGGCTCAGCCTCCTGAGTCGTCACCTCTTCTACACCTAAGACAGAGTCTAGTTGGTGTGCACAACACCGTCCCGTAACGTGGGAGTGAGTAGCTAACTCAGTGGAACAATAAAGAATAGGTTAACATGTTATCAATTCAGTCAAGAAGTAATGATAAAGCAGTAAAATCAAACACTCCTAACTACTTTTATTAATGCAAGTATGAATGCAGTCATGATGCATGCCCTCACCATACACTCCCTCGTGCGACACCATCTTATGTTCGCGGCATGCTTGCATTCCTCAGTGCTCTACATCTTCCAGGCACATGCAATGCAATGATGAGCATGATTACCGAGTTATTATTAGTCCATTTCAAACAGCAGGATTGGGAAACTAAGGTACCTCCCTTGTATCATTCCCAAACATGATCCATTCTAGGGTCGTCAGTCCTAGTTAATCTCATACGATGGTGTGTTTCTAGGTCGCTGCAAAGGCTGTCAGGGCTGTTACACGCATTCGTTACACCACTCCCCCATCACCTTTTTAACGGTTCATCACTAAATTGATACAGGCCTAGTTCATACTCTATACACTGCGGCAAAACTCGTCCCCTCACCGCAAATTCAGAGTATGCTCGAGGTCACTACAAAGGGCTCGTCACCAATCAGTGTAGGCCGACAGCTCGAATATAGTGTCCCATACCACCATAATCGGCTCACAAGTCTGGTTGCTCACTGGTCACTACGGGGAGGGACGTGGCCCCAGCGTAGGCTGACAACTCGACCATGGTGTCCCATACCACCATGCCCGGCTCATGAGTCTTAGCGGATCCAGGTACCATGGTTAACGGGATTTCACTGGTAAGTTTGGTACCCTAGGTTCAAGCAATAGCATCCAAACATGGTGAACATACATTAGACATATCGGGTTCTTTGACGAGCCTGACTAGCTCAAGCGCACAATCAACCGAATGACATGAAGTGCATAAGCACTTCGCCTGGCCTAACCACTGTCGCCAACTGAAGTACGACTCGGGTTCCTCAAACACATCTTACATGGCGAAATGAATCTTAACCACGATCTCAAGTCTGGTACCGATTGTCTGGACTATAAACATAGTCCCAAACTCAATCAATCCTTATTTAGAACATGTAGAGTAAAGCATATTAAACAAAGTAATTCAAGCATGTCAACAAGCATATCATAAAGCATGTTATAAAGCACCATATAAACAGGAGATACAAACACATATATTTCATAAGTAAGCAGTTAAATTAAACAATCAACATGGAGGAAATCCTATACGTCTCTAAGGTAATTGAGAATCCCATCTCAACACCTACCTAAGACACCATCATCCAAACACTTACTCTTACAAGCATTTTCACAAACACTTAGAATGCACTATTTCAACATACATAGTGTACATTAGCAAAACATGTATTAGGGCGAGTCCTTTCGCCAAACAAGTATTTTATCCATATATAATATATCAATACAGCAAATAATCATGGCAAACTCATTTTCAAAATTTATACGTATACGGTACTTTCTATAAATTCCATATTCTTCATCTTTAATCGAAACGGAAGACAGACAACACTTTATACATGTGAAATTGCATGCAGATCATGAATCTATCATTGTCTGACATCAAAAGCATTGAAAACCATAACCTATACACCCAAAGTCCTCACCTTTAGTCGTAGAATCGTAACGAATATGATAGGTTTGCTAAGCTTCCGTATTCGGCAGTTTGGTAACCTATAGAATGAAATAGGTTAGCTATTTCATAACCTACAACCTTCACAACCCCAAAACAGATTAGGGTTAGAGTTTCTTACATAGAAACGAAGTCAGAATCGCCGGGAAAGCGACTAGACTTGTGTGGTTAAGCTTGTAGAACGGCAGGGGATAGTAGTAGGGAGTTTCTCCCGCTTCTCTCACACTTTCTCCCTCTTTTCTCTCTTCTCTCTTAGGGTTTCTTTCAAATTCGTATGGCTGTAAGAGAGAGGGTTCTAAGGTCCTTATATAGCCTAAAAATACACTAAAATAGACTTAGGGTCAAGGTATACTTAGGTTATAACCAAAGCGAGCCAGTTTCAGCTCAACGGAGGACTTCTGGCGGGCCTCCTTGAGCCAAAGGTCGGACTTAAGCTCACAGACCTTGGATCTAGGTACCATTAAGTTTTCGTTCCAGTAGTGTTTCCAGATCACGTGTCGCGGACCAGTTTCAGTTCAACCGTCAGTGAAACTCGATCAGAGATTTCAAGTACACTGTCATGTATATGAAATTTTTCCTGATCCGAGGGTGTATTTGGGTCAGATTCTGACGGTCTGATTGCTTACAAATTGTCCGCAAGCGACACGTGCCATATTACTATTTGAGATATTTATTTGTAAAGAAAAATAAGTGTTCTCACACTCCTCGCTCCGGACTCATGCGAACAGCCGTGGGACACTGCCTGGATTCGATTTCCAAGATGGTTGTCAAGCCTAGCGAGGCAGTCCTAAGTCTATAACTTCGTATTATTCAGACTCCCGATGTGCAGTCCGGATCTGATACGGAGTTTCAATGTGCTCCCGAGAGCAGTCGGGTAATGAGTTTTATCCTAGATTTTAGGGTAACCTAGCGTCAATGATTCTACAAGTTTTGGGTCTTGCAGATCGTATTTAAAACAATTCAAATGGATTTCATGGCTAATCTAGTTTAGCACTTAGTTAACTTTGTCAAATTTCTATTGGATTTAATCCTAAGTGATTTCTGGTCGAGGTGGTACTCGGGCCATCGTACGGAATTTTCCGAGTCATTACAATCTACCCCCCTTAATGAAAAATTTCGTCCTCGAAATTAGTACCTTTTCGTACTCCTCGAGGAGCTGAGGGTAGTTCTTTCGGATTTCGGCTTCTGTCTCCTAAGTAGCTTCTTCCTCTGTATGATGCGTCCACAGTACCTTCACGAGTGAAATCACTTTGCTACGCAGTACCTGCTCCTTCCTGTCAAGGATACGTGTCGGGAGCAGCACATATGTAGCATCCTTGCTCAACTGTACCTACTCCCAACTGATAATGTGTGAAGGATCAGGAACGTACTTTTTCAGCATAGATACATGAAATACGTTATGTACAGCTGCAAGTGGTGTGGGCAAAGCGAGACGATATGCCACATCACCCACTCGATCAAGTATCTGAAACGGACCGATGAACCTCGGTGTGAGCTTCCCATTCTTCCCAAACCGAAGGACTCCCTTCATAGGGGAAACTCTGAGGAATACATGATCACCGACCTCGAATTCAAGTGGTCGCCGCTTCGTATCGGCGTAACTCTTCTGCCTGCTCTGCGCTGTAAGAAGTCGACGCCTGATAATGTCGATCTTCTCTGAGGTCGCCTGTACCAACTCTGGACCAATCAAACTGCGTTCGCCGACCTCAGCCCAACAATGCAGTGCTCTGCAAGGACGACCATACAAGGCCTCATATGGAACCATGTCAATACTCGCCTGGAAGCTGTTGTTGTACGCGAACTCTACATAAGGAAGACAGTCATCCCAACTGTCTTTGAAGTCTAAGACACAGGCCCGCAACATATCCTCCAAAATCTGGGTTCACCCGCTCTGTCTGCCCATCGGTCTGAAGGTGAAACGCAGTACTGAACTTCAATTTCACACCCATCGCTTCCTGGATACGAGTCCAGAAGATAGACAAGAACTGCGCGTCTCTGTCTGACACGATCTCTAGGGGAACTCCATACAGAGGCACAATCTCTCTGATGTACAGCCTAGCCAGCTCGTCTGCAGAGTTCGTGACTCTGATAGGGAGAAAATGAGCCGATTTGGTCAACCGGTCCACAATCACCCAAATGGAATCATGTCCTTTCCTCGTCTTCGGCAGCCCCGATATGAAATCCATGGAAATGAAGTCCCACTTCCATTCAGCTATGGGCATGGGCTGAAGCAGTCCAGGAGGTTGGCGATGTTCTGCCTTGACCTGCTGGCACGTCAGACAACGAGAAACATACTCTGCTATGTGGGTTTTCATGCCGTCCCACCAATAAGACCGTCTCATATCCTGGTACATCTTCGTGCTACCAGGGTGCATCGCAAGCTTCGATTTGTGGGCAGTCTCGAGGAGCTCCTATCGCAAGTCATGAATATTAGGAACGCATAAGCGGCCACGGTATCGTAAACCCCCATCTGTGCCAACTCTCCACTCGGAGTCCTCGGCATCGCTAGCTTGCTCTCGAAGCTCAGACAACTGCTCATCGCCCTTCTGGGCCTCGATGATCCTATCATCAATAAGTGGTCGCACCTGAACGTGCGCGATACACTCAAATGGCTCCTCCACGATGAGTTTCTGCTCGAAGTCCCGCACGAACTCCAACATATCCCACTCTGCTGTCATCAGCGGAGCCACAAATGCAATAGCCTTCTTGCGGCTCAACGCATCCACCACAAGGTTGGCCTTGCCAGGATGGTAGGAGACCTCGAACTTGAAGTCCTTCAAGGTTTCCATCCATTTGCACTGCCTCATATTCAAGTCTCGCTGTGTGAATATATACTTAAGGCTCTTGTGGTCGTAGAAAAGCTCGAACTCCTCTCTGTAGAGGTAATGTCTCCAGAGCTTCAATGCAAGGATGACAGCTGCCAACTCAAGGTCGTGTGTAGGGTAATTCTCCTCGTGCTTCCTTAATTGTCTCGAGGCATACGCAATCACCCTGTCCTTCTGCATAAGGACACAACCCAAACCAAAGCGAGTGTGTTAGTGTATATCGTGTACTTAACCCCTTGCTCTGTCAATACTAGCACAGGGGCGGACGTTAGTTTGTCTTTCAGCTCCTGAAAAGCTGCTTCTACCTTCTCATTCCATACGAACTTCAAATCCTTACGCGTCAACTGTGACAACGGCCTGCAATCTTCGAGAAGTCTCGAATGAAGCATCGATAATACCCTGTCAGGCTAAGAAAACTCTTCACCTCGGTAACCGAGCCAGGCTGCTTCCAATCTTGAGCTGCGGCTACCTTAGTAAGGTCCACAGCTATCCCATCCTTGGACACCACATGTCCCAGGAACTTGACTTCTTCCTGCCAGAAGTTGCACTTCTTATACTGCGCAAACAACTGGTTCTTCCTCAAAGTATCCAACACCGCTCTCAGGTGCACCACGTGCTCTTCCCGACTCGTGGAATATATCAGGATGTCATCAATGAATACGATGACGAATCGATATAAGAATAACCGAAATATCCTGTTCATCAAGTCCATGAACACGGCCGGTGCGTTCGTAAGACCGAACGACATCACCAGGAACTCGTAATGCCCAAAACAGGTCCTGAAAGCTGTTTTCTGCATGTCTTCATCTTTAACACGCAACTGGTGGTACCCTGACTACAAGTCGATCTTCGAGAAATACTTTACCCCCTTCAATTGATCAAACAGATCATGTATCCTGGGCAAAGGATACTTGTTCTTCACGGTGACTTGGTTCAACATACGGTAATCAATACACAACCGTAGTGAGTCATCTTTCTTCTTCATAAACAGTACAGGTGCTCCCCAGGGAGACACACTAGGTCGTATAAAGCCCTTCTCTACCAGCCCGTCAATCTGTTTCCGCAATTCCTCCATCTCACATGGAGGTATACGATAAGTCGGCAATGAGATAGGTGTCGCACTAGGCGTAAGATCAATGGTGAAGTCGATCTCGCACCGAGGAGGGAAACCAGGAATCGTCGTAAACACACCTGCAAAATCCCGAACCACAGGTGTATTTCCCAACGTCGGACCATCAACATGCTCTAGTAAAGTAGCGTAACATCCAACATAACATGGCCAATTAACCTGCACTGGAAAAATAAAGACCGTGTCATTAGGTCCTCTAACTGTCACGACCCGAGTATTGCAATCAATCTCTGCCTTCATCTCGGTGAGCCAGTCCATACCGAGGATAATGTCGTAGTGCCATAGTGGAGCAACAATGAGGTTGACGAGCACTGTTCTGCTACCCAAATCCACGGAGCAACCCTCACACACCCGTGTGACATCCAAAAAATTTTCAGTAGTTGTAGTGAGGCTCATTCCCTTCGTGGGAGTAGTATGTAAAGCTAGACGCTTAACTGCCCCACATGAAATGATAGAAGTAGTGGACCCAGTGTCCACCAACAAGGAGACGGATGTACCTTGAATGTGGGTTGTACCCTCAAAAGCCATCGGGGCTGTAATTGATGTCTCAGGAGCTTCAGCTACAAGCGCATGCACTCGAGCCTGCTGTGATCGGTTCGGCTGTGGAATAATGGGCCATTGAGGCGGCCTGAAGTGAGGTGCAGGTGGTCTGAAGGACGGATGTGTAGGTGCCACCCGAAGTGGTGGAGTCAATAGAGCCAGTGGACGAGGGCGATCAATCATCTGTGGCGGAGAGAACCCGCTATCCCTCATCCGCGCAAAACAGCTCCCAGCAGGATGACCCTTTTTTCCGCAGTATGTACAAGTCACAATAGGGCGCCTCATCGGAGCCACTAGTGTTGTGATCCTGGAAGGCGAATCAGCACGAGGCCTCTTACCAAGGAAAGGCCTGCCCTGAACATCTGGTCGTGGTCTCGTAACCATAGCACCACGAGAGCGTGTCAGCCGATCAACATCCTGCTCCGCCTGAATGGACATATGAATCAACTCCGCATAGGATGGTATGCGAACACAGCACATCTTTGACCGGATGTCAGGTCGCAAGCCCTCAGAGAAGCGTCGAATCCGCATCGACTCATCAGTAAGTATAGTCAGGATAAAGCGGCCCAACTCTGTAAAGCGATGCTCATACTCAGTGACTGTCATGCCTCCCTGTCTGAGGCACAGAAACTCATTCTCCCTCTCATGTCGATAGGCCTGAGGGTAATATTTCTCGTAGAAACGGAACTCAAATGCTGCCCAGGTCCACACATATCCCATTGTGACGGTCCGTAGTACGTTGTCCCACCATAAGCTAGCCTCCTTCTCAAATATGAAGACGGCCAACTCAACCTGTTCAGCCTTAGAATGATGCAGCATCTTCAGTATCTTCGAGATGCGGTCTAACCAGTACTCAGCCTCCTCGAGTCTGTGATAACCCGTAAAAGTCGGAGGCCTCAAGCGCTAGAATCGCTCGAGTAGACCGCGAGTACCCACGTCTCCCGTAGGGTACGCAACAGGTGTAGGCAGAGGCACATCCTCTGCCTGAGCAGGAGGCTCTGTAGGCTCAGCAGGACGTGTAGATGGGGAAGGTGGAGTCGCACTCCCACCCTGGGACAAGGCCTCAGAAATAGTGGTCATAAGCTGCTGCTGCTGCTGCTGCTGCATCTGCTGCTGATGCATCAACAACATCAACTGGTAAAATCTATCAGTAGGTGGAGCAGCCTGCGGCTCATACGGCATCGAAGAGGATGTCCGGTTCTACTCACGTACCGGGGGTGTATAAGGTGGCAATCCACCAGTAGGACCAGCAGAGGGCTGATCTGAGCCTAAACCTCTGTCCGTAGGACCACCTCTGCGGGAAGGAGTCTGGTCCATCGAGTCAGTGAGCAAGAGGGGTGTCGTGCTCCTCGTATACCTCCGTGGCATGCCCTATACAACATAGGGTACATCGCATATGATATAAAGCATGACAACACAATACATAATCACTTAAGCATTCCACACACTTCATAGCAAAAGAGGTTGTATGCATTTCACTACCAAAATTGTCATAATACATGGAATACAGAGTTACATGAATCATGACAGAAGATGCAGGGGAGCTAATACAACCAAGTTCCAACTACTACAAAAACACACTACTAACTACTACATCCATCAACATGAAAACATAAACCACCTAAAGCGGTAAGCAAAACTAACTACAAGCAACAATAGGGATGACTAGGCATCCAAGTCAGGCGATGGAGGAGGAGCATCCTTGTCCTGTACACAGCACATGATAGTCTTCAATGTGCGAGACACCTTCTTAAAACTTCTCTTCATGTAGGCTTCGGCCACCTCAAGCTTGGCTCGGGTCTCCCCAAGCTCAGCCCAAACCTATCCAATCTCTTGTCGCAGGGCGGCCTGGTTCTCCTCAATGCGAACCATACGAGCATCTCTCGCAGCCTGAGCAGCGTCCGGCTCTGGTGCTCTAGGAGGAGATCTCTCCTTAGTATCCTGAGCCTCATCTTCCCCTTCCTGTATCTCATTATCGTTTCCTTCTTCGCTTCCTGCCTCGAGGTCAGCACTCTCCTCACCCGCGCTATCCGACTCATCTCCAGACTCGTCGAGTCAGGCTTGCCATTGTCGAGGGCCAATCTTCATGTTGTTAAGCGTAGCCTCACTTATTATGACCCGAACTGGCGCAAGGTCTTCCATGTTAAGCCTATAGCCGACATCTCGAGCCATCTTGCATATCAGGCGGCTAAATGGGAGTGAAAGGTCGTTCCTGACAGATCGAACGACCTGAACTATCTGAAATAGGATGAACGTGGGCAGGCATAAGTTGTCCCCTTGTCCAATCCTGTATAGGAAGTCCACCATCAACCGAGTACACTCCGTGCGGTTACCCGACCGTGGATACAATTATATGTGAAAATGTGGTGAAGCAAATGGAAGTCATCTGTCAACTTCGACGCCCCAAGACAGTTTCCTCGGGTCCAAGAAACCCATCAACCACAAAGTTATCACGTACGGAGATCCCTTTCTCGCACACACTTGAAGAAGCTGTCATGAGGAAGCACTTCACCACGTGGGATCTTCATGACCCGTGCCATCTCAACCACAGTAATTATGCGCCTTATGCCCCTCACAGAGACTGTGAACTGAAGAGGCTCCAACGAAGGGTCTACGATATGGGCGTAAAAGGCACGAACCGTGTTCTCGCATATAGGAGACTCACCTTCAAATATAGGACCTCATTCAATGTCCACCAAGCGGTCCATCATCGGGAGTAGCCCAAACATCCTCTCATCCACGTGAGCTTCAAACACAATCTTACGGTCAGCAAAATGACCATATTCGAAGCCTAACGGAAAGGCATGTCTGATTGGAAATTGGGGATTTAGGTCTCGCTTTGACCTATACTCTCGAACTGTGCTAGGGCTGACTTCATCGTCCACTTCTCTCCTTGAACGGGTTAGACGGCTAGGCCTAACTTCATCTGCAGCGGTCTTCCTTTTCCCCATAAGAGAAAGGACGGTGGAGACGGAGAAAATGGCTGAAACGATGGCGACGAAAGCCTTGAAAAGTGAAGCTAAGAGAGAGAAAGGGCTGTTCTCCTTACTTCACCACGCACATGGGTCTCAACAATGGTTGTAGAGGCCCAAACGACCAGGGTTTAAGAAGAAAGAAGGAGAGATGAAGTGTGGTAGGGGGCGTGCATGATTTTGGGATGAAATGGGGAGTGTGTGGACTGAAATGAGGGAGAAATGGAGAGGATAGGGAGGTAGGGTTGCTGTGAACAATGGGAATTGATGGGTTGTGGTCGAAAATAGCAGATTGGGCGATTGGGAGGGAGAGTTCAAAGAGACAGCAATTTGGAGGGCTTGGAAGGGTGGAAATGAGGAAAGGGGGGCTGACGAGTAGAAATAGGGGCCCCCGTACGATTTCGCTGGTCCCACACAAGTCATGGGGTCGGGCCGACCTTGACCAGACCCGGCCCAACCAAACCCGATGGACCCGACCGCGGTGACCGCGGTTCCGTCACGGTCCGATGGGCCAGGCGTGGCACCACCGCGGTAGGGTGGTGTTCACCACCCTTCCAAGGTGTCAAATACACCCTGAGTCTGTCCTGGGTCCCTCTGGATTAGCGCGGGGAGGCCCACGACTTCGTTCGTTCCAAATTTGGGTAGTTTCGAGAAGTCTCTGATCTAAACGGACATTTACTGAGTTTTAACGGTAGGGGTTGGGTGGATTGTGATCTAGACCCGTCAATAGACGGCCTAGAAGTGTTTTGGGATTGACTCGTGCGACCAGGGTTGGGTACAGACTCGATTTCGGCGTTCATTTTAGTGAACTTTGCCGTTGGACGAAACTGGGATGCCTAAGACTATTACTACATTGTTCTCGCACCCTCCTATGTCAAAAGGCGTCAGCGTACGTCGTGGGAACATAACTCAGGTCCGGTTTAATCAAAATCATGCTCTGATACCAACTTGTAACGCCCTGAAATTCGAGGGTCGAGTAGCAACTCAACTCTCGAGTTCCAAAACATCACTTATGCAACATAAATAATGATGATTAAATGTTGTCTGTGTTAGTACAATAAACATGAGTGAGATTATACCAAAACAGTAATTCATACTCCAGATCAATTGTATAAAGGCAAGCGGAAGACTGAAACTGTATATATATGTATGTAAAAGAAACAAAACCATCTCAATCTCCAGAGTATGAACCCAACTGAGTCACCATATACATGTATCTATTTTACAATCAAAATGTCAAAAATATAACTAGAGAAGTGAGCCCTGTAAGTCCCGTCGATCCAGGCAGTCTAGTCAAAGCCACCAGAATAATGCATATACGAGAACTCGTCCTGGTCCTCGTCATAGTCCGGCTCAGCCTCCTGAGTCGTCACCTCATCCGCACCTAAGATAGAGTCTGGTTGGTTGTAACGACCCGTAAATTTTCGTACGTTGGCTCGAGTACCACCTCAACCAGAAATCAATTAGGATTAAATCCTTTAGAAATTTAACAAAGTTAACTAAGTGCTAAACTCGATTAGCCATGAAATCCGTTGGGATTGCTTTAAATACGATCTGCAAGACCCAAAACTTACAAAACAAGTGACTCTAGGTTACCCTAAAGTTTAGAACCAAACTCATTTCCCGGCTGCTCTCGGGAATAAAACGAAACTTCGTATTAGGTCTAGATCGTACATCGGAAGTTCGATTAACACGAAGTTAAGGAACTAGGACCGCCTCACTGGGCTTGACAATCATCTCAAAAATCAGGTCAAGCCGATGTCCCACGGCCATTCGTTTCGATCCGGAGCGAGGGAGTGTGAAAAACACTATTCCCATTCCAAAATAAATATCTGGAATAGTGATCTGGCACCATTCGCTTGCGCATCAGTATTAAGTAACCAGACCGTCAGAATCAGACCAAATTACATCCTCGGATTAAAAAAAAATTTCAGGAACATTTACATGTACTTGGAATTTCGGATCGTGGCCCACTGACCGTTGAACTGAAAGTGGCCCGCCACGTGCGATTTGGGAATCCGATCGAGTCGAAAACGTAATCCCACATAGATCCATGTGTGGTGAGCTTAAGTCTGACGTTTGGCTCAAGGAGGGCCACCAGAACCTCTCTTTTGAGCCGGAAAAGTGACGAAATGCCTATATAAGCAGTAACCCTTGAACCTGAGTCTGTTTTGGGGAGGTTTTTGACTATAAAAGGAGCTTAGAACAGCCCCTCTCACAACCATACGAATTTGGGATAAAACCCTAGAGAGAGAGAGAGAAAAGAGAGAGAAGAGCTTGGGATTTGTGGGAGACCTTCCTCCTACCGCATTCAGACATCACACGGCCTACACCGCCTCATTCCAGGCGCTCTCTCGACGGTATCCACTCCGTTTTAAGGTGAGAAACCCTAACCCTAGGTCTGATTTGAAGTAGGTTGGCTTTAGGTTGTGGAAAGACTAATCGATTCCTCTCTTTAGCCTAGAAAACGCCCGTATACGGAAGCTCAACAACCCTTGCTGATTCGTTGTGATTCCAAGGGCAAAGGTGATGACTTTAAGTGTATAGGTTACGTTTTTCAACGCTTTCAATGTCAGATAATGATAGATTCTTGATCTGCATGCAATTGCACATGTACAAAGTGCTTTCCGTTTCCTGTTTCGATTAACGTTGTAGAATATGGAATTTCACATACTCTAGGTATACGTAGAAATACTGTATACGTATTTTTTTTGGAATAATGTTTGACATGTTTATTTAATGTATGATTATACAATACATGGATAAAATACCAGTTTGGCGAAAGGAATCGCCGTAATATATGTTCGCTTGTAAACACTATGTATGTTGAAATTGTGTATTCTAGAAATACCGCATATGTGTAAATTTTGGAAGTGTAATTGTCATGATTATTTGTTGTATGAATATGGTATACGCGGATAAAATAACCGTTTGGCGAAAGAATAGCCCTAATACGCATTTTGCTAACATACGTCATGTATGTTGGAATAGCGTACTCTAAGTGTTTGTGTAAATGCTTGTGTGTGTAAATGCTTGAGTGTTAGTGCCTTAAATAGGCGCTGATATGGAATTCCGACTACCTTAGAGACTTGTAGGATCCCCTCCATGTGGTGGTTCGCTATAACCACTCACTTGTGATGTGTATGTAATTGTATCCCTATTTGTATAATGCCTTACAACATGCTTTACAACATGCTTTACAGCATGCTTTACAACATGCTTCACTTCATGCTTTATTTCATGCTTTATAACATGCCTGCTAACATGCTTGTATTACTTGTTTATCATGCTTTATTCTACCTGCTATTGATGAGAACTGTTTGAGTTTGGGACTATGTTATAGTCCAAACATTCGGTACCAGACTTGAGATTGTGGCTGAGATTCATGTCGCCACAAAGGATGTGTCTGGCGAACCCGAGTCGTACTTCGGTTGGCGATAGTGGTTGGCCACACGGAGTGCTTTTGCGCTCCATATCGCCCAACTTGTGGTGCGCTCGAGCTAGTCAGGCTCGTCAAGTAAACCGAAATGTATATGTGTGTTCACCATGTTTGGTCGCTAGTGCTTGAACCTAGGGTACCAAACTTACCAGTGGCGATCCCGTTAACCATGGTACCTCGATCCGCTAAGACGCATGAGCCGGGCATGGTGGTATGGGACACCGTGGTCGAGCTGTCGGCCTACGCTGGGGCCAAGTGCCTCCCCGTAGTGACCATTGCGCAACCAAACTCGTGAGCCGAATACGGTGGTATGGGACACTGTATTCGAGCTGTCGATACTTACGGCGAGAGCCGAGTATGGTGAGACCTGTGCTCGTGCTGACGGGCGATGAGTCCTCCGTAGTATCTTCGAGTATACTCCAAGTGTCTGTGATTGGCGACGAGTCTTTCACAGCAACTAGAGTATGAGTTGAGCCGAGTACGGTGAGACCTGTACTCGAGCTGACGGCTAGTGATTGAGCCGAGTATGGTGAGACCTGTACTTGAGCTGACGGCCAGCAATTGAGCCGCATACGGTGAGATCTGTATCCGCGCTGACGGGTGACGAGCCCTTTGCGATGCCTTCACTACGCTTCTCAAACCATAATATCGTATGAGATTAGCTAGGATTGACGACCCTAGAATGGATCATGTTTGGGAATGATACAAGGGAGGTACCTTAGTTTCCCAATACTGCTGGTTGAAATGGACTAATAATAACTCGGTAATCATGATCATCATCGCACCGCATGTGCTTAGTAGATGTGGCGCACTGAGGGAGTTAAGCATTCGCGAACGTAAGATGATGTCGCTTGGGTGGTTTGGCAAGGGCATACAGCATCATGTCATTTCATTTTCGCACTTAACAAGAGTAGTTAGAAATGTTTGATTTGTACTGCTTTATCATTACTGTTTGATTGAATTGATAAATGTTAACCTGTGCTTTATTGTTCCAATGAGTTAGCTACTCACTCCCACGTTACGGGACAGTGTTTGCAACACCCACCAGACTCTGTCGCAGGTATAGATGGTGCATCGGTTCAGGAGCCGGAGCCCGACTTCGATAAGGATCAGGATGAATTCTCTTTTATGCAGTACTCTGACGGCTTCGCTTAGGCCGACTACATCGCGGGGATTCCAGGGCTTACATACGGAGTTGCATTTTGATTTTTGACTTAGAAACAATACATGTATATTGGTACTCAGTTAGTACTCATACTCTGGAGTTCATAAAATTTTGTTACTTTACATACTTTGAATATAAAATTTTAGTCTTCCGCTTGCCTTTATACAATTGAACTGGAGTATGATTTACTGTTTTGGTATAATCTCATTCATGTTTATTACTCTAACTCAGACAACATTTAACCATCATTGTGTATGTTGCATAAGTGATGCGCTGGAACTCGGGAGTTGAGTTCATACTCGACCCCCGAATTTCAGGGTGTTACAAGTTGGTATCAAAGCATGATTTTGATTAAACCGGACCTGAGTTATGTCCCCCCTACGTACGCTGACGTGTTACAACCTAGGAGGGTGCGTAAAAATTTAGAAACAGTCTTAGGGTCTCCCGATTTCACCATTCGGCGAAGTTCATTAAAAACGGACGCGTTGATCGAGTTTGTACTCGATCCTGACCGCACATATGGACTCTAAATCACTCCTAAACCATCTATTGACGTGTCCAGGTCACTATCCACCCAAAATCAGTCGTTAAAAATCAGGAAAAATTGGGTTAGTTCAGAAATTTCTCGGAACTAACCGTTCTGGAGTTGAACTGAGTTCGGGGGTCCCTCCACGTCAACACACTAAGACTCCAGATCGAACCAGGGTGCATTTGGCACCTTGGGCATGTGGGAAACAGATCCCCACCGCGGCGGAGCGGTTCCGGCCAAGTCCGGCAGCGGCGGAGCCGCAGCTCGGGCGACGGACCGCGGTCCGGTGGGCCATCTCAAGTGGGTTCAAGGCTGAGGTTGGTCGGCTCGACCTTCTCTACCCCCTGACACGTGCGAAATTGCAAGGGGATTAAGATTTAAGGGGCTGGAGCACCCTTCTCCCTCATTTCTTCCTTTCCAAGCACCTCCAAACCCCATTTTCAATTTTTCTCTAAACCCATCCCTCCAAACCTTGCAATCTTTCATTTTCTTCCATAACCCTCACACCCCAACCTTCCACAACAGCCCTAGCCTCCTCCTTTCCCCATTTTCTCAAGTTGGAGCTCTCATACCCCTCATTGGAGCTCAAAATCGGGTAATCTCCTAACCCATTCCATTTTCTTCTTGTTTCTCCTTCATTTCCTACCTCTAGTGCCCCTTCCACACCTGTTGGATTGTTGCTTGTAGTGGATCAAAGAGATCAGCCCCTTTTTCCCCCATTTTGGCAATTTTTCATGGCCCTCCTTGGTGTGGTGGCGACTATTTTCTCTGTTTCCTCCATCCTATCTTTCATGGGAAAGAGGAAAACTGCGGCCGATGACGCCGGCCCAAGTAGGCCAGCCCATTCCCGAAGAAGATCTGACGTTGGGGCCGGCACTAGCACCGTTCGGGAGTTTAGGTCGAAGCGAGACCTGGATCCTGACCATCCCGTCGGAAATGCTTATTCGATAGGCATTGAATATGGGCGCTTCGCGGGCCGCAAGGTTGTGTTTGAAGCTCATGTGGATGAAAGGATGTTCGGGCTACACCCACTAATGGATCGCCTGGTGGACATCGGATGGAACTCTATGTTTGACGGTGAGTCCCCTGCATGTAAGAACACGGTTCACGCTTTCTATGCCCACATCGTGGACTCATCAATAGATCCTCCTCAGTTTACTGTTTCTGTGAGGGGAATAAGGCGCACAATTACGGTAGATGAGGTGGCTCGGATCACGAAGCTACCGCTTGGTCAGGTGCATCCTAGTGACAACTTCTCCAGAAGTGCGCGGGAAAGGGATCGCCGCACGCGATACCTCTGTGGTCGTCGGGTTACTTGGAAGCGAGGAAATTACATTGCGGCGACAAAGATGGCCGAGGACTTCCGTTTACTCCATCACATTTTCACGTACAATGTGTACCCACGGTTGGGTAACCACACGGAATGTACTCGGTTGATGGTGGACTTTTTGTAAAAGATGGGACATGGGGACAACATATGCTTGCCCACGTTCATCCTATCCCAGATAGTTCAGGTTGTTCGTTCTGCCAGGAACGATCTTTCGCTCCCATTTGGCCATCTGATCTGCAGGATGGCTCGTGATGTAGGCTACAGATTGAACATGGAGGACCTTGCACCAGTACGAGTCATAAGCGAGGCGACACTCAAGAATATGAAGATCAGCCCTCAACAGTGGCAAGCACGACTCGATGAGTCTGGAGATGAGTCGAATAGCGCCGGCGAGGAGAGTGTTGACCTCCAGGCAGAGAGTGATGAGGAGCGCGGTGATGACATACAGGAAGAAGAACCTGAGGCTCAGGACACTGAGGAGAGTTCACCTCCTGCGACTCAGGAACAGGGTGTGGATCGGGACGCTTTTGATGCACATTTGGCCCGTCTCGAGGAGGGTCAAGCTGCCCTGTAGCAAGAGATTGGTCAAGTTCGAGCCAAGCTTGAAGAGAATGAAGGTTACATGAAGAAGAGTTTTAAGAAGATGTCCCGTACGTTGAAGGCCATTCTGTGCTGTGCGCAGGATAAGAATGCTCCTCCTCCACCGCCTGCTTCGGATGCTTAGTCATCCACGTTGTTGTGTGTTGTTGTTTACTTTGGTTACCGCGATAGGCGGTTTATGTTTTCATGTAGATGATATAGTAGATAGTAGCATGTTTTAGGTGTTTGATGTAGTGGATGTATTGGCTATCATGTGATTTCTGTCGTGATTCATGTAACTCTGTATTCCATGTATTATGACAATTTTGGGTAAATAAAAAGCATGTAGCCTCTTTTGTTTTGATGATGTGTGGAATGCTTAAGTGCTTTATGAAGTGTGTTGTGCTTTATCTCACAAATGATCTACCCTATGTTGTATAGGGCATGCCGTGGCAGTACACACGGAGCACGGCACATCTTCTTCTGACCGGCTCTATGGACCAGACTCCTTCTGGTAGTAGCGGTCTTGCGGACCGAGGGTTGGGATCTGATCAGCCTCCTGCTGGTCCTACCGGTGGACAGACACCTTATACGCCCCCGGTCCGTGAGCAGTATCGACCGTCATCTTCTGCGCAGCACGACTCTCAGGCTGCTCCGCCGTCAGATAGGTTTGAGCAGCTGATGATGATGATGCATCAGCAGCAGATGCAGCAGCAGATGCAGCAGCAGCAGCAACATATACAGCAGCAGCAGCACCAGCAACTTATGGCCACTATTGCTGAGGCCTTATCCCATGGTGGTAGTGCGACTCCACCTACGACATCTGCACATCCTGATGAGCATGCTGAGCCTCCTGTTCAGTTTGAGGATGTGCCTCTGCCCACACCCGTCGCACCTCCTACTGGAGATGTCGGTACTCGTGGTTTACTCGAACGATTTCAGCGCTTGAGGCCTCCCTCATTTATGGGTTCTCACAGACCCGAGGAGGCGGAGTTCTGGCTAGACTGCATCTCCAAGATGCTACGGATGCTGCACTGTTCAGAGGCAGAGCAGGTCGAGTTGGCTACCTTCATGTTTGAGAGGGAGGCCAGCTTATGGTGGGACAGCCTGCTGCGGACGGTCGCAGTAGATTTCGTGTGGACCTAGGAGGCTTTCGGGTCTCGGTTCCACGAGAAGTACTACCTGTAGACATATCGGCATGAGCGGGAGGATGAGTTTCTGCGCCTCAGGCAGGGAGGCATGACGGTGACGGAGTATGAGCATCGTTTCACTGAGTTGGGTCACTTTATCCCAACCATCCTCGTCAATGAGCAGATGAGGATGCGTCGATTCATTGGGGGCTTGCGACCTGACATACGGTCGAAGCTATGCTGCCTCAGTATCCCTACATACGCGGCGTTGGTCCACATGTCTATGACGGCCGAGCAGGATGTGGACCGTTTGGCCAGATCGCGTGGTGCTATGGTTGCGAAACCACGGCAGGATTTACAGAGCAGGCCTATCTTAGGCAAGAGGGCTCGTGCTGATTCGCCTCCCAGGGCCGCAGCGCCGGTTGTTCCTGTGAGACGCCCGTTGGTGACCTGTACGTTTTGCGGGAAACTAGGACACCCTGCTGAGAGCTGCTTCTCGTGCATGAGGGCTAGCGGATTTGCGCCACCGCAGAGATTGGATCGCCCTTATCCATAGGCCATATCACCTCCTGTGCAGCACTTCAGGCAGCCACAGCGACCCTTGGCTCCTCAGCCGAACCGCCAGCAGCAGGCTCGCGTGCACACGCTTGTTACCGAGGCACCAGAGACGTCGATTTCGACACCGACGGCTTTTGAGGGTACGGCTCATGTTCATGGTACTCCCGTTTCTTTATTGGTGGACACTGGGTCCACTACTTCTATTATTTCTTGTGGGGCGGTGAAACGTCTATCTTTGCATACTGTTCCCACTAAGGGAACGAGACTCACTATGGCCACTGGGATCTTCTCGGATGTTACACGGTTATGCGAGGGTTGTTCGATAGTTTTGAGTAGCAGCACAGAGCTCGTCGACCTTATTGTTGCTCCACTATGGCACTATGACGTTATACTTGGCATGGATTGGCTCGCCAAGATGAGGGCGGAGATAGATTGCGATGCTCGGATCGTGACTGCCTATGGACCTGACGGTACAACTTTCACGTTTCCAGTGCAGGTCAGTTGGCCCTGCCGCGTTGATTGTTATGCTGCTTTACTTATGCCGATTGATGGTCCGACATTGGAGGGTACGCGGTGGTTCGGGAATTTGTTGGTTTGTTGTGTCTTTATTCCTGGTTTACCTCCTCGGCGCGAGATTGATTTTACGATTGATCTTACGCCTGGTGCGACGCCCATCTCATTGCCGACTTATCATATGCCTCCATGTGAGATGGAGGAGCTGCGGAAACAGATTGACGAACTTGTAGAAAAAGGTTTTATACGACCTAGTGTGTCTCCTTGGGGAGCACCTGTGTTGTTCGTGAAGAAGAAGGACGGGTCGTGTAAGCCCCGTATCTTAGACCGTACCATTCCATAAGCTTCCGCGGTTCCCGGTCGAATTCCGGTGACCCGCGATCTGTTACCGGCGTTTGCGCATGATCCCAAGCCGAGTCCTGCATATCTGAGTCGACTCGACCCGAGACATATACCAGTGCGACCGCGCCGTCGCCGCGGTTCCGATGCCGCGACTCGCTCGCTGACCCGATACCTAGGCCAGGAGATGTGGGCCAGCATTCAGTTCGAGAAAAATACCGCGCGTTGCAAATCCCAAGAGAATCCATTAAATCCATCACATCAATCACTTTACTTGTCAAAAGTACACCCATCACTCAACCCATTACTCTCCCCATGCCCAAGTACAAAAAGCAACCCAAAAGTCTACATTCCCATCACCTCACCATCCCTCTTCCCATCACTCCATCACTCACATCATTTCTCTCTCTTTCTCCCTCTCTCCCTCATTCCCTCTCTTTCATTCTCTCTCTTTCATCCTCCAAGCAAGAATCGTCCATGGCTTCCATGGAGAAACTAGTTATGGTCCACCTTCCTACCACCAAATCCAATCCTTAGATCATCATCTCAACCGTTGAAAATATCCTCTTGCAGCTCTAGAGTGCATAGGCGGAAGAAGGAATAGGCGATCACAGGTGGGTGCTTCTCTCCCTCTCTTTTTCATTTCTGTGTGATGTGGACCCATTGGATGAATGGGTTGGATCTATGCCATCCAGCCCATTAGTGGGCCCAAATGGAAGGAAAACATCAGGTGGGCCACGTTCATATGGGACCCACCTTGATGTGTGATCACGTGCATGAGGGGCCCACCACCTTGATGAGTTTACCCATGCCGTCCAGCGTCTCTGGACGCTGGACGGGCGTGGTTAAAATGGAGTGTGCGTGCTGTCAGGGAGTGCACTGACAAGCCAAACAAAAAGAAAAAAAAAGGAAAAGGAGGAGAGAACTTTTGGGGTGGGCCATGCATGCGGGCCCCACCTTGATGTATGTAGGTGATCCACGTCGTCCATTCTATTATCCAACCCATTTTAGGCGTTGAGCCAAAAGATGAGGCTGATTCGATAATCCAGTAGGCCTTACCATAGGAAACAGTGGTTTCTACCGTTAAAACTTTGGAAAATGATTGCTGGGGTCCACGCGAAGCATGGACCCACCTGAAATTTGGTTTGGACCACTAATTTTGTGGGACACATACAATAGACGGGGTAGATCTGGTTAATGTGGGTCCCACCTAGGGTAACAAAAAAATATATATATATATGAGAAAAGGTGGCAGACACCTTGCTGCCATGACGTGCACAAAAAGGGTGGTCCCCATGGGCCCTAGTTGTGGACTCCACCATGATGTATATTTGATATCCACACCGTTCATCGGGTGGGCCACTCCCTGAGGTGGACCCACTCCAAAAATCACCCGTATACGGAACTCAGGTGGGCCAAACCATCTAAAATCATGTGAAGATGTGCCTAAAACATATAAAATCACTGGTGGGGCCTATCTGAAATTTGAATGCGGCTGAAACTTGGTCTGAACCCTCAGCCAAGTGGGGCACACCTCATGGGTGGGCTGGATTTGTGAACCACATTTTGGTGGGCCCCACGCCCACCCCAGGTCCACGTGACCTTATAAACAGGTTGGGTGACAAATAAACAATACGGTGGGCTCCCCTGGCCACGTGACCTTTTGAATAGGTTGGCTGGCAATAAACATTACCGTGGGCCCCTGGCCCACGTAACCTTATGAATAGGTTGTTTGGCAAATAAACGTTACAGTGGGCCCTACCCTGGCCCCACAGTGATGTGTGTGCATGGTCCCACCGTGATGTGTGTTGGCCCACATTACAAACGACAGTGTTGAATGAATACCCACCGTTAAAAATGTTACAGTGGGCCCCCTTGGTCCATGTGACCATATCAATAGGTTGGCTGGAAAATAGACATTTTGGTGGGCCCCCGATTCATGTGATCTTATCAACAGATTGGATAGGAAAATAAATATTACGACGGGCCTCACATGGGGCTCACTTTGGTAAATATGGGCCCATGTATTTAGGCCCATCTTAATATATTTTTTTGGCCCAATGTTGAGGCCCACTTTGGTATATATATGGGCCCATGTATGTAGGTAATCATGATGTATTTGTGGCCCGTTGTTGAGGCCCACTCTGATATACATAAGGCCCACCTTGATATGAATGTAAGGCCCATGTGATTAGGCCCATTGTGATGTATTAGGGCCCGTGGGTCAAGGCCCATTGTGATGTATTCCAGGCCCATGGTTGAGGCCTAGTGCGATGTATGTATGGCCTGTTAAGTTGTGTATGAATTCCTTGTATAGGCCACTCCTTGGGAGCAATGTTGGTTAGATGGCCACATTGTTGGGCAATGATGGTTTAATGTCCACATTGTGACCTTCCCTTAGGCCTCGTTAGGCCCATTCTCATCATTCTCTTAGTGGGTTAACCCAAATAAGTGGGCCCCATTCACCATGAACGGATGGCTCCGTGTTACTGGATTTGATATACCCACGGCCGAGGGCCGATCTTTATATTATGGTTGATCGGTTGTTCATCTATGGACCCCGCCTTGTTTATGTGCTGGTTATCGGTATCGATTGTCGATACCGATCATTGGTTCTGATTATCGTGACCGATTTACCGACTCTGATTATTGATCGATCGATTTTGATTGCCATGACCGATTGTCGACCCCGTTTGCCGTGACCGATTGATCGATCGATTCTGATTATTGTGACCAATTGCCGACCCCGGTTGACGTGACCGATTTGCCGATTCTGATTATCGACCGATCCTGATTATCGTGACCGATTGCCGATTCCGATTGACGTGACTAATTTACCGACTCTGATTATTGGTCGATCGATTCCGATTGTCGTGACCGATTGCCGATCCCGATTGACGTGACCAATTTACCGACTCTGATTTTCGATCAATTCTGATTGTCGTGACCGATTACCGACTCCGATCAGTGACTGATTTACCGATTCTGATTATCGAACGATTCCGATTGTCGTGACCGATCACCGATTCCGATTGACGTGACCGACTTGCCGATTCTGATTATCGAGGCCGATTCTGATTTGTCAAGGCCGATTGCATAGGTTGATTCCAATTGTCGAGGCCGAGTATCGAGGCCGATTCCGAGTGTCGATTCCGATTGTCGAGGCCGATTCCAATTGCCAAGACCGATTGTCGTGACCTATGTGATGTATATGCGACCTGTAGTTGAGGCCCATTGTGACACGTATTAGGACCATGATGCATGGCCCATTTGATGTATTCAAGACCCATGTGTAGGGCTCACATGTCATATATTTGAGGCCCATGGGCAAGGCCCATTGTGATGTATTCATGGCCCAGGGGTAAGGCTCATTATGATGTATTTGAGGCCCATGGGTAAGGCCCATTGTGATATGTATTAGGCCCATGAGCAGGTCCACCTGTTGTGTATATGTGGCCTTTGAGTAAGGCCCATCGTGTTGTATATTAGGCCTTTGTGTGAGGCCGTGGGCCCATCATATGATTTGGCTCTATGTGGTCATTCCTTGGGGGCAATGTTGGTTGGATGTCCACATTGTCGAGGCCGATTGTTGATGCCGGTTATTGATACCGATTATGAGTGTGTGACAGCATAGCATCATGATACATACCCAAACGCATCATCTGCATGTTTGTTATGAGATGTGATTGACCATTGCATATGCCATAGGCAGGTTGTTCATGGGGATCCCTGATAAGCGGAGTTACCCCACATGAGCGCACGGTATGCGCAGGATTGATGCATGATTGGACTGTATGACTCATGCATCTTGCATTTGTGTGACATGACCACTGTACGCCCTAGCTACATCAGGGTCGTAGCCTCCACAGGTATTTCGTGGATGGCCAGATGGGACACCGAAAATCTGTTCTACATGGGGTGCTATAGATATCCCTGGGTGAAAGTCCCTAAACCCTCTTGGTTCTAGAGGGCTCCAACGTCTAGACCGAGTGGATGCATGAGCGCATGAGGGCCGTATACCGTTAGGCCGCGTCTCCCACTGTGTCGCGGTCGGTTGGAAGGGGGTGCGGCCTTACCTGCCCGAGAGGAGGGGGCAATGCTAGGCTGAGTCTGACCAGCTCGAGGAATGGGTCCGCTATCGACGAGCCGGGCCCGATATTGGCAGGCGGATAGTGAGGTCTCTTCCACTCACCTTGTTGCGCGCAATGGGGCGGCAATCTGGTCTGGAGTGTAATAGACCCCGGTGATGATCCCAGAGATGAACTGTACTGATATGTGGACTTATTGAGTAGGAGTTGCATGCTCATTCATTCATTCATTCACTATCCACTCGGGCTGGTGGTGCGCAACTATTTGTTGTGTACCTTCGTTATGGCAAGGATTTCGGTTGGGGCGCGCGACTAACCTGAGGTCAGGAGTTTACCACATTGTGTCTGACTATCCAAATTTAGGTATGGGACTGGTTTGGATAGAAGTCCCTTGTAGTGGATCCCATAGCCTGCGATACTACGTACTATCATCCCGACTTCACATTCCAGCATGGTCATTCCATTAGCACCACATATTGCATATTGCATTACATCCTCGGCATATGACATTTTGAGTTGCCAGGTTTCTGTATTCTTGTGACTTGGATGAGAGTGATGGTATTCATTAGCTCTTCCGAATTGCATATTGCATTATATCCTTGGCATCCGATATTTGATTATTTATGACTCATCATTTGCATAGCTGTCCTATATTGCGTATTCTGATATTGACTGACTTATGGACTTGTCAGTATTTCCGCTTACTCTGTTCTTGCATGATTTATGATCTTGTCAGTATTTCTGTTTACTCTGATAATTCCTGCTCTTGTCAGTATTTCTTCTTATTCCGACATTGTACGATTTATGGATTACCAGAGTTTCCGGTATTGTATGATTAAGGCATTGTATTGAATACTTGGCACTTACCTTGTGCACACACTTACACCACCCTCTAAGCTTTCTATTAGCTTATGCACGATAGATGCGTGTAGGTAATGTTAGGTTGCAGCAGTGTTGAGCTTGGAGCATGCAGCGGTCCTCTGGAGCTTGATTTTAATTTATATATTTCCCCTTTCAGCATTGTACTCAAATGATTATATTAGTGGATATGTGATGATGATGTTGCCTTTGTGAATTGGGTAATCTTGTGGTTATGCCTATTACGAGTTAAATATATATTGAAAAAGAAAAAAAAATCCTCCTTGTAGGATCCCAGGATCGGAATCTGGGATTTGAATGCTAGGAGCCGAGAATGGGGTACTACGGAAGCTGTCGGCACTGGATTCGGCGATTGGGATTCCTGTGAATCCGATCTCCGAGTTTGGGGGCGTGACAGAAGTTGGTATCAGAGCATAACTTGGGAATACCTGAAGATAACATCACATATCTGCTGATAGTTACCCTACACTCTATTAGTGCTGAGAACTTAGAATGATTAGATCTCGAGTTCAAATAACTTAGAGATTTTCTGATATATCTCCCTACCGATGAGATTGTGAGGTTGTATTGTATTTCAGTTTCGATCGTTTTTTTTATCCAAGATTCGAGGTCCAGTTGGATCATCGTAGTGTTAATGAGGCGTTTTGGGAGCAGGAGGCTGAGATTCGTAGGCATTGTCCCCATCTCTTAGGCGTTTGAATATGATGGCATGTTGCGTTTGGATAGGATTTCGCTCCCTTGGTAAGCTCTATATTGGTTGTGTTGTGGTTTAAATTTCGAGGACGAAATTTTTATTAGGAGGGGAGAGCTGTAAGCCCCGTATCTTAGACCGTACCATTCCATAAGCATTCGCGGTTCCCTGTCGAATTTCGGCGACCCGCGATCTGTTACCGGCATTTGTGCACGATCCCAAGCCGAGTCCTGCATATCTGAGTCGACTCGACCCGAGACATATACCAGTGCGACCGTGCCGTCGCCGCGGTTCCGATGCCGCGACTCGCGCGCCGACTCGATACCTAGGCCAGGAGATGTGGGCCAGCGTTCAGTTCGAGGAAAATACCGCGCGTTGCAAATCCCAAGAGAATCTATCAAATCCATCACATCAATCACTTTACTTGTCAAAAGTACACCCATCACTCAACCCATTACTCTCCCCATGCCCAAGTACAAAAAGCAACCCAAAAAGTCAACATTCCCATCACCTCACCATCCCTCTTCCCATCACTCCATCACTCACATCATTTCTCTCTCTTTCCCTCTCTCCCTCATTCCCTCTCTTTCATTCTCTCTCTTTCATCCTCCAAGCAAGAATCGTCCATGGCTTCCATGGAGAAACTAGTTATGGCCCACCTTCCTACCACCAAATCCAATCCTTAGATCATCATCTCAACCGTTGAAAATATCCTCTTGCAGCTCTAGAGTGCATAGGCGGAAGAAGGAATAGGCGATCACAGGTGGGTGCTTCTTTCCCTCTCTTTTTCATTTCTGTGTGATGTGGACCCATTGGATGAATGGGTTGGATCTATGCCATCCAGCCCATTAGTGGGCCCAAATGGAAGGAAAACATCAGGTGGGCCACGTTCATATGGGACCCACCTTGATGTGTGATCACGTGCATGAGGGGCCCACCACCTTGATGAGTTTACCCATGCCGTCCAGCGTCTCTGGACGCTGGACGGGCGTGGTTAAAATGGAGTGTGCGTGCTGTCAGGGAGTGCACTGACAAGCCAAACAAAAAGAAAAAAAAAGGAAAAGGAGGAGAGAACTTTTGGGGTGGGCCATGCATGCGGGCCCCACCTTGATGTATGTAGGTGATCCACGCCGTCCATTCTATTATCCAGCCCATTTTAGGCGTTGAGCCAAAAGATGAGGCTGATTCGATAATCCAGTAGGCCTTACCATAGGAAACAGTGGTTTTTACCGTTAAAACTTTGGAAAATGATTGCTGGGATCCACGCGAAGCTTGGACCCACCTGAAATTTGGTTTGGACCCCTAATTTTGTGGGACACATACAATAGACGGGGTAGATCTGGTAATGTGTGGTCCCACCTAGGGTAACAAAAAATATATATAATATATATATATTATATATATATATATTATAATATATATATATATATATATAGAGAAAAGGTGGCAGACACCTTGCTGCCATGACGTGCACAAAAAGGGTGGTCCCCATTGGCCCTAGTTGTGGACTCCACCATGATGTATATTTGATATCCACACCATTCATCGGGTGGGCCACTCCCTGAGGTGGACCCACTCCAAAAATCACCCGTATACGGAACTCAGGTGGGCCATACCATCTAAAATCATGTGAAGATGTGCCTAAAACATATAAAATCACTGGTGGGGCCTACCTGAAATTTGAATGCGGCTGAAACTTGGTCTGAACCCTCAGCCAAGTGGGACACACCTCATGGGTGGGCTGGATTTGTGAACCACATTTTGGTGGGCCCCACGCCCACCCCAGGTCCACGTGACCTTATAAACAGGTTGGGTGACAAATAAACAATACGGTGGGCTCCCCTGGCCACGTGACCTTTTGAATAGGTTGGCTGGCAATAAACATTACCGTGGGCCCCTGGCCCACGTAACCTTATGAATAGGTTGTTTGGCAAATAAACGTTACAGTGGGCCCTACCCTGGCCCCACAGTGATGTGTGTGCATGGTCCCACCGTGATGTGTGTTGGCCCACATTACAAACGACGGTGTTGAATGAATACCCACCGTTAAAAATGTTACAGTGGGCCCCCTTGGTCCATGTGACCATATCAATAGGTTGGCTGGAAAATAGACATTTTGGTGGGCCCCCTATTCATGTGATCTTATCAATAGATTGGATAGGAAAATAAATATTACGACGGGCCTCACATGGGGCTCACTTTGGTAAATATGGGCCCATGTATTTAGGCCCATCTTAATATATTTTTTTGGCCCAATGTTGAGGCCCACTTTGGTATATATATGGGCCCATGTATGTAGGCCATCATGATGTATTTGTGGCTCGTTGTTGAGGCCCACTCTGATATACATAAGGCCCACCTTGATATGAATGTAAGGCCCATGTGATTAGGCCCATTGTGATGTATTAGGGCCCGTGGGTCAAGGCCCATTGTGATGTATTCCAGGCCCATGGTTGAGGCCCAGTGCGATGTATGTATGGCCTGTTAAGTTGTGTATGAATTCCTTGTATAGGCCACTCCTTGGGAGCAATGTTGGTTAGATGGCCACATTGTTGGGCAATGATGGTTTAATGTCCACATTGTGACCTTCCCTTAGGCCTCGTTAGGCCCATTCTCATCATTCTCTTAGTGGGTTAACCCAAATAAGTGGGCCCCATTCACCATGAACGGATGGCTCCGTGTTACCGGATTTGATATACCCACGGCCAAGGGCCGATCTTTATATTATGGTTGATCGGTTGTTCATCTATGGACCCCGCCCTGTTTATGTGCTGGTTATCGGTATCGATTGTCGATACCGATCATTGGTTCTGATTATCGTGACCGATTTACCGACTCTGATTATTGATCGATCGATTCTGATTGCCATGACCGATTGTCGACCCCGTTTGCCGTGACCGATTGATCGATCGATTCTGATTATCGTGACCAATTGCCGACCCCGGTTGACGTGACCGATTTGCCGATTCTGATTATCAACCGATCCTGATTATCGTGACCGATTGCCGATTCCGATTGACGTGACTAATTTACCGACTCTGATTATTGGTCGATCGATTCCGATTGTCGTGACCGATTGCCGATCCCGATTGACGTGACCGATTTACCGACTCTGATTTTCGATCAATTCTGATTGTCGTGACCGATTACCGACTCCGATCAGTGACTGATTTACCGATTCTGATTATCGAACGATTCCGATTGTCGTGACCGATCACCGATTCCGATTGACGTGACCGACTTGCCGATTCTGATTATCAAGGCCGATTCTGATTTGTCAAGGCCGATTGCATAGGCTAATTCCAATTGTCGAGGCCGAGTATCGAGGTCGATTCCGAGTGTCGATTCCGATTGTCGAGGCCGATTCCAATTGCCAAGACCGATTGTCGTGACCTATGTGATGTATACGCGACCCGTAGTTGAGGCCCATTGTGACACGTATTAGGACCATGATGCATGGCCCATTTGATGTATTCAAGACCCATGTGTGGGGCCCACATGTCATATATTTGAGGCTCATGGGCAAGGCCCATTGTGATGTATTCATGGCCCAGGGGTAAGGCTCATTATGATGTATTCATGGCCTATGGGTAAGGCCCATTGTGATATGTATTAGGCCCATGAGCAGGGTCCACCTGTTGTGTATATGTGGCCTTTGAGTAAGGCCCATCGTGCTGTATATTAGGCCTTTGTGTGAGGCCGTGGGCCCATCATATGATTTGGATCTATGTGGCCATTCCTTGGGAGCAATGTTGGCTGGATGTCCACATTGTCGAGGCCGATTGTTGATGCCGGTTATTGATACCGATTATGAGTGTGTGACAGCATAGCATCATGATACATACCCATATGCATCATCTGCATGTTTGTGATGGATGTGATTGACCATGCATATGCCATAGGCAGGTTGTTCATGGGGATCCCTGATAAGCGGAGTTACCCCACATGAGCGCACGGTATGCGCAGGATTGATGCATGATTGGACTGTATGACTCATGCATCTTGCATTTGTGTGACATGACCACTGTACGCCCTAGCTACATCAGGGTCGTAGCCTCCACAGGTATTTCGTGGATGGCCAGATGGGACATCGGAAATCTGTTCTACATGGGGTGCTATAGATATCCCTGGGTGAAAGTCCCTAAACCCTCTTGGTTCCAGAGGTTGCTCCAACGTCTAGACCGAGTGGATGCATGAGCGCATGAGGGCCGTATACCGTTAGGCCGCGTCTCCCAGTGTGTCGCGGTCGGTTGGAAGGGGGTGCGGCCTTACCTGCCCGAGAGGAGGGGGCAATGCTAGGCTGAGTCTGACCAGCTCGAGGAATGGGTCCGCTATCGACGAGCCGGGCCCGATATTGGCAGGCGGATAGTGAGGTCTCTTCCACTCACCTTGTTACGCGCGATGGGGCGGCAATCTGGTCTGGAGTGTAATAGACCCCGGTGATGATCCCAGAGATGAACTGTACTGATATGTGGACTTATTGAGTAGGAGTTGCATGCTCATTCATTCATTCATTCACTATCCACTCGGGCTGGTGGTGCGCAACTATTTGTTGTGTACCTTCGTTATGGCAAGGATTTCGGTTGGGGCACGCGACTAACCTGAGGTCAGGAGTTTACCACATTGTGTTTGACTATCCAAATTTAGGTATGGGACTGGTTTGGATAGAAGTCCCTTGTGGTGGATCCCGTAGCCTGCGATACTACGTACTATCATCCCGACTTCACATTCCAGCATGGTCATTCCATTAGCACCACATATTGCATATTGCATTACATCCTCGGCATATGACATTTTGAGTTGCCAGGTTTCTGTATTCCTGTGACTTGGATGAGAGTGATGGTATTCGTTAGCTCTTCCGAATTGCATATTGTATTATATCCTTGGCATCCGATATTTGATTATTTATGACTCATCATTTGCATAGCTGTCCTATATTGCATATTCTGATATTGACTGACTTATGGACTTGTCAGTATTTCCGCTTACTCTGATCTTGCATGATTTATGATCTTGTCGGTATTTCTGTTTACTCTGATAATTCCTGCTCTTGTCAGTATTTCTGCTTATTCCGACATTCTACGATTTATGGATTACCAGAGTTTCCGGTATTGTATGATTAAGGCATTGTATTGAATACTTGGCACTTACCTTGTGCGCACACTTACACCACCCTCTAAGCTTTCTATAAGCTTATGCACGATAGATGCATGCAGGTAATGTTAGGTTGCAGCAATGTTGAGCTTGGAGCATGCAGCGGTCCTCTGGAGCTTGATTTTAATTTATGTATTTTCCCTTTCAGCATTGTACTCAAATGATTATATTAGTGGATATGTGATGATGATGTTGCCTTTGTGAATTGGGTAATCATGTGGTTATGCCTATTACGAGTTAAATATATATTGAAAAAAAAATCCTCCTTGTAGGATCCCAGGATCGGAATCTGGCATTTGAATGCTAGGAGCCGAGAATGGGGTACTACGGAGGCTGTCGACACTGGATTCGGCGATTGGGATTCCTGTGAATCCGATCTCCGGGTTTGGGGGCGTGACAGGTCGCTACGGTTGTGTATTGATTACCGTAGGTTGAACCAGGTCACGGTGAAGAACAAGTATCCTCTGCCCAGGATAAATGATCTGTTTGATCAGTTGACGGGGGCAAAGTATTTCTCAAAGATTGATCTTCAGTCAGGGTACCACCAGTTGCACGTGAGAGAGGAGGACATACAGAAGACAGCCTTCAGGACGTGCTTTGGGCACTATGAGTTCTTGGTGATGTCGTTCGGTCTGACGAACGCACCAGCCGTGTTCATGAATCTGATGAACCGGGTATTTCGGCCCTTCCTTTACTGATTCGTCATCGTCTTTATTGATGACATTTTGATATACTCTATGAGTCGGGAGGAGCACGAGGAGCACTTGCGAGCGGTATTGGGTACGTTGGAGAAGAACCAGTTGTTCGCGCAATACAAGAAGTGCGACTTCTGGCAGGAGGAAGTCAAGTTCCTGGGACATGTAGTGTCCAAGGATGGGATAGCAGTGGACCTTGCTAAGGTAGCTGCGGTTCAGGATTGGCAGCAGCCTGAGTCGGTTACTGAGGTGAGGAGTTTCCTTGGTCTGGCTGGGTATTACAGACGCTTCATTCGGGACTTCTCGAAGATTGCCAGGCCATTGTCTCAGTTGACTCGGAAGGACCTGAAGTTCGCCTGGAACGAGAAGGCGGAGGCAGCTTTTAAGGAGCTGAAGGACAAGTTGACGTCCGCCCCTGTGCTAGTATTGCCAGAGCAAGGGGTGAAATACACGGTATACACTGACGCGTCTTGCGTTGGTTTGGGTTGTGTTCTGATGCAAAAGGATAGGGTGATTTCGTATGCCTCGAGACAATTAAGGAAGCACGAGGAGAATTACCCTACACATGACCTGGAGTTGGTAGCTGTCATCTTTGCATTGAAGCTCTGGAGACATTACCTCTACGGAGAGGAGTTCGAGCTTTTCTGCGACCACAAGAGCCTTAAGTACATATTCACACAGTGAGACTTGAATATGAGACAACGCCGATGGATGGAGACCTTGAAGGACTTCAAGTTCGAGGTTTCCTACCATCTTGGCAAGGCGAACCTTGTGGCAGACGCGTTGAGCCGCAAGAAGATGATTGCGTTTGCGACACCGCTGATGATAGCCGAGTGGGACATGATGGAGTTTGTGCGGGACTTCGAGCAGAGACTCACTGTCGAGGAGCCTTTTGAGTGTGTTGCGCACGTTCGGGTGCGGCCACTTATTGACGACAGGATTGTTAAGGCCCAAGAGGGCGATATACGGCTGTCTGAGCTTCGAGAGCAGGTTAGCGACGCCGGGGACTCCGAGTGAAGAGTTGGTTCTGATGGGGGTTTACGATTCCGTGGCCGCCTATGCGTTCCTGATGTGCCTGACTTGAGACGCGAGCTTCTCGAGTCTGCCCATAACACGAAGCTTGCGATGCATCCCGGTAGCACGAAGATGTACCAGGATATGAGACGGACGTATTGGTGGGATAACATGAAGGCCCACATTGCTGAGTATGTATCTCGATGTCTGACGTGCCATCAGGTTAAGGCAGAACATCGCCGACCTCCTGGACTACTTCAGCCCATGCCCATAGCGGAGTGGAAGTGGGACTTCATCTCCATGGATTTCATATCAGGGCTGCCGAAGACGAGGAAGGGACACGATTCCATTTGGGTGATTGTGGACCGGTTGACCAAATCGGCCCATTTCCTCCCTATCAGAGTTGCGAACTCTGCAGACGAGCTGGCTAGACTGTACATCAGAGAGATCGTCCGTCTGCATGGAGTTCCTTTAGAGATTGTGTCGGACAGAGACACGCGGTTCACATCTATCTTCTGGACTCGTATCCAGGAGGCGATGGGTGTGAAGTTGAAGTTCAGTACGGCGTTTCATCCTCAGACTGATGGGCAGACAGAGCGAGTGAATCAGATTCTGGAGGATATGTTGCGAGCATGTGTGTTGGACTTCAAGGACAGCTGGGATGACTGTCTTCCATACGCAGAGTTCGCCTATAACAACAGCTTCCAGGCGACTATTGGCATGACGCCATATGAGGCTCTATATGGTCGACCTTGTAGGGCACCGCACTGTTGGACAGAGGTTGGCGAGCGTAGTCTGGTTGGCCCGGAGTTGGTACAGACGACTACAGAGAAGGTCGACATTATCAGGCGTCGATTACTTACAGCGCAGAGCAGGCAGAAGAGTTACGCCGATACGAGGCGGCGACCGCTGGAGTTCGAGGTCGGGGATCATGTGTTCCTTCGAGTTTCCCCTATGAAGGGAGTCCTTCGGTTTGGGAAGAAGGGGAAGCTCACACCGAGGTTTATCGGTCCATTTCAGATACTGGATCGAGTGGGCGATGTGGCATATCGTCTCGCTTTGCCCACACCACTTGCCTCTGTACACAACGTATTTCATGTATCTATGCTGAAGAAGTACGTTCCTGATCCTTCGCATATCATCAGATGGGAGCAGGTGCAGTTGAGCGAGGATGCTACGTATGAATTGCGCCCTACGCGTATCCTTGATAGGAAGGAGCAAGTATTGCGTAGCAAGGTCATCCCACTTGTGAAGGTGCTATGGACACATCATTCCGAGGAGGAAGCTACCTGGGAGACTGAGGCCGAGGTCAGGAAGAACTACCCTCAGATTCTCGAGGATTACGAAAAGGTATAAATTTTGAGGACAAAATTTTTTGTTTAAGGGGGGTATATTGTAACGACCCGTAAATTTTCGTACGTTGGCTCGAGTACCACCTCGACCAGAAATCAATTAGGATTAAATCCTTTAGAAATTTAACAAAGTTAACTAAGTGCTAAACTCGATTAGCCATGAAATCCGTTGGGATCGCTTTAAATACGATCTGGAAGACCCAAAACTTGCAAAACAAGTGACTTTAGGTTACCCTAAAGTTTAGAACTAAACACATTTCCCGGCTACTCTCGGGAATGAAACGAAACTTCGTATTAGGTCTAGATCGCACATCGGAAGTCCGATTAACACGAAGTTAAGGAACTAGGACTGCCTCACTGGGCTTGACAATCATCTCAAAAATCAGGTCCAGCCGATGTCCCACGGCCATTTGTTTCGATCTGGAGCAAGGGAGTGTGAAAAACACTATTCCCATTCCAAAATAAATATCTGGAATAGTGATCTGGCACCATTCACTTGCGCATCAGTATTAAGCAACCAAACCGTCAGAATCAGACCAAATTACACCCTCGGATTAAGAAAAATTTCAGGAACATTTACATGTACTTGGAATTTCGGATCGTGGCCCACTGACCGTTGAACTGAAAGTGGCCCGCCACGTGCGATCTGGGAATCCGATCGAGTCGAAAACGTAATCCCACATAGATCCATGTGTGG
The DNA here is from genome assembly GCA_021015155.1 of Magnolia officinalis. Lineage (NCBI taxonomy): Eukaryota > Viridiplantae > Streptophyta > Magnoliopsida > Magnoliales > Magnoliaceae > Magnolia > Magnolia officinalis. The sequence continues at coordinate 66,134,712 of JAJHSJ010000004.1, forward strand.
TGAGCTTAAGTCTGACGTTTAGCTCAAGGAGGGCCACCAGAACCTCTCTTTTGAGCCGGAAAAGTCACGAAATGCCTATATAAGCAGTAACCCTTGAACTTAAGTCTGTTTTGGGGAAGTTTTTGGCTATAAAAGGAGCTTAGAACAGCCCCTCTCACAACCATACGAATTTGGGATAAAACCCTAGAGAGAGAGAGAGAGAGAAAAAAAAGAGAGAGAAGAGCTTGGGATTTGTGGGAGACCTTCCTTCTACCGCTTTCAGACATCACACGGCCTACACCGCCTCATTCCAGGCGCTCTCCCGACGGTATCCACTCCGTTTTAAGGTGAGAAACCCTAACCCTAGGTCTGATTTGAAGTAGGTTGGCTTTAGGTTGTGGAAAGACTAATCGATTCCGCTCTTTAGCCTAGAAAACGCCCGTATACGGAAGCTCAACAACCCTTGCTGATTCGTTGTGATTTCAAGGGCAAAGGTGAGGACTTTAAGTGTATAGGTTACGTTTTTCAACGCTTTCAATGTCAGATAATGATAGATTCATGATCTGCATGCAATTGCACATGTACAAAGTGCTTTCCGTTTCCTGTTTCGATTAACGTTGTAGAATATGGAATTTCACATACTCTAGGTATACGTAGAAATACCGTATACGTATTTTTTTTGGAATAATGTTTGACATGTTTATTTAATGTATGATTATACAATACATGGATAAAATACTAGTTTGGCGAAAGGAATAGCCGTAATATATGTTCGCTTGTAAACACTATGTATGTTGAAATTGTGTATTCTAGAAATACCGCATATGTGTAAATTTTGGAAGTGTAATTGTCATGATTATTTGTTGTATGAATATGGTATACGCAGATAAAATAACCGCTTGGTGAAAGAATAGCCCTAATACGCATTTTGCTAACATACGTCATGTATGTTGGAATAGCGTACTCTAAGTGTTTGTGTAAATGCTTGTGTGTGTAAATGCTTGAGTGTTAGTGCCTTAGATAGGCGCTGATATGGAATTCCCGACTACCTTAGAGACTTGTAGGATCCCCTCCATGTGGTGGTTCGCTATAACCACTCACTTGTGATGTGTATGTAATTGTATCCCTATTTGTATAGTGCCTTACAACATGCTTTACAACATGCTTTACAGCATGCTTTACAACATGCTTCACTTCATGCTTTATTTCATGCTTTATAACATGCCTGCTAACATGCTTGTATTACTTGTTTATCATGCTTTATTCCACCTGTTATTGATGAGAACTGTTTGAGTTTGGGACTATGTTTATAGTCCAAACATTCGGTACCAGACTTGAGATTGTGGCTGAGATTCATGTCACCACAAAGGATGTGTCTGGCGAACCCGAGTCGTACTTCGGTTGGCGATAGTGGTTGGCCACACGGAGTGCTTTTGCGCTCCATATCGCCCAACTTGTGGTGCGCTCGAGCTAGTCAGGCTCGTCAAGTAAACCAAAATGTATATGTGTGTTCACTATGTTTGGTCGCTAGTGCTTGAACCTAGGGTACCAAACTTACTAGTGGCGATCCCGTTAACCATGATACCTCGATCCGCTAAGACGCATGAGCCGGGCATAGTGGTATGGGACACCGTGGTCGAGCTGTCGGCCTACGCTGGGGCCAAGTGCCTTTCCGTAGTGACCATTGCGCAACCAAACTCGTGAGTTGAATACGGTGGTATGGGACACTGTATTCGAGCTGTCGATACTTACGGCGAGAGCCGAGTACGGTAAGACCTGTGCTTGTGCTGACGGGCGACGAGTCCTCCGTAGTATCTTCGAGTATACTCCAAGTGTCTGTGATTGGCGACGAGTCTTTCACAGCAACTAGAGTATGAGTTGAGCCGAGTACGGTGAGACCTGTACTCGAGCTGACGGCTAATGATTGAGCCGAGTACGGTGAGACCTGTATTTGAGCTGACGGCTAGCAATTGAGCCGCATACGGTGAGATCTGTATCCGCGCTGACAGGTGACGAGCCCTTTGCGATGCCTTCACTATGCTTCTCAAACCATAATATCGTATGAGATTAGCTAGGATTGACGACCCTAGAATGGATCATGTTTGGGAATGATACAAGGGAGGTACCTTAGTTTCCCAATACTGCTGGTTGAAATGGACTAATAATAACTCGGTAATCATGATCATCATCGCACCGCATGTGCTTAGTAGATGTGGCGCACTGAGGGAGTTAAGCATTCGCGAACGTAAGATGATGTCGCTTGAGGGTGGTTTGGCAAGGGCATACAGCATCATGTCATTTCATTTTCGCACTTAACAAGAGTAGTTAGAAATGTTTGATTTGTACTGCTTTATCATTACTGCTTGATTGAATTGATAACATGTTAACCTATGCTTTATTGTTCAACTGAGTTAGCTACTCACTCCCACGTTACGGGTCGGTGTTTGCAACACCCACCAGACTCTGTCACAGGTATAGATGGTGCATCGGTTCAGGAGCCGGAGCCCGACTTCGATGAGGATCAGGACGAATTCTCTTTTATGCAGTACTCTGACGGCTTCGCTTAGGCCGACTACATCGCGGGGATTCCAGGGCTTACATACGGAGTTGCATTTTGATTTTTGACTTAGAAACAATACATGTATATTGGTACTCAGTTAGTACTCATACTCTGGAGTTCATAAAATTTTGTTACTTTACATACTTTGAATATAAAATTTCAGTCTTCCGCTTGCCTTTATACAATTGAACTGGAGTATGATTTACTGTTTTGGTATAATCTCATTCATGTTTATTGCTCTAACTCAGACAACATTTAACCATCATTGTGTATGTTGCATAAGTGATGCGCTGGAACTCGGGATTTGAGTTCATACTCGACCCCCGAATTTTAGGGTGTTACATTGGTGTGCACAACACCGTCCCGTAACGTGGGAGTGAGTAGCTAACTCAGTGGAACAATAAAGCATAGGTTAACATGTTATCAATTCAGTCAAGCAGTAATGATAAAGTAGTAAAATCAAACACTCCTAACTACTCTTATTAATGCAAGTATGAATGCAGTAATGATGCATGCCCTCACCACACACTCCCTCGTGCTACACCATCTTACGTTCGCGGCATGCTTGCATTCCTCAGTGCTCTACATCTTCCAGGCACATGCAATGCGATGATGAGCATGATTACCGATTATTATTGGTCCATTTCAAACAGCAGGATTGGGAAACTAAGGTACCTCCCTTGTATCATTCCCAAACATGATCCATTCTAGGGTCGTCAGTCCTAGTTAATCTCATACGATGGTGTGTTTTTAGGTCGCTGCAAAGGCTGTCAGGGCGTTACACAGGTGCTTCGTTTCATGCTACTTCATGTAAGGAAGTTCTGCGTAATTATGTATCAGGTGACTTCGGGAGAGTCTACCTAGGTGATGATGAGCCGTGCAGTATCGTTGGAAAGGGGGACATTCATGTAAATCAGAAAGACGGAACGACTTTGAAATTGAAGGATGTTAGACATGTACCGAGTTTGAAACGTAACTTGATCTCAGTGGGGCAGTTGGCCGATACCGGTTATATGACGACCTTCACTAGTGATTCCTGAAAGATCACAAAAGGTGCCTTGGTGATATCTTGAGGCAAGAAGGAAGGTACTTTATACGTGACTTCAAGATCGTATAGTTCACTAGCAGTCGCATCAACTGTAGTGAATGGGTAGTTATGGCATCAGAGGTTGGGACATATGAGTGAGAAAGGGATGAAAGTGCTATTGTCAAAAGGGAAGCTACCAGGGCTAAAGTCTATTGACTTGAAATTTTATAAGGACTGAGTGTATGGCAAGCAGAAGAGGGTAAGCTTCAAGAAGACGGGACGCGTGTAAGACCCGTATCCTAGTTCGTACTGTTCCGTCGACTCTCGCGATCCTTCCCGTCAAATTTCGGCAACCTGTGACCAATAATCGACGTTTGCGCGTGACCCTAAGTCCTATCCTGTAGATTTGAGTCTGCTTATTTCGAGACTTGTACCATTGCGACTGCACCGTCGCCACAGTTTCGATGCCGCATCTTACATACCGATCCGATACCCTGGCAAGGAGATGTGGGCCGGCGTTTATTTCGAAAAAAACACCTCCCATTTGTAATCCCAAGAGAATCTCTACAACATGTCCCATCAATCAATCAATTAATCACCTCATGTCAAGTACACAACCCATGCTTTCTTTCTCCACAAGTCAAGCAAACTCCAAAAGTCAACCAATCTCTCACCTCACCCATCACTCACATCTCTCTTACAACCACCACACTTCCTCTCTCTTTCTCAACACAAATTCCAAGCAACCAAGAGGTGCACACGTCTAAGTTTTTCTAAGGAGAGAAAAAGAGAAAGAGTGTTGTGTGGCCCACTTCCCACCCAAAAAAACCTACATCCTAGTTATTCAACTCTCATCACCCTCCATCAAAGTGAAGCACAAGGAGACCGGTGTTCCAACGGACCGAGAAGATCAAACGGTAGGTGCTTATTAGGCTAGATTTTTCATGTTTTGATGATGGGCCAAGTGAGGCCTACCGATTGATGGTATGGATCTAACTTTGGACCCTAGGTGTGGCGATGACCCACCTTGATCCACATGATCATTCCATGATGGGGCCATTCTCCATATACCCCATCATGATGTTTATTTTCTTTGCATGGCTAGAGGTCATCTAGACCTTCCATTTTGGTGGAGAAGGAATCTCCACCATTGATCTTTGATTTGAAGGGCCCACGTGTTATGGGACCCACTTGATGTATGATTGATTGCAAAGGAGGGCCCATAGTGTCGGGGTCCCTACATCACACGCGTCTCTCTCTCTCTCTCTCTCTCTCTCTCTCTCTCTCTCTCTCTCTCTCCCTCTCTCTTTCATTTTTTTCTTGTTGTTTGTGATGATGTGGCCGTGTGGCCCACCCGGATGGACCCCACCATAAGGTATGTATTTTATCCAAGTCATTTATAGGTGGGGCCCACTTTATAAGTGTTGTATCCACATCACCCATCATTTGGTGGCCCACGTGGGTAGCCCACTTGAAATGCACAACCGTCCAGCGTCCCAGGATGGTGGACGTTGAATGGAAAACACAAATATTAGCTTAGTGTAAAGCATTTGGGGTGGGCCACTTATGTAGGCCCCACCTTGATGCGTGAATGTAATCCATATCGTTCATCCTATTCTTCAGATTATTTGAGGCGCTGAGTCGAAAAGTGAAGTTGATCCGATTTTCTAGTGGACTATAGCATAGTAAGCAATGTTTTTTACCATTGAAATACCCCCTGTCATTTCTATACCCAATATACTGAATATTGGGCTTGTTTGGCTTGTCTTGAGCTATGGGGACCAGTGGGCGGGGTGGATTCTTTCGATGCAGGTCCACGCCTGAAAAACCACAGAAAAAATCTGATTTCAAAAAAAAAAAAACAAAACAAAACATCTGTAACAGACGCCGCTGCTGCCAGAGGTGCGTAGCCAGCGCCTGCGGCGTTCAACGGGCGGACAGCAGGGACCCACGGTCCTAGCCGTGGGCCCCACCATGATGTGTGTTTGTCATCCAAACCGTTCATTAGGTGGGCCCCTTCTTGAAGTGGGCCCCCTCTAAAAATCAGCTATATACATGGCTCAGGTGGCCCACATCATAGGAAACAGTGGTGATTGCATGGCTGCCATTGAGATCTTTTGAGTTTTGAGTCAATATGAAATTTGTTTTTCCTCTACCTCCAAGTCCATGGGACCTTATCGACGGTTGGGTGGAAAATTTACATTATGGTGGGCCTCACGTGGGACCCACTGATGTTACGTTTCACCCACACCGTCCTCATACATATGGGAGTGCACGACTGGTGTACCTCTGCTGGAGTGGCATCACTAAGTTCCATGGGTCCCACCGGTATCATCTATGTTGTCCATCTATGGGGGACCCACTCCATGATGCATGTGTTGCATCCAAGCCGTTCAACCATTTTGAAGTTCATTCATGCCATGAGCTAAGAATGAGGCAGATCTAGGATCAATTGGACCACATTGCAAAAGTAGTGGGGATTGAGTTCCTGCCATTGAAATTCTTTTGTTGTCGCAAAAGTTTGGATCATTGGGAAATTTGTTTCCTCTTAATCCAGGTCTGTGTGACCTTGTGACCAGATTGGGTAGAAAATAAATGTTATGGTGGGCCTTGGGAATCTTAATGGTGGAAAATAACTATCTCCACTTATCTTTGGGTATGGCCCATTTGATATGCATGGGGCCCAATTGGTGTGGCCCATCTGATATACATAAGGCCCATGTGATTAGGCCCATTTAGATGTATTATAAGGCCCATGGGTTATGGCCCATTGCAATGTACATAATGCCCATTAGTGCGGCCCATTTGATGAATATAAGGCCCATATGATATGGCCCATTTGATGTATTTAAGGCCCAATGGGATGTACCTAAGGTCCATTGCAATGTGTGATTCCACCATGGTCTATGTAATGATATTTATAGCGGGCTATGCCTTGGGAGCAATGATGGTTTGACTCCCACATCGTAAGTATAATGTTAGTTAAATGTCCGCATTACGACTCTCCCTAGGGCCCATTGATAGGCCCATACTTGTTACGTGTAGGCTGTCTAGGCCCATCTTCGTTATGAGGATAGTTCATCACTTTATAACATGCTTAGTATAATTTCATGCCTCATGCCATACGCATCATATGTATGCTTGATATGAGTAGTGACTGATCATAGCATATGTGAAAAGGCCAAGCTATATGTCCTAGAGGGGGGGGGGGGGTGAATAGGACTATGCCAAATTAAAATAAAATCAGCGGAAATAAAGTAAACCAATAGCCTTACAATTATAAATCAATTCACAATGTTGAAATCAAATCACCTTGATAAATAAATATTGAGAGATTGATACAAATTCAGTTCTAAGGACAACCTTATACCATAATAAACAAGGGCTTATGGTAGGACAACCTTATTTCTAGAACATCTTTTGGATCAAGGACTCAATTTTAATAGAAATAAATGAATAGCAAGGAATTGAAATTAAATGCAGAAATATAGATCTAAATTATTACAACAATCCCCACACTTGCTTGAAATGTAAATAGTTACAACATTCACATCCACTTGTACATTCCACACAATTGAATGATAAAAGATATGAAAATTAAGCAAGCATTCAATTCACAAGACAAAGAGTTATAGTGGTTCGCCTGTGTGTACACCAACTGTCTTTCAACAGCCACACAGAATGCTACTCCACTCCTAATATCCTCACACAGGGGATATTAGCGTTCACTATCAAATAGGTTTTCACAGGTTCACCCAAAACCTTTACAATTGTGTCTTTTTCACTCGGGCTTACACAATTCAAAAACCCCTCTTTTCTGAGTTTTCTGGCTCTCCTCAGATAACCAATACAATGAGATTTTTCTGGCTTAACCTCAAACAAAACCAAAAGTAATTAAATTTTACAGAATTGTAAAATACCTGGATTTCTCCTTTTCGTAGCAGCCCGGTAGAACCAATTGGAGTAGATGATTGAATGTCAAAGTTCAATTTCCAATACTCACTTTAATATGGTTCTAAATTCTAATAGATTTTAGATTTTAACTAGTTGGGCGTAGCTATATTTGATTTTGATTCCAAGAAGAAGGAATAAGGTAATTCCTCTTTTCAAATAAGATTGGAATACAGAAACAAAATCAAATTAAATAAGCTAGCAAAAAGGAATATTAAATAAGCACAACGTAGCTTAAAATAAACACAAACTTATCTCAGAGTGATCACTTGAAGTTTCTTGAATTGAATCGAGTTGAATTTGTGAAAACTCTGAATTTCGTGTTCAATTTATAGAAACAAAAATCGCGTCTACGACTGGTCTTAGAAACCTTCAACTGGTCGTAGCTCTAACGAATATTTGAAATATTGAGCGCGATCTTTGAAAGTCGTTCCACGACTAGTCGTGGGAAGCCTACGACTGGTCGTGGGTCACCTACGACTGGTCATATCTCTCTACGACTGGACGTAGGACCATAGATTAGCTTGCTGGACTTTGAGTCGTAGCCCTACGACTGGTCGAGAACGAGTCAAAGACACTCCTACGACCGGTCGAAAGACCTTCAGGACTGGTCGTAGGTGTACCAAAAAATTCCGAAAATCTTCAACAACTTAGGATTGGTCGAGAAATTTCTTGGACTAGTCGAACCAATGCTAGGACTGGTCGAACAGGAGCTAGGACTGGTCGTAGAATAGACCAAACTTATGTAAAATAAACATTTGATTTATGTATCCAAAGTGACCTACTTATAAGGTCAACCTAAGGTCAGTCAAACCTGAAAACATGTCGTATGGACATTGAACTTCAACCATTCAACGGATGTAGATATTTGAACCATATCAAGCTTGAGATCTTGAACTTGTTGTAGCTTTAATCTTGAGATCTTCATCAGCGTGAAAACTACTTCATGCGTTGCTTATGAGTCTTGAAGTCATTTCTTGAGTCTTGAAGTTGTTTTTTGAGACTTGAACTTCAACATTGTAGCTTTAAACATTGATAGGATGATGAAGTACACTTTGTATTTCTTAAAGACATCCAATGTCATGAAGTGTTTATGCAGTGTCTTGAATACATATAAATCACCATACAAGCACAAGACACAGATAGATGTTTTGACACAACAAAATTTGACAACCAAAGGAGCATGAGACCATAGCACTTACAATATGTCATTGGGTAGATTACTTATGGGACTCATTGATATGAGTTACCCACATGAGCGCATGGTACGCGCGAGATTGCTACATGACTGACGGTGTGACTCACACATTTTGCATTGTGTGTCGTGATCACTACACGTCCTAGCGACATTAGGGTCGTGGCCTCCATAGGCACATTGTGGATGATCGTATCGGATACCGAAAATATTGGCTCTAGCATTGTGGGCATTTAGGATGTCCTTGGGTGAAAATCCCAGAACCTTTTTGGTACCAGGGGATGCTCCAACGTCTAGACCAAGTGGATACACAAGCGCCCGAGTGCCGAATACCAGTAGGCCGCATCTCCCATTGTGTCGTGGTCGGTTGGAAGGGGGTGTGACCTTATCCGCTCGAGTGAGGGGGCTATAAGTTAAGCTGAGTTTGACCAGCTCGCAAATGAATCTGCTATCGACAAGCCGGGTAGGTATTGACAAACTACTGGTCAGGCGGATAGTGTGATCTCTTCCACTTACTTGGTTGTGTAGCTAGGGAGGAGGCAATCAGTGGTGCGAAGTGTATTAGACCCCGGTGATATCCAGAGAGGAACTGTACTGATATGTGTACTTGCTGAGGACTGGCATGCTTGCTTTGCATCTCGTATATGAAATTTGGCTACATAGGCCTCGCATCGCATGGCCTTGGTATGACTGATAACATTCATGTCTTGCATCATATATCTTTGGTACAGCTGATAGCATTCATGGACTTATCGCATATTTTCGCATTACTCTGATATTGTACACTTGGCGCTTGCCTTGCGCACACACTTACACCACCCTCTAAGCTTTTGTAAGCTTATGCACGACCGTTGCGTGCAGGTGTCGTTGGATCATAGTAGCGCTGAGGCAGGAGCGCGTGTCGGATTATTTTGGAGTTTTTAATCACCTCGTATTTCCTTTTCCGCATTGTACTTAAAGTTTTTCATATAGTGGATATGTGGTGATGTTGTTTTGTGACTTGGTTATGCTTGTGGTTATGCTCCATTACAAAAATAAAAATAAAAAATCATACTGAAAGTCCTTCTTGTAGGATCCCAGGATCAGAATCTGGCATGTGAGTGTCAGGATCCGAGAATGGGGCACTACGGAGGTTGTCGGCATTGGATTCGGTGATCGAGAATTTTGTGAGCCTGTTTTTCGAGTTTGGGGCATGACACGCGGTCCAAAGATGCATCTGTTAGAGCTTGTACATACTGATGTGTGGGAACCGGCACAGGTATTATCTCTTGGTGGCTCATATTATTTTGTTTCCTTTATAGATGATGATAGTAAAAAACTGTGGGTCTATTTCTTAAAACATAAATCTGATGTATTTGATGTATTTAAGAAGTGGAAAGTTATGGTAGAAAATGAGACAGGTAAAATAGTAAAATGTCTCAGATCTAATAATGGGGGAGAGTACTGTGATAAGAGATTTGAGGAGTATTGTGCAGCAAATGGAATCAAACATCAGAAAACGATTCCAGGGACACCGCAACAGAATGGTGTGGTTGAGGGCATTAACAGGACCAACCTTGAGCGCGCCAGGAGCACGAGGTTACATGCCGGGTTACCTAAAATCTTTTGGGCAGATGCCGTGAATACTGCCGCATATCTCATAAATAGAAGTCCCTCAGCACCATTGGATGGTGGGCTACCAGAAGAAACGTGGACTGGGAAAGAAGTGAACCTCATATGTTCACATTGATGTAGAGCACAGAAACAAGCTGGATGCAAAATCTAGGAGGTGCACGTTTATAGGCTACGGGCAACATGATTTTGGCTACAGGTTTTGGGATGCAGAAAACAGGAAAATCATCAGAAGCAATGACGTAATCTTCAATGAAAAAGTTATGCATAAGGACAGTGTGCAAGAAACTAAAGCCGAGGAGAAAAAATTCTTAGAGTTGGAAGAGTTATCGGACACGGGTGTTACAGCGCCACAGGATGATCATGCACAGGAGCATTATGAGGCAGAGCAGCAGACACTGGTTGTGAGGAGGTCTACTCAGGAGAGGAGACCCACGATCCGATACTCACCCTCCTTACATTATCTACTGCTGACAGAAAATTGTGAACCAGAGTGTTTTGAAGAGGCATTACAGTCGGATACACGGGTTAAGTGGGAGCAGGCCATAGATGATGAGATGGACTCTCTTGAGTCTAATTGTACATGGGAGCTAGTCACTCTACCTAAGGGTAAGAAAGCTCTTCATAACAAGTGGGTTTACAGACTGAAGGAGGAGCATGATGTTCGAAACGGTACAAGGCTAGATTGGTTGTGAAAGGGTTCCAACAAAAGGCGAGTGTCGATTTCACTGAAATATTTTCACCTGTAGTGAAAATGTCTACGATTCGCATGGTCTTGAGTATAGTGGCTACAGAAGACTTACATCTAGAGCAGCTAGATGTTAAGACAACCTTTCTTCATGGAGACCTTGAAGAAGAGATATATAAGCATCAGCCGACAGGATATGTGACACCAGGAAAGGAGGATAAGGTGTGTAGACTGAAGAAGAGTCTATATGGCCTGAAGCAGGCCCCGAGGCAGTGGTACAAAAAGTTCGACAGTTTCATGTCGGAAAACAGTTTTAGGAGATGTCATGCAGACCACTGTCGTAATTTGAAGAAGTTTGATATGCGTACATCATCCTTCTTCTATACGTTGATGATATGCTTGTAGCCGGTTCAAGCATGAAAGACATCTCAGATCTCAAAAGACAACTGTCTAGAGAATTTGCCATGAAGTATTTAGGAGTTGCAAAACAAATCCTAGGCATGAGGATAAAGCGTGACAAGGAAAATAAGAAATTAATTTTGTCACAGGCAGAGTATATAGCCAAGGTACTTGATCGATTCAATATGGGAAGTGCTAAGCCGGTTAGCACTGCATTAGCCAACCACTTCAAGCTATCTAAGGAGCAAGGTGCAAAGACGCAGGAGGAAAGAAACTACATGGCTAAAGTTTCATACGCGTCAGCTATTGGGTGTCTCATGTATTTTATGGTGAGCACGAGACCAGACATTGCTCAAGTAGTGGGAGTTGTTAGCAGGTTCATGAACAACCCTGGGAATGAACATTGGGAAGCTGTGAAGTGGGTCCTTAGATACCTGGTAGGTACTAAGGATGTAGGGCTGTATTATGGTGGATTGGAAATCAAGTTACAAGGCTACGTGGATACAGATTTGGTAGGAGATATCGACAACAGAAGAAGCACCATGGGTTATGTTTTTTCTCTAAGTAGTGCTGCAGTTAGTTGAGTCTCTCAGTTACAGAAGATAGTATCTATCAGTACAACAGAAGCAGAATATGTTGCGGCTATAAAAGCGTGCAAGGAGATGGTGTGAATGCAAGGTTTTATGGAAGAGTTGGGTAAGAAGCAAGCAGATTGCAAGCTGTACAGTGACAGTCAGAGTGCAATACACTTGGCTAAGAATTCAGCCTTTCATTCCAGAACCAAGCATATTGCCATCAAATATCACTTCATACGTTCGTTATTGGAAGATGAATCGATTGTGCTGGAGAAGATTCATACAAGTGAGAATCCTACGGATATGCTGACCAAGACAGTCACACGGGAGAAGCTGAAGCTTTGTTCAGCTTTGATTAGTCTTCAGGCTTGAAGACAGGGAGACGATGCACTCCAGATGAAGAAGACAAATGTTTATGGCGATATGTCTCCAAGTGGGGGATTGTTGAGATGCGGAGCCGCATCTGGGGGTCGCACAACCAGTCGTGGCCCCTACTCGACTGGTCGTGGGGTCCGCTCGACTAGTCGTGGACTGGCTCGACTCAAAGTCTAGCGAGCATCAATTTTTGGGGTCTGAGGTGCTCGACCGGTCGTGGGCCATTCTTGACCGGTCGTGGGGTCCTCTCGACCGGTCGTGCAGCCTTCACTATCAGTCGAGGTTACGCAGATTCGTTTCCAGATTTGATGCGGACCGCGGAAATTTGAGTCAGTTTTCGCAAGGGTGCGAAAGGGAAGTGCCTAAATTATAAATATATCCCTAGGGCTTTTCTAGGGTATGAGAAATAATTCTAAGGTGTGGGCAAAAGGTTTTCTATATACTTCCAAGGGAGCGGTTAGTATATTGCCTTGTAATCTTCATTTTTCTTCATAGTGGAAGTTTCCATCCGTGGTTTTTTTTTTTACCAAGGTTGGGGTTTTTCCACATATATCTTGTCTTGTGGTTTGTTTGGAATGCTTTGATTCTTTTTCTAGTTTATATTTTTTTCTTGTTTATCGTTTGTGGATGAGACTTGAGATTGGATCTCTATTCACTGCGTTGTTAGCATGCTGCGCAACATAGGAGAGGAGTGGCTATAGCTCAGTTCGTATAGGTCTGTTGGAGTGGATTGAGAGACGGTTTGAAAACCCATCTAGGCCCTATTTATATAGGCATTTGTGGTTAGGGTTATGGTCCAGGGAATTAACTCCCATTAAGCCAATTCTAGCTGTTGGAAAACTAGTCCTTTTCTGACTGTTGTGCATGGCTCATAACAGCAGCTGCATGCTGACTGTTATGAGAGCTGGCTAGCCATTTTCTAGCTGTTGGGTTAGCCATGCAGCAGTTACAGCATTGTTTCTACACTAATGGCACAACTGTTACATATCTGCTGCAACAGTCATATTCAACTCCTCTATATATACTAAAGGACTTCTCTCTCAGTCCTCTAGTCTCTTTTCCAAACAGTCACTCTCCTTAGTCACTTAGTTGCACCGCGACTCGCACACGTCTCGTTCCTGTTCGCATAAGGTACTTCACTATTTTTATTTAAACCACAAATCTTCTCTTCCCTTTCCCATGCAGGACAATTCTCAAAAACCCTTAAAAAACTTTTTATAAAACTTCTAATATATTATATTATATTTTATTTTAAAATATATTTTATAAAATCAATAATTTATAACACATGTCACCGGGGAACCCGCTGTCGCCTCCACCGATGCATGAGTTTCCATAAACTACCCTACCAATTCGTCTTCTAAGTGGTCAAAATGGTTTACTTTCAAGTCCATCATTCTCTGGGATTATCTTTATACAAAAACGGATCACTCGTTATATGATTTGTACACAGGGGACCTGCCTAGACGTGGCAAAGATGGCAGACTACCGTTTCAGTAGTCCGAGAACTAGCAGCTTTTTACATTTGGCCTTTTACTTTTGTTTTGGATGTGGTCTCAATCACTCGACTTTAGAGCTGGAAAGGACTGAGACTGCAGTCGGGACTCTTTAATGGCGCCTAAGGGCATGCACATATTATTCTCGCGTCTTTAAATTTTACAGGAGGGGGCCACGCAATGGAGATGAACGCTGTTGATTTGATGTGCCACCAGTTTTGGAGTACTGCCCAAAAGTCATTGGATAAGAACATTTAATCTAGCCATTGGTGCCTTGCAAAGTGGATTGTTTAAGAATAGAAATACGGCAGAAATCTGCTCCAGACTTGGATCTTCCTATCCAGAAAATTTTGGGTCATTGTTCATCCACGGTGGGGATCCTAGGATCAATGGTCTAGATCACTAAATAATAGCCCACTTGTACCAATTGAAAACAAGTGATGTAGGCATTTCCTCTTGTGCACGATATATATTTTTTCTTCTTTTTTAAAGCTCTGCCGAAATTAGTTGAAAATCAACGCGTCATCTCCGGTGTCCCCGGGTTCCTATTTTGGACGCGGGTTATTGCTATCTCCTCCGGGACCTACCTAGAGATGGACTGTCCTGGCAGGGGATCATTGGAACCCACCTTTATGTATCTGTTTTATACACACCGTCGTTTCAGTTCTACGGATCATTTTTAGGCATGAGCCCAAAAGAGTGGAAGATCTAAGGCTCAAGTGGACTACTCCTCAGGAAACGGTGGGGATGGAACATCTACAGTTGAAAACCTTCTCTGGCTGCAGAAGTTTTGGATGAAGCTTATATTTATGTATTCCCTTGGTATAGTTCTGTCTGATCTTACAAAGGGGTTGAATGGCAAATAAACGTCGGTGGCCCTAAAAAGGTTTCAATCGTTGATGTCATTGTCACGGCTGCTTCTGTGTGGTCCAATTAAACTTTCGATCTCTCTCTTTGGTTTATAACCTTAAATGCTCTGTCAAAATGAATAGACAGACTACGTCGATAAAACACATACATCGTGGTGGCTCACAGAGCCCCTTTCAGAACCGTCCCTATCTAAGGAGGGGGTTTTACTCAATCCGCGTCCTCTGTTGGGAGCTGGAATTCGTCTTCCGTCTGTAGCTGCTCCCTGTGTCGCTGTATACTGGGGCCCATATGCCAAGATTTGATCTCTCTACGTATTGCAGAGGTTCCTGTGATATGACCCCTTTACAATAATTAAACTATTATTCCGTAGAGTGCACACACGATTTACTTCTACAATAAATAAATTATTATTCCATAAAGTGCACACGTGTGTAATGCAGTTTATGTACAGGCTACACATGTGCCAGCTAGCATATAGGTGTGAGATCCAATCCATCCATCATGTTGCTCTACCATGTACAGGCTACACATCTGCCAGCATAAATAAGTTATTATTCCATAAAGTGCACACGTGTATAGTTTTTTATTTTTCAGATGATCACTTTAGCATAGAGTCTGGACGACGATTAGATCCCTGGGATCGGATTAGCTGTCACCCGGGTAACAGCTTAGTGGGTGTTTTCCGGAGACCACCTTGATAAATCCATGTTGTCCATCCGTTTTCTCAGCTCATTTTAGAACGTAATTCCAAAACTTAAGAGGATTCAAATCTCAGGTATACCATACCATTGAAAACAATGGTGAATAATCATTAAAAAAAATTTGTAGTCCACGAGTTTTGGATCAAGTGGATCTTTATATTTTCCCATCATCTGGGTTTGTTTGACCTTATCAACAGGTGGGATGGAAAAAGAAAAAAAAAAAAAAAAACAGTGGGCATTAATGTAACCCTAGGGAATTCTTAATGGTGGGAAGTTCAATCACCAGTGTTTCATATCGTCCACCTAAGATTTGGATCTATTTCATTTTTGTGACCACGTCCTAAAATGGACTGAAAAAACAGATAGACAAAGTGGATATACAACAAATCATTAAAGTGGGACCCATGGTAAGGGTAACACACACCAAGGTATTGTTGGAATATTTGGTTGAATTAAATAGATTATTAAAATCGAGAACTAAAAAATGAAAATAAATTTTTGAGAAAGAATAACTTATTGAATTTAGTCGAGGCGTGGCTGAGTCACTCGACTTGAAATTGAATTTGCTCCCCTTGGACAGCGTCTCAAGTGCAACAGGTTTCCAGAGCAATCAACCTCCAGGATACAATAACTATGACCCGATCCCAGCAGTGCACTCACTGTACGCGGGCTCAAACCACTTGCAGTTTAATTCGAAAGTGCTGAGTGGACTCAGCGAGGAACTTAGTAAAATTCTTAAACCAAAGTATCAGAGAGAGTTTTATAAAAGGAAATGATTTTCACATTTACAAATATAAATCGGAAGTCTTTATATAGACTCCGAAGTGGTGCATAAGCACCTTTTACAAACGGTTAGGTCCGTTGGGTTTAAACCCAATAGATGCGACTAACTGGAACGGACACACCTCTCTGGTTTAAAATGAAAAGGCGCAATTGTGAGTACACTCTCGCAAATAAAGTCTTACGAGTACCCATACACACACGCGCGAGTACACTCACACCGCACCCGTGCCCACACCCAGCCCAGCCCGTCCCGTCGCGTCGCGCACGCGCACACAAACTCAGACTCGGCTTGGCTCTGCTCGGCACGGCTCGGCTCCGCGCGCACGTTTGATCAATGTCACAAATTAGAGCTATTGGCATAGCCCCCCCTCTCCCAAGACCAAATTCACATGCCCCCTGAATGAGGCTTAAGCCCATGGCAAAAAGCCTATTTTATAAATGAAAGAATTTTCTTTGTCAAATCCAATGTGGGACAAACCCACACCTCAAAAACACCAAATTTTAAATGTGGAAGGAAACCACATAAAATTTGAAAAATCAAAATTTAATATTATTTTAAAACAAAATGCAACAATCCCCCACATGTTTTAAAATAAAACTCTTTTGGATTAAAGCGTAATAATTGTGCAATGGTGTCGGTGTTACCATAGACTTGAACTGACATTAAAATAAGCAAGACATGTCTACAGGAATCAGGTGACACCATAGTCTTGAACCTGAATCCTTTTAATGTAGATCACAAGTACATGCCACTTACACAACTCTTCCTCTGCAAGTAATTCTGCGGTTCGGTGCATTTCGGCCATACACTATTACCTGGATTTCATGAGTGCTCTAGAGAATTCGCATAGATTCTCATAAGAAGCAGCCTCCACCTCTACACTCATTTAGGTGAATTCCATCAAGTGTATACAGCAACTGTATACACCACCAAATATATGGCTATGGATCCATTAAGAATTTTAAAAACTCATCCTTCTGCATTGCTGCTCGCACTGTACACCATAGAAGGGGCTCATATAACTCTGTGCAATCGTCCACCTCGTGTCTTGTTGTTTACCCATTGAACCTATCTCATGGGATCTCCACTTGTATAGGTTGGGTTGCCGACACTGGTAGCTCATATATTAGGCTCAACCCTATTCCTTTCGATGTATCATTGACTAACCTTTTAGATAGTCCTTTGGTCAGAGGATCTGCTAGATTCTTTTCTGACCTCACAAAGTCAATAGATATGACTCCATCACGCAACATGTGTTTCACTATGTTGTGTCTAAGTCTAATATGTCTGCTATTTCCATTATATATTTTACTATTTGCTTTCGCTATTGCTGCTTAACAGTTACAATGAATAGATACAGCCGATACAGGCTTTGGCCACAATGGTATATCAACTAAGAGATTTCTAAGCCACTCGATTTCTGATCCAGCCTTTTCTAAGACAATAAACTCGGATTCTATAATCGACCGAGCGATACATGTCTGTTTGGTAGACTTCTAAAAGACTGCTCCTCCACCAAAAGTGAAGACATATCCACTAGTGGATTTTGTCTCATCTGAATCACTGATCCAGTTAACATCACTGTATCCTTTTAATACAGCGGGGAAACCATTATATTGTAAACCATAGGCCATACTACCTTTTAGGTATCTCAAAATCCTATACAAGGCATTTCAATGCTCTTTTTTAGAGTTGTGTATATCTACTTAGCCTTCCTACTGCAAAAGATATGTTTGGTCTAGTGCAGTTTGTTAGATACATGAGGCTACCAATTATTCTAGAATACTCCAATTGAGACACACTATGTTCTTTATTCCTCATGAGAGTCACACTATAATCATAAGGAGTATTGAAAGATAAACAGTCAAAATGTTTAAACTTTCTCAATATCTTCTCAATGTAATGAGATTATGATAATATAATAACACCATTTTTCCTGGTTACTTCAATACCCAAGATTACACTAGTCTCTCCTAAGTCTTTCATGTCAAATTTAGATGACAAGAATTTCTTGGTTGCATTAACTAATTTAGTATTAGTTCCAAAAATAAGCATGTCATCAACATAAAGGCATATAATAACATAATCATTTCCTGAAATTTTACTATACACACATCTATCTACATCATTTATATGATAACCATTTGATTTTAAAATACCATCAAATTTTTCATGTCATTGTTTAGGAATCTGTTTTAAACCATATAGTGATTTAATTAGTATACATACTTTATTTTCTTTACTTGATATCTTATAACCCTGAGGTTGCTCCATATATATTTCTTTTTCTAGGTCTCCATTTAGGAAAGTCGTCTTAACGTCCATCTGATGTACTACTAATTTATATATGGAGGCTATCGTTATTAAAACCCTAATTGTTGTAATCCTAGTTACATGAGAATATGTATCAAAGTAATCTATTCCTTCATTTTATTTAAAGCCTTTCGCTATCAACCTAACTTTAAACTTATCAATAGTCTCATTGGTTTTAGTTTTTTTTTAAACACCCATTTACAGCCTATTGGTTTGTTTTTAGGTGGTAGGTTTACAAGTTCCCAAGTGTTATTAGATATAATAGATTCTAACTCATCATTTATTGCTTCCTTCCAAAAGGTTTCATCTGAATTGTTAATTACTTTTATATAGATTGTAGGATCATCTTCTACTAAGAATGTGAAAAAGTCATCTCCTAGGTTAGTTTCTCTTCTAACCCTAATACTTTTTCTTAGTTGTATCTCTTCTATTACTTTATCGTAAGCATTTTTATGAGTAGACGCAATATCTGATTCATTGACTTCCTCTATTCCTATAGATTTAGATTTCATATGGAATACATTTTCAAAGAATTCTACATCCTTAGCTTCTAGAATTGTATTAGGATCTAGAATATTATTCATAGTTTTTAAAACTAAAAACCTGTAGGCCGCACTGTTTTGTGCGTACCCTATAAATATACAGTCGGTCGTTTTAGGACCTAACTTTCTTTTCTTAGTTTCAGGTAATCTTACTTTAGCAAGACACCCCCACACATTAATATATTTATAACTAGGAACATGATTCTTCCAAAGTTCATAAAGTGTTTGTTAAGAAGATTTAGAAGGAATCCTATTTAGAATATAACAAGCAGATAGAATTGCTTCTCCCTACATATTTGAGGGTAAACCTGAACTATTTATCTTTTAGAGTTCTATCTTACGTTCTGCTATTCCATTCTGTTCTGGTGTATAAGGAGCTGTAGTTTCGTGAATTATTCCATTCTTTTCACATAATTCTCTAAATTGAGAAGATTCATATTCACCTCCTCTATCTGTTCTAAATTTTTAATTTTTATATTTAACTAATTTTCAACTTCAAATTTGTATTTAGAAAAAACATTTAAAGATTTATCTTTGTTCCTTAACAGATAGACTCTAGTGAACCTAGAGTGGTCATCTACAAAAGTTATGTAATAACTTTTTCCACCTCTAGATATGTGATTTCTAAAATCACTTAAGTAACAGTGTATCAACTCTAATAGAACAGATGATCTTTCTATTCGTTTAAAGGGTTTTCTAATGAATTTTGATTCTATACATGTTTCACATTTATCTAATCCTTCATTAGATATATTAGGTAATAAACCTAATCTTTACATTTTCTTTAAAGATATTACATTCACATGACCTAATCTACTATGCCATAGATAAAAAGATTCAACGATATAAACAGAACTGAATATCTTTTTATTATTATCATTGGATACATTTACAATGAATAAACCATCACTACAGTATCCCTTACCAACAAAAGTTTCATTCTTAGTCATTACAAGCTTATTTGAATCAAATACTAACTCGACACCAACCTTATTGAGGAGTGAACCATAGATCAAGTTTCTTCTAATGTCAGGCACATGTAGGACATCATTCAACATTAGAGTCTTTCCGGAAGTGAGTTTCAAAAGTACTTTTCCTTTCCCTACAACTGAAGACGTTCTATCATTACTCATGAACACCTGTTCATCATCTCCTAATACTTGGTAAGGTAAATATGCTACGATCCTTGCACACTGTCTAGTTGCACCAGTGTCTAGCACCCACTCCAAGTTGTTTACAAGAAAAACTTCTAATACCACAACTACTACCATGTCAGACTCATTGCCTGTTTCTATAAGATTAGCTTGCGGCTTATCTTTGTTTTTCTTAAGCCCGCAGGTTTTAACATGATGCCCAGGCTTTCCATAGTTGTAGCAGTTTCCCTTTTTCTTGAATTGATTGTTTGCATTCTTCTTTTTGAGCCTGCATTCATTTGCGTAATGTCCAGGTTTGCCACAGTTATGACAGTTGCCCTTTTTCTTATTATATGTCTGACTTAATTCCACAAGATTCGCCTTTGAATCTATCTCATTTCTATTTTCTTTTTGGTCCTTGATTCTATTGGTCTCCTCTATTCGTATGTGAATGATAGTGGTTTCCAAAGAAACACCGTTCTTTTTATGTTTCATTCTATTCTTATATTCTTTCCAGGAGGGCAGTAACTTTTCTATTAGCGCTCCTGATAAAAACACTTCATCCAACTTAATTATTTCTATCGATAGTTCGTGAACTAGACTTTGAAAATCGTGAATCTGATTTGTGACGGGTTTATCGTCTGTCATTTCATAATGAAGAAAATTAGCAATTGCATGTTTCTTAGCGCTTGCATCTTCTAATATGTATTTCTTTTCTAAAGTAGTCCATATGTGTTTAGCAGACATGTAAGAAGCATATACATCATATAGTTCGTTGGATAAAGAGTTTAAAATATAATTTTTATAATTATTTTTATCTGTTACTTCAGTTTGATTTGTTAGATTTATAGTAAATGATTCAGATAAAATGTATGAAACTTTAAGGGTGGTCGGTGTGAACATCAGTTTTCGTTTCCACCATTTAAAGCGTTGTCCAGCGAACGGTTCGATTTTGGCTAACTCAGCAGAAGCATTTACTATTACTGTAGCCATAGTCTATGTAATTCAACGATTTGATTTCAAGATTGTTGGAATATTTTGTTGATTAAATAGACTATTAAAATCGAGAACCAAAAAAAGAAAATAAAAATTTGAGAAAGAAGAACTTATTGAATTTAGTCGAGGCGTGACTGAGTCACTCAGCTTGAAATCAAATTTGCTCCCCTTGGACAGCGTCCTAAGTGCAACAGGTTTCTAGAGCAATCGACCTCCAGGATACAACGACTATGACCCGGTCCCAGCGGTGCACTTACTGTACGCGGGCTCGAACCACTTGCAGTTTAATCCGAAAGTGCTGAGTGGACTCAGCGATGAACTTAGTAAAATTCTTAAACCAGAATATCAGAGAGAGTTTTATAAAAGGAAATGATTTTCATATTTGCAAACATAAATCGGAAGTCTTTATATAGACTCCGAAGTGGTGCATAAGCACCCTTTATAAAGGTCCATTGGGTTTAAACCCAACAGATGCGACCAACCGGAACGGACACACCTCTCTGGTTTAAAATGAAAAGGCGCAAGTGCGAGTTCACACTCGCAAATAAAGTCCCACGAATACTCATACACACACACGCGAGTACACTCACACTCACACCGCACCCACACCTGCACCCGCACCCGCGCCCACGCCCAGCCTAGCCCGTCCCGTCGTGTCGCGTCGCGTCGCGCACGCGCACACGGACACGGACACGAACTCGGACTCAGCTTGGCTCGGCTCGGCGCGGCACAGCATGGCTCGGCTCGGCGTGCGCGTGTGGTCAATGACATAGATTAGAGCTATTGGCATAGCCCCCTACAGGACGAAATTCACATGCCCCCTGAATGGGGATTAAGCCCAAGGCAAAAAGCCTATCTTATAAACAAGAGAATTTTCTTTGTCAAATCAGATGTGGGACAAAACCCACACCTCAAAAACACCAAAATTTAAATGTGGAGGGAAACCATCAAAAATTTGAAAAATCAAATTTTGATATTATTTTAAAACAAAATACATCAGGTATTACCTGGGTGACACCTAATCCGCTCCCCTGTGAGCTCCATAGATCCCGGGCTTACGATTTATTATCAGTATTGTCAAAAACTCAAATCGTTATTATAATTGATACTCCGGTAGAGAGCGATGGTTCATGTGCTTGCCCTTAATACTGAACATCTCAAATAATTTCAACTCCAATTAAAGCGCCAAAATATGGTATGGACTGTAGATAGGTCACATCACTAATAACAGGCAGATCCCCCGAATCTAGCCTCTTATTAATAAATGTTTGCTTGTCCCCCCTTACGATTTATTATCGGTATTGTCAAAAACTCAAATCGTTATTATAATTGATACTCTGGTAGAGAGCGATGATTCATGTGCTTGCCCTTAATACTGAACATGTCAAATAATTTCAACTCCAATTAAAGTGCCAAAATATGGTATGGACTGTAGAAGCATTTATATGACTACCGCAAGGAGATTTATAAATAGCAAAGGATTTGGATAAAGAAAAGTGTCTCATACCAACCTAATCAAACAAATCAAATCAATCTTTCAATTATCCTTTATATTCCTTAGCATAATCAATCCTTTACATTCCTTAGTATAATCAGTCCTTTATGTTCCATAGTGGAACCAGTAGCCTAATCTTACATTATGAGTAGCAGTAATCCTTTGCTGGAACCAAGTCTACACTCATACTTTGGACAAATTTCCATTGCAATACAAGTAGTTCCTATTTCAAAAAGGCACTTTTGTGGTTTTTCCCTGCAGTCAACTTTAAGTGTTTCCTTTTCATTTGCTTTTATATTTAAAAGTCCTTTCGTACGGAAGTGTAACGCCCTGAAAATCGGGGGTCGAGTATAACTCAACTCCCGAGTTCCAACGCATTACTTATGCAACATAAATAGTGCTGATTAAATGTTGTCTGTGTTAGAACAATAAACATGAGTGAGATTATACCAAAAATAGTAATTCATACTCCAGATCATTAGTATAAAGGCAAGTGGAAGACTGAACTACATATACATGTATGTAACGAAACAAAAATCATTTTGTTCTCCAGAGTATGAATCTAACTGAGTTACCATATACATATGTTTGTTTGTGAACAAAATGTCAAAAATAATCTAAGGAGTGAACCCTGCAAATCCCGTCAGTCCGGCAGCCTAGTCGAAGCCGCCATAGAACTGCATATAAGAGAACTCCTCCTAGTACTCATCATAATCAGGCTCCGCCTCCTGAGTCGTCGGCTCGTCTAAACCTGAGACAGAGTCTGGTTGGTGTGCGCAACACCGTCCCGTAACGTGAGAGTGAGTAGCTAACTCAGTGGAACAATAAAGCATAAGTTAACATGTTATCAATGCAGTCAAGTAGTAATGATAAAGCAGTAAAATCAAACACTCCTAACTACTCTTATTAATGCAAGTATGCATGCAGGTATGATAGATGCCCTCACTGACATACTCCCTCATGCGACACCATCTCACGTTCGCGGCATGCTTTCATCCCTCAGTACTCCACATCTTCCAGGTACATGCAATGCATGATGAGCATGATTTCTGAGTTTTTAATTAGTCCATTTCAAACAGCAGGATTGGGAAACTAAGGTACCTCCCTTGTATCATTCCCAAACATGATCCATTCTAGGGTCGTCAGTCCTAGTTAATATCAAACGATGGTGTATTTTCCAGGTCACTGCAGAGGCTGCCAGGGCTGTTACGCACAAAGGTTACACCACTCCCCCATCACCCCTTAAACGATTCATCACAATACAGAAACAGGCCTAGTTCATACTCTATATACAGCGGCAAGCCCTAAGGCGCACTGCGATTTCAGAGTATGCTCGAGGTCACTACAAAGGGCTGCCAGGGCTGTTACGCACAAAGGTTGCACCGCTCCCCCATCACCTTATCAATGTAGGCCGACAGCACGAATATAGTGTCACATACCACCATAATCGACTCACGAGTTTGGTTGCTCACTGGTCACTACGGGGAGGCACATGGCCCCAGCGTAGGCCGACAGCTCGACCACGGTGTCCCATACCACCATGCCCGGCTCATGAGTCTTAGCAGATCGAGGTACCATGGTTAACGGGATTCTCACTGGTAAGTTTGGTACCCTAGGTTCAAGCATTAGCGACCAAACATGGTGAACATACATAAGACACACGGGTTACTTGACGTACTCGGCTAGCTTGAGCGCACAACAAGTTGAGCGATATGAAGCGCAGAAGCACTTCTGTGGCCAACCACTATCGCCAACCAAAGTACGACACGAGTTCGCCAAACATATCATGTGTGGCGAGATGAATCTCAACCACGATCTCAAGTCTGGTACCGGATGTCTGGACTATAGACATAGTCCCAAGATCAATCAATTCTCAACCATAACATGTGGAGTAAAGCATGATAAACAAAGTAATTCAAGCACACTAGCAAGCATGTCATAAAGCATATTATAAAGCATATTATGAAACAAGTTACAAAGCATGTTAAAAAGCATGTTATAGAGCGCTACACAAATAGGGATACAAATACATATATGTCATAAGTGAGTGGTTAGAGTAAACAACCACATGGAGGGAATCATACGTGACTCTAAGGTAGTTGAGAACCTCGTCTCAACACTTACCTAAGGCACTAACATCTAAGCACTTACACCCACAAGAAATTTCACAAACACTTAGAGTGCACTATTTCAACATACATGACGTATGTTAGTAAAATATGTATTAGGGTTGTCCGTTCACCAAACTAGTATTTTATCCGTATATATCATATTCACACAGCAATTAATCATGACAATTACATCTCCAAAATTTATACATATGCGGCATTTTCTAGAATACACAATTTCAACATACATAGTGTATACAAGCAAACATGTATTACGGCGATTCCTTTCGCCAAATAGGTATTTTATCCATATACTATATAATCATACAACAATTAATCATGGCAAACACATTTCCAAAATGTGTACGTATAAGGAATTTCTACGTATACCTAGAGTATGTAAAATTCCATATTTTGCATCTTTAATCGAAACAGGAAACGGAAAGCACTTTGTACATGTGCAAATACATGCAGATCATGAATCTATCATTATCTGACATTGAAAGCGTTGAAAACCGTAACCTATACACCTAAAGTCCTCACCTTACGCCAATAAACGCGTAACGGATTTAGTTCGTTCACCCTCGCTTTGTCTAAGGCACAACGGCAACCTAAGACATGAAATAGGTTAGCGATTTCATAACCCACATCCTTCACAACTCCAAAACAGGTTAGGGTTAGGGTTTCTTACCTAGAAACGGAGTCGGTATCCCCGGGAAAGCGGCAAGATCGGTGTGGTGGAGCTAGGGTAGGGAGAGGAAACAACAATAGGGAGATTCTCCCACTTCTCTCACTCTTTCACTCTCTTTTCTCACTTCTCTCTCTAGGGTTTCCTTCAAATTCGTATGGCTGTGAGAGAGGATGTTCTAAGGCCCTTATATAGCCTAAAAAGTCTCCGGAATAGACTTAAGTTCAAGGTATGCTTATATTATAAGCAAATCGGCGTTGTTCCAGCTCAAAAGAGGGTTTCTGGCAGCCCTCCTTGAGCCAAACGTCGGACTTAAGCTCACTAACCTTGGATCTACGTGGAGTTATGTTTTCGTCTCAGTCGAATTCCCAGATCACGCGTGGCGGACCATTTTCAGTTCAAAGGTTAGTGAGCTGGGAACAGTAAAGCATAGGTTAACCACGCGTGATCTGGGAATTCAGTAAAGCATACGGATCTGGGAGTATAACTACTCAAAAATTTTCATACAATGGCTCGAGTACCACCTCGACCAGAAATCGCTTAGGATTAAATCCCTTAGAAATTTGACAAAGTTAACTAAGTGCTAAACTAAATTATCCATGAAATCCATTTAAATCGCTTTAAATACGATCTGCAAGACCCAAAACTTGTAAATCATTGACTCTAGGTTACCTTAAAGTCTAGAATCAAACTCATTACCCGACTGCTCTCGGGAACACATTGAAACTCCGTATCAGGTCTATACCGCACATCGGGAGTCCGAATAATACGAAGTTAAGGAATTAGGACCGCCTCGCTGGGCTTGACAATCATCTCGGAAATCAAATCCAGACAGTGTCCCACGACTGTTCGTTTGAGTCCGGAGAGAGAGTGTGAAAACACTTGTTTTCTTTACAAAATAAATATCTTGAATAGTGATCTGGTACGTGTTACTTGCGGTCAATTTGAAAGCTACCAGACCGTCAGAATCTGACCCAAATACACCCTCGGATCAGGAAAAATTTCATAAACATTTACATATACTTGGAATTTCGGATCGAGACCCGCTGACCGTTGAACTGAAACTGGTCCGCCACGCGTGATCTGGGAATCTGACTGAAACGAAAACTTAACTTTTCATGGATCCGAGGTTGATGAGCTTAAGTCCGACCTTTGGCTCAAGGAGGCCCGCCAGAAGTCCTCCGTTGAGCTGAAACAGTGCCACTTTGGTTATAACCTAAGTATACCTTGACCTTAGGTCTACTTTGGAGAGTTTTTAAGCTATATAAGGACCTTAGAACCCTCACTCTCACTGCCATACGAATTTGAGAGAAGCCCTAGAGAGAGAAGTGAGAAAAGAGAGAGAAAGAGTGAGAGAAGTGGGAGAATCTCCCTACTACCGTTCCCTGCCGCTACACAAGCTGCACCACCTGATTCTCATCGTTTTCCGGCGATTTCGGTTTCGTTTCTAGGTAAGAAACCCTAACCCTAATCCGTTATATGGTTATGATTGTTACAAGTGATGAAATAGCTAACATATTTCATGTCTTAGGTTGCCGTTGGGCCTTAGACAAAGCGAGGGTGAACGAACTGACTTCGTTACGCGTTTATCGGCGTAAGGTGAGGACTTTAGGTGTATAGGTTGCGAGTTTCAATGCTTTCAATGTCAGATAATGATAGATTCATGATCTACATGTAATTGCACATGTACAAAGTGCTGTCTATTTTTCGTTTCGATTAAAGATGAAAAATATGGAATTCTACATACTCTAGGTATTTGTAGTAAGTACCGTATACGTATAAATTTTGGAAATGCGTTTGACATGATTATTTGTTGTATAAATATATCATATGTGGATAAATTACTTGTTTGGCGAAAGGACTCGCCCTAATACATGTTTTGCCTATATACACTATGTATGTTGAAATTGTGTATTCTAGAAAATACGGTATACGTATAAATTTTGGAGATGTATTTGTCATGATTATTTGCTGTATGAATATATTATACATGGATAAAATTCTTGCTTGGCGAAAGGATAGCCCTAATGCATGTTTTACTAACATGCATCATGTATGTTAAAATAGTGTATTCTAAGTGTTTGTGAAAATGCTTGTGAGAGTAAGTGCTTGGATGTTAGTGCCTTAGGTAGGTGTTGAGATGGGGTTCTCAACTATCTTAGAGACATGTATGATTTCCCCCATGTGGTTGTTTACTTTAACCACTTATGAAATACATGTGTTTTGTATTCTTATTTATATAGTGCTTTACAATATGCTTTATAACATGCTTTGTAACATGTTTTATAACATGCTTTATGATATGCTTGTTAACATGCTTGAATTGACATGAGTAAGGATTGATTGAGTTTGAGACTATGTCTATAGTCCAGACAATCGGTACCAGACTTGAGATCGTGGTTGAGATTCATGTCGCCACGAGAAATGTGTTTGACGAACCCGAGTCGTACTTCAGTTGGCGACAGTGGTTAGGCCACACGAAGTGCTTATGCACTACATGTCGTTCAGTTGATTGTGCGCTCGAGCTAGTCAGGCTCATCAATTAACCCGATATGTCTAATGTATGTTCACCATGTTTGGTCGCCACTGCTTGAACCTAGGGTACCAAACTTACCAGTGGAATCTCGTTAACCATAGTACCTCGATCTGCTAAGACTCATGAGCCAGGCATGGTGGTATGGGACACCGTGGTCGAGCTGTCGGCCTACGCTGGGGCCATGTGCCTCCCCGTATTGACCAGTGAATAGCCAAACTCGTGAGCCGATTATGGTGGTATGGGACACTATATTCGAGCTGTCGGCCTACACTGTTTGATGGGTGATGGGGGAGTGGTGCAACGATTCCATGTAACAGCCCTAGTAGCCCTGACCGTACCCGGTGTAGTGACCTCGAGCATACTCTAAATCTGTGGTGAGGCGATGAGCCTTCTCGTAGTAACAAAGTATAAACTAGGCCTGTATTGATAAGGTGATGGGGGAGTGGTGCAACGATTCCGTGTAACAACCCTGGCAGCCCTTGCAGCAACCTAGAAACACACCATCGTATGAAATTGCCTAGGACTGACGACCCTAGAATGGATCATGTTTGGGAATGATACAAGGGAGGTACCTTAGTTTCCCAATCTTGTTGTTTGAAATGGACTAATAACAACTCGGTAATCATGCTCATCATGCATTGCATGTGCCTGGAAGATGTGGAGCACTGAGGAAAGCAAGCATGTCGTGAACGTAAGATGGTGTCGCATGAGGGAGTATGTCGGTGAGGGCATCCATCATGACTGCATTCATACTTGCATTAATAAGAGTAGTTAGGAGTGTTTGATTATACTACTTTATCATTACTGCTTGACTGAGTCGATAACATGTTAACCTATGCTTTATTGTTCCACTGAGTTAGCTACTCACTCCCACGTTATGGGACGGTGTTATACACACAAACCAGACTCTGTCTCAAGTTTAGATGAGCTGACGACTCAGGAGGCTGAGCCGGACTACGGTGAGGACCAGGACGAGTTCTCATTCATGCAGTATTCTGGCGGCTTCGACTAGACTCCCAGATCGACGGGATTTGATGGGATTACATCCTTAGATGTATTTTTGACTTTTTTGAACATAAAACAGATATATGTATATGGTGACTCAGATGGGTTCATACTCTGGAGAATGAAATGATTTTGTATCTTTTACATACATGTATATACAGTTTTAGTCTTCCGCTTCCCTTTATACAATTGATCTGGAGTATGAATTACTATTTTGGTATAATCTCACTCATATTTATTGCTCTAATACAGACAACATTTAATCATCATTATCTATGTTGCATAAGTGATGCGTTGGAACTCGGGAGTTGAGTTCATACTCGACCCCCGAATTTTAGGGCGTTACAGAGAGGCATCACGAAGGCATCACAAAGGGATCGTCACCCATCAGCACGAATACAGATCTCACCGTATGCGGCTCAATTGCTGGCCGTCAGCTCAAATACAGGTCTCACCGTACTCGGCTCAATCACGGGCCGTCAGCTCGAATACAGGTCTCACCGTACTTGGCTCAACTCATGCTCTAGTTGCTGCGAAGGGCTCATCGTCAATCACAGACCCTAGAGTATACTCGAAGACACTACGAAGGGCTCGTCGCCTGTCAGCACGAATACAGGTCTCACCGTATTCGGCTCTCGCCGTAGGTGTCGACAACTCGAATATAGTGTCCCATACCACCATAATCGGATCATGAGTCTGGTTGCTCACTGGTCACTACGGGGAGGCATGTGGCCCCAGCGTAGGTCGACAGCTCGACCACGGTGTCCTATACCACCATGCCCGGCTCATGAGTCTTAGCGGATCGAGGTACCATGGTTAAAAGGGATTTCACTGGTAAGTTTGGTACCCTAGGTTCAAGCAGAGGCGTCCAAACATGGTGAACATACATAAGACAGATCGGGTTACTTGACGAGCTCGACTAGCTCGAGCGCACAACAAGTTGAACGATATAAAGTGCATAAGCACTTCGTGTGGCCAACCACTATCACCAACCGAAGTACGACTCGGGTTCGTCGAACACATCTCATGTGGCGAATGAATCACAACCACGAATTCAATCCCGTTACCGATTGTCTGGACTATAATCATAACCCCAATCACATTCAATTATAGATAGTTAAAGCAGTAATGGATCAAAATTTAAATCATACAATCAAAGTCTAATATTATCCGCTTAGGGCTGCCAGGGCTGTTGCACGCACTCGTTGCTCCACTCCCCCATCACCTGTAACATCTCGAATTTTTACCAACCTGGGATTAGACGTCCTTAGGCAATGGGTCGATCCTAACACCTTATTAACTTGTCAAAACTCAGTCCCAAAGGCTAAAATCGCTATTGAACCCATTTCTTTCACAAATCCCACCCTTCACCACCTTGTTCTTTCAATTTTTCTAAGCACTTTCATCCTAGACACTATTTTAAACTAGCTAAGTAGTATAACTTGGATCACTTTATATATAAACTACAAAGGCCCAGGTACCACCTTAGACAAAAATTGCTCAGGACTAAATCCTTTAGAAATTAGGTGAGAAATGGCCAGTGTTAAACTAGAGTACCTGTGAAATTAGCATCAACCACTTTAAATACGATCTGCAAGACCCAAAACTTGTAAAATCATTGACGCTAGGTTACCCTAAAATCTAGGATCAATCTCATTACCCGGCTGCTCTCGGGAGCATCTCGAAACTCCGTATCAAACGTAGACCGCACGTCGGAAGTTCGATTAACACGAAGTTAAGGAATTAGGACCGCCTTGCTGGGCTTGACAACCATCTCGGAAATCAAATCCAGATTGTGTCCCAGTGTAATTCGCTTGAGTCCGGAGCGAGGAGTGTGAAAACACTTGATTTTCTTTAAAAATAAATATCTCAAATAGTAATCTGGCACCTCTCGCATGCGGATCAGTATTAGGCAACTAGACTATCAGAATCTGACCCAAATACACCCTCGGGTCAGGAAAAATTTCATACACATATCCATGTACTCGGAATCTCCGATCGAGATCCGCTGACCGTTGAACTGAAACTGGTCCGCCATTTGCGATCTGGAATCCTGACCGAAACGAAAACTTAACTAAATGTAGATCCGGTGTCGGTGAGCTTAAGTCTGACGTTTGGCTCAAGGAGGCCCGCCAGAAGTCCTCCGTTGAGCTGAAACTGACCCGCTTTGGTTATAACCTAAGTATACTTTGACCTGAAGTCTATTTCGGTGAGTTTTTAGGCTATATAAGGACCTTAAACCCTCTCTCATTACAGCCATATGAATTTGAGAAAATCCCTAGGAAAAGAGAGAGAAAAGAGAGAGAAAGTGTGGGAGATGTGGGAGAATCTCCCTGCCATGCTTCCCTGCCGCTTCACGAGCTCCACCACTCCGTTCTAATCACTTTCCCGGCGATTCCAACTCCGTTTCTAGGTAAGAAACCTTAACCCTAAACTGATTTGGGGTTTTGATAGTTGTAGGTTATGAAATAGCTAACTTATTTCGTTCTATAGGTTGCCAAACTGCCGGATACGAAAGCTTAGCAAACCTATTGGATTCGTTACGATTCTACGATAAAAGGTGAGGACTTTAGGTGTATAGGTTATGGTTTTCAACGCTTTCAATGTCAGATAATGATAGATTCATGATCTGCATGCAATTGCACATGTACAAAGTGCTGTCTATTTTCCGTTTCGATTAAAGATGAAAAATATGGAATTTTACATACTCTAGGTATTTGTAGAAAGTATCGTATACATACAAATTTTGGAAATGTGTTTAACATGATTAATTGTTGTATGAATATATTATATGTGGATAAATTACTCGTTTGGCGAAAGGACTCGCCCTAATACATGTTTTACTTATATACACCATGTATGTTGATATTGGGTATTCTCGAAAATACCATATACGTATAAATTTTGGAGATGTATTTGCCATGATTATTTGCTGTATGAATATATTATACATGGATAAAATACTTTCTTGGCGAAAGGATAGCCCTAATACATGTTTTGTTAACATACACCATGTATGTTGTAATAGCGTATTCTAAGTGTTTGTGAAAATGACTGAATGAGTATAGAATTCTCATTCGTGCTCGCCATGACTAATTGTCATGGATATATGATTATTGTATTGGCGATATCCCTTTGACGAAAGGATTTGCCCTGAATCATGTCACGGCCACTATACGCTATATATGTTGAAAAGCCTAAGTGTTTGTGAAAATGTTCAAATGAATATGGAACTTGGATTCCTACTTTCCATGACTATCCGTCGTGGGTGTACGCGTGTTATGATTGTGGTAACTCCCTAGTGAAAGGATTTGGCCTAATGCCTATGTGATCAATATATGTCATGTATGTTGATGTATGTATTTTAAAGTGTTTGTTGAAATGTCTGAATGAGTAGTAGTTAGTAAATTGTAATGTTTAAGGGTGTTGAGATATGATTCTCAACTCCTTTAACTATGTGTATGATTTCCTTGGATAGTTGTGTGATTAGGAATTGAATATGCACAAACTCATGCTTGTGTTGTGCTTCATAACATGCTTAACTAATTGTATGATTTTATCTATGTAATGCATATGTTTAAATTCATGTTTACGTTGTCTGATCCGTCATGGGTGATGGGGGAGTGGAGCAACGAGTGCGTGCAACAGCCCTGGCAGCCCTAAACGGATAATACCAGACTTTGATTGTATGATTTGAATCTTGATCCATTACTGCTTTATCTATCTGCAATTAAATGTGATTGGGGCTATGATTATAGTCCAGGCAATCGGTAACGAGATTGAATTCGTGGCTGAGATTCATTTGCCACGTGAGATGTGTTCGATGAACCCGAGTCGTACTTCGGTGGGCGATAGTGGTTGGCCACGTGAAGTGCTTATGCACTTCATGTCGTCCAACTTGTTGTGCGCTCGAGCTAGCCAAGCTCGTTAAGTAACCCGATCTGTCTCATGTATGTTCACCATGTTTGGACTCCTCTGCTTGAACCTAGGGTACCAAACTTACCAGTGAAATCCCTTTTAACCATGGTACCTCATCCACTAAGACTCATGAGCCGGGCATGGTGGTATGGGACACCGTGGTCGAGCTGTCGGCCTACGCTGGGGCCACGTGCCTCCCTGTAGTGACCAGTGAGCAACCAGACTCGTGAGCTGATTATGGTGGTATGGGACACTATATTCATGCTGTCGGCCTACATTGATAAGGTGATGGGGGAGTGGTGCAACGATTGCGAGCAACAGCCTTGGCAGCCCTTTCTAGTGACCTCGAGCATACTCTGAATTTGCGGTGAGGCGACGAGTTTTGCCACAGTGTATAGAGTATGAACTAGGCATGTATCTGTATAGTGATGAACCGTTAAAAAGGTGATGGGGGAGTGGTGTAACCTTTGTGCGTAACAGCCCTGGCAACCTTTGTAGCGACCTAGAAAACACACCATCGTCTGAGATTAACTAGGACTGACGACCCTAGAATGGATCATGTTTGGGAATGATACAAGGAAGGTATCTTAGTTTCCCAATACTGCTGTTTGAAATGGACTAATAATTACTCGGTAATCATGCTCATCATCGCACTGCATGTGCCTGGTAGATGTGGAGCACTGAGGGATGAACGCATTCGCGAACGTAAGATGGTGTCGCACGATGGTGGTTTAGCAAGGGCATACATCATGACTGCATTCATACTTGCATTAATAAGAGTAGTTAGGAGTGTTTGATTGTACTGCTTTATCATTACCGCTTGACTGAGTTGATAACATGTTAACCTATGCTTTATTGTCCCACTGAGTTGATCACTCACTCCCACGTTACGGGACGGCGTTCCGAACACCCACCAGACTTTGTCTGATTGCAGATGGCTACGCTACTCCTGAAGTAGAGCCGGACTACCACTATGATATCGAGGAGGAGTTCTCCTACATGTAACTCTCTGACGGGTCTCTGAAGACCTGGTACTGTATTGACGGGGCTATGGTACTTGGGATAGAAGACATTACACTTACACATTGGTATATTTTAGAATTGTACTTGTAATTATTTAACCTGGTAACGTTATCACACTCTGGAGACTCACCACAATTTTTATATTTTATATATCTATCACAGTCTTCTGCTTGCAATTTAACTGTGTCTGGAGTATGATATGTTGTTTTGGCTTAATCTCACTCATGTTCAATGCACTAATACAGACAACATTTAATCATCATTATCTATGTTGCATAAGTGATGTTCTGGAACTCGGGTGTTGAGTTTACTACTCGACCCTCGATTTTTCGGAATGTTACATCACCCTTCACGGATTTATGGAATATAACTTAAACATGTAAAGTAGCTAGAGAAAAATTAAATAAACAAGTAATTCAAACATATTATCAAGCATGTTATAAAACACAATGCAAACAGGAAATCCAAACACATACGTTTCATAAAACAGTAAGTGATTAAACTAAATAACTTACATGAAGGAAGTCATACACATCACTAAGGTAGTTGAGAAACCTATCTCAACATCCTTATACATTACAATTTACTAACTACTACTCATTCAGACATTTCAACAAACACTTTAAACTACATACATCAACATACATGACGTATGTTGATCACATAGGTGTAAGGCCAAATCCTTTCACTAAGGAGCTGCCCCATGGATAACACGCGAGCACCCACGACGGATAGTCATGACAAGCAGGAATCCAAGTTCCATATTCATTCAGTCATTTCCACAAACACTTGGGCCACACATTTTAATATATATAGTGTATATTGGTCGTGGCGTGATTTAGGGCAAATCCTTTTGCCAAAGGGGTATCGCCAATACAATAATCATATATCCATGACAATTAGTCATGGCGAGCACGAATGAGAATTCTATACTCATTCAGTCATTTTTACAAACACTTAGAATACACTATTTCAACATACATAGTGTATATTAGCAAAACATATATTAGGGCGAGTCCTTTCGCCAAACAAGTATTTTATCCATATATAATATATCAATATAGCAATTAATCATGGCAAACACATTTCCAAAATTTATACGTATACGGTACTTTCTACAAATACCTAGAGTATGTAAAATTCCATATTCTTCATCTTTAAACGAAACGGAAAACAGACAGCACTTTGTACATGTGCAATTGCATGCAGATCATGAATCTATCATTATCTAACATTGAAAGCGTTGAAAACCATAACCTATACACCTAAAGTCCACACCTTTTGTTGTGGAATCGTAACGAAGTCGATAGATTTGCTAAGCTTCTGTATATGGCAGTTTGGTAACTTATAGAACGAAATAGGTTAGCTATTTCATAACCTACAGCTATCAAAACCCCAAAACAGATTAGGGTTAGGGTTTCTTACCTAGAAACGACGCCGGAATCGTCGAGAAAGCGATTAGAAATGGAGTGGTAGAGCATGGATAGCAGCAGGGAAGAACATCAAGGAGATCCTCCCACATCTCCCACACTTTCTCTCTCTTTTCTCTCTTCTCTCTCTAGGGTTTCTCTCAAATTCGTATGGTTGTGAGAGAGAGGGTTCTAAGGTCCTTATATAGCCTAAAATGTCATCAAAATAGACTCCAGGTCAAGGTATACTTAGGTTATAACCAAAGCGGGTCAGTTTCAGCTCAACGGAGGACTTCTGGCAGGCCTCCTTGAGCCAAAGGTCGGACTTAAGCTCACCAACATCGGATCTAGGTACCATTATGTTTTCGTTCCAGTCGGATACCCAGATCACAAATGGTGGACCAGTTTTAGTCCAACGGTCAGCGGATCTCGATCGGAGATTCCGAGTACATGAATATGTTTGGGAAAATATCCCTGATCCGAGGGTGTAATTTGGTCTGATTATGACGGTCTGATTGCTTAATACTGATCCGCAAGCGAGAGGTGCCAGATTTATTTATTTTGGATTTAATTTAAAATTATTTTCACATTTCTCACACTCCCCGTTCAGAGCTCAAGCGAATAGTGCTGGGACACTATCTGGATTTGATTTCCGAGATGGTTGTCAAGCCCAGCGAAGCGGTCCTAAGTCCTTAGCTTCATGTTAATCGGACTTCCGACGTGCGGTCCAGATCTGATACGGAGTTTCGAGATGCTCCCGAGAGCAGCCGGGTAATGAGATTGATCCTAGATTTTAGGGTAACCTAGCGTCAATGATTCTACAAGTTTTGGGTCTTGCAGATCGTATTTAAAGTGATTGGTGCTAATTTCACAGGTACTCTAATTTCACACTGGCTAATTCTCGCCTCATTTCTAAAGGATTTAGTCCTGAGTAATTTCTGTCTGAGGTGGTACCTGGGCCTTTGTAGTTTGTATATAAAGTGATTCAAGTTATACTACTTAGCTAGTTTAAGATAGTGTCTAGGATGAAAGTGCTTAGAAAAATTGAAAGAACAAGGTGGTGAAGGGTGGGATTTGTGAAGGAAATGGGTTCAAACGCAGTTTTAGACTTTGGGATTCAGTTCTGACAAGTTAATAAGGTGTTAGGATCGACCCATTTCCTAAGGACGTCTAATTCCAGGTTGGCAAAAATCCAGGATGTTACAGATAAGCATGTTTAGTTTAGTTATCCAACTTAAAAAATATGAGTCGAAGGGGTACCCAAAGCTCCTCTAGGGCTAATGAGCTTGTAACACCCTTTGTGTTCCCTCCATCCAAGGAAATGCATATGCAACCAACACTTGAACGCCTAGGGTCACCATCAAACCCAATGTGCAATCCTCCAAACAAGGATCAAACATCATCGTCTCAGATTGACCCTCTCGAGGCGATATTGATTGAGTTGTGCAATATGCAGTTGGGAATCTAACATATCGTGGAGCAAGGGAGGGCTCAAATCAAGCAAGAATGAGCTCGGGCAGAGCAATCACAAATTCATGCAGAATCCTTCAATAGGTGGATGGCTAGCCAGATTAAGAACTTGAATTGGATGGTGATTATCATTGTCAACCTTAACAGAACGTTGAGGGTAGTTCTGTTGGAAACTTGACACCAGTACCACCTGTACCTCCCCTACCAAGGAGTGCACATCCTACCCAAACATAGGGTATATGGGTTGTGCCTCTGCCTATTGAATTCAGGTGATCTGAGTAGGAAGCCAGAACCATCATTCCTGAAATTCAAAATCAATGGATGCATGAGGGGCACCCTCTCTTTAGGAATCCACCTTAGCATAGGCCATAATATCCAATAGGTCCAGATTCACCACTAGTAGTTGAACCTCAACATATGGATTGTGACCAAGTTATGCAACTAGTCTAGGATGTGGAAGGCCAAGTTTTTAGACGCACTACTATCCCGATATATCACAAACTATATTTCGAACGGATCGACTAAAAATATCCATTACCCATAAACTATTGACTAGACTTTACACTTTTCAATGGAGGCACTGGTCAATCAATCATAAAGCATATAGGTCGATTTACCATGCAATGTACCAAATTAGCTAACAATGACTATCATAAGTTACAATTATTTAGTCATTCCTTAATTGCAATGGCTTTTCCTTGGTATTATAACCTATTGCCAAATTATATCCAAACCTGGAAAGAGATGAAAGAGAAATTCCACGTCCAGTTCTTCTACAATGACAGGAAAATTTCTATGGTCGATCTTGCGCAATTCAATCAGTTTCTTGGTGAATCGGTAGAAAATTATATTGCCCAATTCAAGAGAGAAAAGAGCCCTTGCAAGGTGGTCACAACTGAGGTCGAGTTTGTACAACTCGCCCAGGATAGTTTGGAATGTAAACTTCGCAAAAAGTTTATCGAGATGGAATTCGTAGATTTATATGATTTGATAAGGAAAGTATCTCGATATGAAACTCTTCTTCTACACTAGGTTCCGATCCTAAGATCCTATAAGGAGGATTTTCAACATCAATTTGATTTGTAATGAGCATAACCATAAGCATAACCCATGAACAATAACCACAAGAACACCACAAAATCCACTATGATAAAAAACTTTAAGGTACAATGCATATGAAGGGAAATACAAGATAATAAAGCCAGAACTCTAGAAGCTCTGCACATGCTCATGCAACGGTCGTGCATAAGCTTATAGAAAGCTTAGAGGGTAGTGTAAGTGTGTGCGTAGTATGAACGTGCTCAAAATGTAATGTCAGAGTAATGCGGAATCATGCTGATGGGTACATGAATGCAATCAACCGTACCAAGGCTATGCGGTGCAAGATATGAATGTTATCGGTCATATCAAGACCATGCGATGCGAGATGTAACTCAAGCATGTCAATCCTCATCCAAATCCACATATCAATACAACTCATCAAATATCAGTACGGTTCTCATTCTGGATAATCACCGGGGTATACTACACTCTACGCCAGCTTGTCGCCCCTATCCGAACGCACAACTGGGTGAGTGGAAGAGACCTCACTATCCGCCTGCTAATATCGGACCCGGCTCGTCGATAGCGAACCTATTCCTCAAGCTGGTCAAACTCAACCTAGAAATTGCCCCCTCACTCAGGCGGGTAAGGTCACACCCCTTTCCAACCAACTATGACACAGTAGGGGATGCGGTCTACTGGTGTACGGCTCTCGCGCGCTCATGTATCCACTCGGTCTCGAAGTTGGAGTCATCCTCTGGTACCATCGGGTTTAGGGGTTTTCACCCATGGACATCTATGGCACCCGATGCTAGAAACAGTATTTTCGGTATCCAATCCGACCATCCACGGTGTGTCTGTGGAGGCTATGGCCCAGATGTCACTAGGTCATACAATAATCACAATCACACAATGCAAAGTATATGAGTCATGCAGTCCAATCATGCATTAATCCTACGCATACCATGCGCTCATGTGGGATAACTCCACCTATCAGGGAGTCCCATAAACCACCTGCACTATGGCATATGAAATGACCAATCACATCTCATAACAAATATACAGATGATGCGTATGGGTATGTATCATGATGTTATGTTGTCGTAAACTCATAATCGGTATCGGCAATCGGCACCGATAATCGGCATCGATAATCGACCTCGATGCAAGGCGGGGTCCATAGATGGACGGCCGATGATGGATCAAATAAAATCAATGGTTAACCCACTAGAGAATGATGAGAATGGGCCTAATAAGGCCAAAAGAAAGGTCACAATGTGGACGTCCAACCATCATTGCCCATCAATGTGGACCTTTAACCAACATTGCTCCCAAGGAGTGGCCCAGATAGGGCCAAACATACAGTGGGCACACGGCCTCACACCAGGGCCTAATATACATCATCGTGGGCCTCAATTGCATCAAATGGGCTGATTTAAATGGGCTGATTAAATGGGTCGAATCAAAAGGGCCGAATCAAATGGGCCGAATCAAATATGCCAGTATAAATGGACCAATCAACACAATTCATTTTATTGTTACAGATTATATTTGAGCATTATTCAGAAAAAAAAAGTATCATATCCAAGGGATCATCTGCACCCTACCACACATAACAGCGATGATAGTGATTCCCACTGTTAAAATTAAGAGGGCCCACCAAAGCATTTATTTTCCATCCAGTCTGTTCATAAGGTCATAAAGACCTAGATTTAGAGGAAAACAAATATCATATTAGTCCAAAACTTCTGTAAACCTAAAAGAGGTTTTAATGGTGAGAGTTCAATCCACTGTTTTCTGTGGTGTGGTCCACCTGATAACTGGATCTGCCTTATTTTTAGTCTCAAGCCTTGAGACGGACTTGCCAAATGGATGGGCAGTTTTAAATGTAACACATACATCAGCGGTCCCCACATGCTGCTGACGTCATGGGACCCTGATGGACGGCATGGATGAAGCACATATATGACGGTGGGATCCACGCACGTGGCCAGCACTTCAGCTGGGTAGACGGTGTAGGTATAACACATACAGGGTGGGTCTCACCCGTCCAGAATTTTGGACGACGTGGATAAGAACCATACATCACGGTGGCTCATCTAGCACCATCCAGAAGTGGACGGTGCGGATACAACACATCCGTCAGTGGTGGGTCCCACATAAGTGGGCCACCCCACTTCCTTCTCTCTATATATGATATATATGTATTAATTATTATATTATATATATTATTTTTATTTTTATTTTTTTATATCTTTTTTTTTAAAATACATGACGCCAGACATCAAGTGTAACGCCCTGAAAATCGGGGGTCGAGCATAAACTCCACTCCCGAGTTCCAGAACATCACTTATGCAACAAAATGAATGATGTTTGAATGTTGACTGTATTCGTGCATTGAACATGAGTGAGATTAAGCCAAAGCAGCATATCATACTCCAGAGACAGTTAAATTTGCAAGCGGAAGACTGTGATAGATAGATAAAATATATAAACTATGGAGAGTCTCCAGAGTGTGATAACATTACCAGGTTAAATAATTTCAAATACAGTTCTAAAATATACCAAATGTGAGGAAGTGTAATGTCTCCTATCCCAAGTACTGTAGCCCCATCAATACAATACCAGGTCTTCATAGACCTGTCAGAGATTACGTGTAGGAGAACTCCTCCTCAACATCATAGTAGTAGTTCGGCTCTGCTTCATAAGCATCGCCAACACTTGAAACTCAACAAATTTGGTTGGTGTTGCAAACACCGTCCTGTAACGTGGGAGTGAGTGATCAACTCAGTGGAACAATAAAGCATAGGTTAACATGTTATCAATTCAATCAAGCAGTAATGATAAAGCAGTACAAATCAAACAATTCTAACTACTCTTATTAAGTGCGAGAATGAAATGACATGATGTTGTATGCCCTTGCCAAACCACCCTCATGCGACATCATCTTACGTTCGCGAATGCTTAACTCCCTCAGTGCGCCACATCTACTAAGCACATGCGGTGCGATGATAATCATGATTACCGAGTTATTATTAGTCCATTTCAAACAGCAGTATTAGGAAACTAAGGTACCTCCCTTGTATCATTCCCAAACATGATCCATTCTAGGGTCGTCAATCCTAGTTAATCTCATATGATATTATGGTTTGAGAGGCATAACGAAGGCATCGCAAAGGGCTCGTCACCTGTCAGCACGGATACAGATCTCACCGTATGCGGCTCAATTGCTGACCGTCAGCTCGAGTACAGGTCTCACCGTACTCGGCTCAATCACTAGCCGTCAGCTCGAGTACAGGTCTCACCGTACTCGGCTCCACTCATACTCTAGTCGCTGTGAAAGACTCGTCGCCAATCACAGACCTCGGAGTATACTCGAAGTACTACAGAGGACTCATCGCCCGTCAGCACGAGTACATGTCTCACCGTACTCGGCTCTCGCCGTAAGTATCGACAGCTCGAATACAGTGTCCCATACCACCATATTCGGCTCACGAGTTGGTTGCGCAATGGTCACTACGGGGAGGCACATGGCCCCATCGTAGGCCGACAGCTCGACCACGGTGTCCCATACCACCATGTCCGGCCCATGCGTCTTAGCGGATCGAGGTACCATAGTTAAAAGGGGGTTTCACTGGTAAGTTTGGTACCCTAGGTTCAAGCAGTAGCGTCCAAACAGGGTGAACATGCATAAGGCAGATCGGGTTACTTGACGAGCTCGACTAGCACGATCGCCCGTTGAGCTGCACGACATGAAGTGCATAAACAACTTCGTGTGGCCTAGCCACTGCCGACAGGTAACGTACGACTCGAGTTCGTCGAACACATCCCACGTGGCAAATGAATCTCAGCCACGAGTTCAATCCCGTTACCGATTGCCTAGGCCATAATCATAGCCCCAAACATAATCAATTGCAGATAGATAAAGCAGTAATGGATCAAGATTCAACTCATACAGTCAAGGTCTGGTATTATCCGTTTAGGGCTGCCAGGGCTGTTGCACGCACTCGTTGCTCCGCTCCCCCATCACCCATGACGGATCATACAACGTAAATATAGATTTAAACATATGCATTACATAGTTAAAATCATAAAGCAGTTGAGCATGTTATGAATCACAACACAAGCATGAGTTTGTACATGTTCAATTCCTAATCACACAACTATCAAAGGAGATCATACACATAGTTAAAAGAGGTTGAGAATCATATCTCAACATCCATATACATTACAATTTGCTAACTACTACTCAGTCAGACATTTCAAGATACACTTGAACTACATACATCACATACATGACATATGTCGACCACATAGGCATTAGGCAAAATCCTTTCACTAGGGAGTTGCCCCAATCATAACACGCGTACACCCACGACGGATAGTCATGGCAAGCAGGAATCCAAGTTCCATATTCATTCAGCCATTTCCACAAACACTTGGGCCACACATTTTAGCATATATAGTGTATATTGGCCGTGGCGTGATTTAGGGCAAATCCTTTCGTCAAAGGGGTATCGCCAATACAACAATCATGAATTCATGACAATTAGTCATGGCGAGCACGAATGAGAATTCCTTACTCATTCAGTCATTTTTACAAACACTTAAAATACACTATTACAACATACATGGTGTATGTTAACAAGACATGTATTAGGGCTATCCTTTAGCCAAACGAGTATTTTATCCATGTATAATATATTACTACAACAAATAATCATGGTAAATACATCTCCAAAATTTATACGTATACAGTATTTTCTAGAATACGCAATTTCAACATACATAGTGTATATAAGTAAAACATGTATTTAGGCGAATCCTTTTGCCAAATAAGTATTTTATTCATATATCGTATATCCATATAACAAATAAACATGTCAAACACATTTCCAAAAAATATACGTATACGGTATTTTCTACAAATACCTAGAATATGTAGAATTTCATATTTTTCATCTTTAATCGAAACGGAAAACAGACAACACTTTGTACATGTGCAATTACATGCAAATCATGAATCTATCATTATCTGACATTGAAAGCGTTGAAAACCATAACCTATACACCTAAAGTCCGCACCTTTTGTCGTAGAATCGCAACGGAATCGATAGGTTTGCTAAGCTTCCGTATTCGGCAGTTTGGCAACCTAGAGAACGAAATAGGTTAGCTATTTCACAACCTACAACAGTCTAAACCCCAAAACAAATTAGGGTTAGGGTTTCTTACCTAGAAACGACGCCGGAAACGCCGGAAAAAGTGTCAAGAAAGGGATGGTGCAGCCCGTGTGGTGGCAGGGAACGATAGTAGGGAGATCCTCCCACTTCTCCCTCACTTTCTCTCTCTTTTCCCTCTCTCAAATCCCAAATTCGTATGGCTGCCATGAGAGAGGGTTTAAGGTCCTTATATAGTCTCAAAACTCACCGAAATAGACTCCTGTTCAAGGGTTACTGCTAATATAGGTATTTCGTCACTTTTCCAGCTCAAAAGAGAGGTTTTGGTGGCCCTCCTTGAGTCAAACGTCAGACTTAAGCTCACCACACATGGATCTATGTGGGATTACGTTTTCGACTCGATCGGATTCCCAGATCGCACGTGGCGGACCACTTTCAGTTCAACGGTCAGTGGGCCACGATCCGAAATTCCAAGTACATGTAAATGTTCCTGAAATTTTTCCTAATCCGAGGGTGTAATTTGGTCTGATTCTGACGGTCAGGTTGCTTAATACTGATGCGCAAGCGAATGGTGCCAGATCACTATTCAAGATATTTATTTTGTAAAGGGAATAGTGTTTTTCACACTCCCTCGCTCCGGATCCAAACGAATGGTCGTGGGACATCGGCTGAACCTGATTTTTGAGATAGTTGTCAAGCCCAGCGAGGCGGTCCTAGTTCCTTAACTTCGTGTTAATTGGACTTCCGACGTGCGGTCCAGATCCGATACGGAGTTTCGAGATGCTCCCGAGGGCAGCTGGGTAATGAGATTGATCCTAGATTACAGGGTACTGTAGCATCGATGATTCTACAAGTTTTGGGTCTTGCAGATCATATTTAAAGTGATTGGTGCTAATTTCACAGGTACTCTAGTTTAGCACTAGCTAATTCTTGCCTAATTTCTAAAGGATTTAGTCCTGTATGATTTCTGTCTGAGGTGGTACCTGGGCCTTTGTAGTTTGTTTATAAAGTGATCCAAGTTATACTACTTAGCTAGTTTAGGATAGTGTCTAGGATGAAAGTGCTTAGAAGAATTGAAAGAATAAGGTAGTGAAGGGTGAGATTTGTGAAGGAAATGGGTTCAGAAGTGATTTTAGACTGTGGGGTTCAGTTCTGACGAATTAATAAGGTGTTAGGAGCAACCCATTGCCTAAGGATGTCTAATCCCAGGTTGGCAAAAATCCGGGATGTTACATCCAGCGTCCTGGACGGACGGCTGGATGTAGGACCAGGGCATCAGTGGCCCACCGTCCTTAACACATGGACGGTGGAGGTAAATCACATGCATTATGGTGGTGCCACATGGGTGTGCCACCATGATTTAGATCAAGATGATGTTCGTGTTTCCCTCCGTCCAGACCCAGTGCCTGGACGGTCTGGATGACATAAATGCCATGTGGGCCCCATGTTTTTACCAAGCTGATGTTTGAGTTTTCTCTTCAACTAGGCCTGTCCAGACGGACAGGGTCAGTGGCCTGCTGTTGGATGGTCCAACAAGGTGGGCTGATATATGGATGACATGGATATAATGCATACTTCATGGTGGGCCACACACACACACCAGGCGGGCCACACACCTCTTCATCATCATGACTATACAAAGGAAGAGAGAGAGAAAGAGAGAGAGAGAGAGAGACGGTGATGGAGGGACCCCGCTACTATGGGCCCCTCATGATTACAATACATACATCAAAATGGGTCCCACCTATAAGTGAACCTTCAAATGTAAATCGACGGTAGATCACCCACCTATCGACCTTCTCCTTTAGCTTCTTGGACTCGTATGCTCCTTGCCTTCAATTTTAATGGAGGTTGATGAAAGATGATGGTTG
Organism: Magnolia officinalis; assembly: GCA_021015155.1. Lineage (NCBI taxonomy): Eukaryota > Viridiplantae > Streptophyta > Magnoliopsida > Magnoliales > Magnoliaceae > Magnolia > Magnolia officinalis. Next base: position 66,179,648 of record JAJHSJ010000004.1, read on the forward strand.
AGATGGGAGATGAGAGGGTAAGAAAGTGGGCCACACTTTTTTTGAGAGGGAGAGCTTGGACGTTGGATTTTTTTGTTGCTTGGGAGTGAAGAGAGAAAATGAGAGGGAGAGAGAAGTGATGGGTGAAAACGGATGGTATGATGGGTGATGGGTGATGGGTGGAGTGATGGAGTTGTAAGAAAGGGATGGGTGGAGAGAGAGAGAGAGAGTTGACTTTGGGAATGGGAGAGAGATGGGTTGCCCGTACTTGTGATAGGATATGCACTTGACAATGAGTGATTGATTGATGGGATAGGTTGTAGAGATTCTCTCGGAATTCGCAACGCGCGACGTTTCTTTGGAATGAACGCGGGCCCACATCTTCTGACCTGGGTATCGGATCGGTGCGCGAGTCACGGCGTTGGAACCGTGGTGACAGCGCGGTCGCTAGGGTATACGTTTCAGGTCAAGCTGACTTCGGTATGTAGGACTCGACTTAGGATCAAGGGCAAATGTCGGATACAAGTTGAGGGTTGCCAGAATTCGACCAGGAGGACCGTGGAAGCCTATGGAATGGTACGGTCACGGATACGGGTCTTACAACATGACAACCATGATCGTGGTTGTGATCGTTGTTGATGTGCCCAGTGGATCGTGGCTGACATGTTATATGGGTCGTAGATGTGAACCACAACTCAATGGATTATGGTTGACAGGGACAATTTATGTCGGAAGTGGATGTGAACCACGACCTATTGTTTATGGCTACAACGATATGTATGGTGTGATAATCACAATCGTGGTGAGTTGTGATCATGGTTAATATGCCTAATGGATCGTGTTGACAAGATCGTGTGTGGGTGGTTAGTTTGCCTATTGGATCGTGGTTGATAGCACGGTGGATCATGGATCACATTGTGGGTGGGTGGTCTTGACCATCGACCTCGACCCAGAGTAGATGACAACAACGAACCGTGCTGCATGACAACCCCGATCCTTTAGAACATGTGATAACCATGACCCTTTGTTGGTTACATCAATGATCATGTAGTTCAGTCACGATCATGTTAGATTCTGCAAGACATTATTATTGATTGATCAACAGTCAATGACCATATTGGAATGCAGGTCGAGGGAAGCCAATGATGACCACTTGCTTAGACTTCGAAGAGGCACGGGTCTCTCCCAAGTGCTTCGTCAGTTTTTTGGAGCATATGATTGTAGATATGGAGAAGAATCCTGATAGATATAATATATTTAGAGACAGCTGTTTTGGATTCTTCTTCACTTTCCGAAGACTGTATTTGGGGAACACTCCCAGATCTTGCATTGCCTAATGCAAAGGCATGTTAGTGATTTGAAATTTGATGTTCAGGGCACCAAGATAAAATTCACTGAGCTCGACTTTGCTTTAATAATGGGTCTTAAGTTTGGACAGTTAGGATAGATGGTGACGGTCGTGCCAAGCCGGAAGAGTAGAGGGAGGAAGAGGTATTAGGGAGACCTACCTGAGAGTAGGTAATGTTAGTAAAAAAGAACTGAAACAAGCGTATTTGTCACTCACCGATAAAGATGAACATATGGACGCGGTGAAGCTGGCTCTAATAATTTGCGTTGAGAATCTATTAGTTGGATCTCCGCAAAAGAATAACTATGTTGATAAGTATATCGACATGGTCGATGAGTTGGATTATTTTAATAACTATCCCTTGGGCAGTATGGGGTATGATTATTTAAAGAAAGGGGTTAACGCTGCGTCTGACATTATTCAGGCGACTGGCCGGTACCCCAAGTCATATAACATATGCGGATGCGCGTTCGCCCTGCAAGTACGTTATTCTTGTCCTGGTTCATATTCTAAGTTTGAATTTGTACTCCATACATGTCAATCAATATGTAATCCATGATAATTGATCTTAAGCAGATCTGGGCCTATGAACGATTCTCAAAACTCACTGGTGACAGTGGGTGGGCAAATAGAAGACAACCTATAATGATTCCTCGAATCCTAAATTGGAATCTGAAGAAATCAGACAGATACCGCCCCTTATCCGCCATCTTCACAGTTGTACCGATAAGAGTTATTTAAATAGTAGTGTATTTTAATTATGCAGTGTGTTTATAATTAATAAATGAATCAATTTTACCCATGCAGGTGATGCTAGCTTCAGAGCTTCAACCGACGGTCAAAGAAGTAGAGACTGAGGTTGTCAGGAGTATAACCGACGAGACTTGTATGAATGACAAGGCTCGGTGGGCAGCACCCACGGCAGTGACAACGGTGGTGGAGGGGGATGAAATAAGAAATCAAGTGGAGGCTGATCTTACAGCCTCCCTCTTGGAAATGAGAAATGAAATTGGGGCTGAGGTTAGGACCTCCGTCCAGGAAGATATTAGCCACATATTGAGAGATAATAAAAAATCAAGATCCGCAAGAAAAAAAATTTAATAAGCGGATTAAGTTCCTTATCACTGAAGTGGAAATAATAAAGGAAGAGTTTGGCGGAGAAATAAAGAACCTCAAAGCGGATAATGCTTCTTTATGGGAAGAAGTGAAGACATTGAGAGACGATATTAATACAAAATACGTACGTGAAATTGCCCTGTTTTATTATTCGTTAATAGGTCTCTGTGAATGTACTGTCTTATATAATGATTTTAATACAGGTCAACAACCCAACAACAACTGTTGATGATGGGATAGACCATATCAAACGTTTTGAAGATGGGATGAGCCATCTCAAAGATAACATTGCTTCACTGCGGGGGCAGATGAATCAGCTAATAGTTGAGTTTCAGTCAACGAAGGTAAATGAAAAATGGATCGTGGTAATCATCCATATATGATCGTTGTTACCATCTAGTAAAGGTCGTGGCTGCCATGCACATTGGGTCATGGTTCATACACAACTCAACATTGGTGGCAACCACGATTCAGCTGAGAGTCATGATTTCTGTGTAAGATGGGTCGTGGTTTCTATGAACTATGGGTCGTGGTTACTCTTCGAAGGGAAATACATAATAATATAGTACTCCATTACAGGAATTTGTTGCTTCTATCAGCCCTCTCATACGAGAGAATGCTTCACTACAAGAACAGGTGAAGCAATTTTGGAAGGAGATTCAGGCAATGAGGGTACATGAAATTGAAGTTATCAATTTATCCTGGACCTTATTTGGTCGTTATTCTGTCCCGTTTTGGCTCATTTCTCATGTATGGTTTTATTACAGGACAACATCCCTTCAAGCAGCCCTCCAAGCGTAGAGATTGCTTCGCTGCTGGAGTAGATGAAGCTTTTTGGAAAGGAGATACAGGAAATACAAGTATATGAAGTTGAAGTTTTCCTGAATCTTAGTGGTCGTTGTTGTGTCCCTCTTTGGGTCGTGGTTATGATACAGTGCGGGTCGTTGTGACAGGCCCATGTCCAATCAATGAGCGATCTCAGGGATGAGAATGCGTATATGAATGAGCAGATGAAGCATATTGAAGAGGATATGCAAGAAATAAAGGTATATGAAATTGAACTTTGGTGGTAGTTGTGTTCCACGTTTTATAGTGGTCATTGTGAAGGTCAGATCATTGTTATCATGCGTGATTGGTCGTGTTTATCATCCATTGGGTCGTGGTTGACATTACGACCTAATGTTGACGATATAGGATACCACATGCAGACTATGTACGTGGCTTGCCTTTGGATTAATATTTAACAAGTCATTATGAGTCTAATGTCTTATAGTATACAGGTTTATAATAGGTCAATAGCTCCACTGTTGAGGCTGGGATGAGCCAGCTCACTAGTGGATCGTGGTTTCCAGCCACGGTGGGAAGTGGGTGGTTGGTGCACGACCCAATTTGAATGACAAACACGATCCAATGAGGACCGTGCTCACTGCCATCATTTCGAGTCATTGTTATCGTCGTAAGGTCGTGGTTATCGTGTAATAATTAATAATTGGTCGTAGGTATCGCCCAGAGTAGATCGAGTATGAACAGTGACACAGTATGGATGACAGACACGATTCACGAACCACGTCACGTCAAGTGTGAACTTCGACCTTACGTGGACAATAGCCACGATCCGGGTCGCGCTATGGATAATAGCATGACTTCACTACATGATGTGTTGAAATACATAAAAATCAAATAATATGCTTGTGTTACATGAGAAAATCACTTCAGTGCAACGCAACGAAGAAGAAATTCTGAACTTTAAGGAGCTCCATGCTTTGCTGAGCCAGGATATGAATCCATTAAAGGATGAAGCTAATAAGAAAACTGTACGTGAAACTGCATTTGGATCATGATTTTCAATGGACATTATGTTGTGAATTGCATAGATAATAATATATCATATTATTACAGCTCAACATCGGTACTTCGCAAGTGTGTGAGGAAGGGATACAACACGGTGATGTAGTGGAACCCCATCGAGCTCTACCTGTAAAGGAGACTCATCAGGGGTACGTGGATCCGCACCGAGCTCTAACTGAAGCCGAAGACAACGAGTTGAGAGTTGTCAGATTATCATCAGATTCACCTCTTTGGCTGAAGAGCATCTGTGACCTAAAATCATAGGCCGACTCTGATGTAAGTTTCTACATATTGACTTTATTTATTTAATATCGATGTATGAAAATTATATCACACAACTTCATCGTTGTGTAGGCCATCGATTGATACCTATGCTATCTATCAGTGCGTCAGGAAAAGAGACAATGAGGTAGACAGGACTGTGCATTCGTCCCGTCGCTATTTACGGTAGTGTGAAACTGAGGACTATAGTTATCTTTAACACATCATTAATTATTTATGTTTCTGACCCTTTCCAATATATCAACAGCAAATCATGGAAGTCCACCTTAGCAATTTGCAAACTTATGGAGCTGGCAACCATAAGGATCAATAAGACATCATCAAGAATGCCAAATTGAATGAAATGCTTATAGATATAGTCAACGATCCACGTAGATCGAAGCCTCTATGGAAGTATGATGTGGTAAGAGGTTATTTACTCGCACATATACATGAACTTAAATAATTATATTCAATTTGGAAAGGCAAGTCTTTTAACTGTTGTCATATTTCTTGTGATCGACAGCTATACATCCCACTCAACGCGAGGGGCCACCACTGGTTCATGGTTGTTGTTAATCTGAAGAAGAAAGATGTCACTATGTACGACAGCCTGAGTACCGAGTTGCAAGAGAACAATGAGTTGATTGTCACACAGGTTACACACGGACTGAGATGGCTATTCTATATTCTTGATAATGGATCTAAGAACTGGGAGAAGCCATGGAGTTTGAAGATAGTCAGTGACAGACCGAGACAAGACAACTCAGATGATTGTAGCGTATTCATGCTGAAATATATAGACTTCTTGAGCAACATGCGCAAAATTGACTTCACGAAGGTTTTTTTTTGTGTGTGTGTGTGTGTGTGTATCCGTCTACATTAAATCTTTTTTGTTTTGTCCTTTGATTTAATACTAATTCGTTCCTTTTCTGTAGGTGGACATTCCTAAATTTCGAACGACAATTGCATACGACTATCTGTAGCTCACGAAGTCAAAAGATGCGGCTGAGATGATGTGTAGACCACCGAAGAGAGTCAAATTTTTTATTAATAATTAAATGCTGGATGGATTGGTGTATTTGATGTTTCTTCTAAATATTTTCTATTATGATTAAGTGAATGATATGGGTCATGGATATGACGACCAATGTGTCGTGATTAACATTCACAACCATCCTCACTGGAAACCATCGTCAAGTTTGCATGACAGCAACGACCCCGTTCTGTGATCGTGACTCAGATGCACATTGGATCGTGCTTGTCAGCCAAGTTGGTTGACATCCACAATGAATCGTTGTTGTATATGGGTGGTTGAACGTGTAATGCCAGAACGATCCATATATCATGATAGCCATGACCCATGTAGCATTAGAACCAAGACCCATGCTAACCACGACAAACTTGATTGTTCGTGGATGTGGCGAACATTGGGTGGTGATGTAATGCATAATGGATAGTTGTTGGAAAACACAATCCATTGTGTATGTCAACCACGACCCAGTAGTTGGATCGTGTGGTACACGACAACAACGGATAGTGGTTTTCACCCTCGTTAGAACGTGGTCGTCGTCCACACTGGATCGTTGTTCACAACTACGACCATATAGTTGGATCTCATAATTGACAGGCACATTGGATCGTTGATGTGAATATAGGTGGGAAGTAGTTATTATCACGTGGCGAGATGCCAAAGAGAAGGTAGTTAGTCCCGTTCTTCGGCAACATTTTTTCTGTTGGCTAGGTGCCTATTGAAATTGTCGTGTTGTCGGAGCTCAGAAATTGTCTTCAGAACTTCCTGTGGAGGAAGCGGAGCTTCGTGGAGATCATTAACGAAAGGGAAGGGATCACCCGTGAAGGAAGAAAGCGAGATGGAGTCGTTGCCTTCTTTGAATATCTCCTTCATTATTTCGATTTGAAGATCAAAGCAATCGCAAAAAAATGCATTAGGTGTTGTAATAAGACAAGGTTTTGTTAGTGGTTTTATACAGTAAATGGTGGTTTTATACAGTTGGAGCGTGGTTGTCATCCAACCCTGGATCGTGGATCGGAGTAAAGGGGAATGACAACCACGACACATATCAGACAAGAACCACAACCCATTTATATGGGTCGTACTTATTACATTATATGGGTCGTTTTCTACTGTTAAATGGTAGTTGTTGTCATATTATGTGGGTCGTGGTTGTTACGTTGCATTTCCTTGGTTGTCAACAAATTTTCTTGTGGTGTGACCAGAATATAAGGTGTAACACACCACATGAAATTAGCAGATAGAAACGAGCCACATAGGGTAACAAACCCGACCCACATAACATGACAAGGATGACCAATATAACACATCAACCATGACCCATATAGGCTGGTCACACCACACTAATTAAGCAGACAAGAACGACCCATATCATCTTCACGACCCTTCTGCCTTTCAAACCATGACCAATATCAACTGCCAACGACAATCCGTATAATCTCATAACATTATTAGTTATACTGCCATGTAAAATTACAAACAAGGACCAATATAACATGGAAATCACGACCAGTATAGCATTAAAACAACAATCCATGACAAGTACAATCCATATAAGACAGTTACTACCAGAAGAGGAGCTCAGTGATGCACAAGACTATCCCACTTAAGCTTGCAAATGGGGACATTATCATCCTTCTCACTCTTATCATCACTAATTAATTGCTACGACCTTCCATTAGGATTCAGCACGACCATTCCCTTCGGATTCACCACGACCCTTCGCAATAAATGCCACATGCAAGCCACGACCCATTTAACACGACAACGACGGTGAATGAATCATCGGACTACTTACTTTCCAGGATGACAACCACGACAGATTTAACGTGACAACCACGGCCATATTCACAGTATAATCCGAAGAGCAGATCTGTACAACAGGTACCCAGTCATCGGAAAAACTCTGTCGAGAATGTCTTATTTTAGCCTGATCTAAAACTCTGTTGAGAAGGTTAGGCTTAAACAAGACATTCTCGACAGTATTTTTCAGATGGCTGCGTCTGGTTGAAGAGACTGTACTTCCTATTATGTTGTGATTATGGTCCTCATTTTCACGTTATAGCGGTCGTGGTGTCATGTTGTATGGGAAGCAGTTATTATCATGTGGCTCGTTGATTACAAGGGGTCAAATGAGCTGCGAAGATCGTCTTCAGAACTTCCTGTGGAGGTGGTTGAGCTGCTGGAAAATCATCAAATCCCTGCGGAAAGAGACGAAATCACCATTGAAGGAAAGAGGCGATAGGGAATTGATGGCTTCTTCCACTTTCTCCTCCATTGTTTTCAATAGAAGAGCAAAGCAAAGAAAATACACTAAAGTGAAAGGTGTTGAAATAAGGTTCGAATTGGTTTGTGGAAGAAGTACCGCTCTTATAGGGTGTTCATTCAATAGTCAAGGCACCGATTCTAAAGGGGCGCGCTAATTCTGAACGGTCGATCTGATTCCGAAGGATCGCGCTCGGTGTCCAGTGGTTTGCGGGGAAGTATGAGTCATTCAATGATCAAGGCGCCGATTCCGAAGGGTCGCGCTGATTCTGAACGGTCACACGGATTCCGAAGGATTGCGCTCGGTGCCCAGCGGATTGCGGGGAAGTAGCGAGTCATTAAATTGTCAAGGAGCTGATTTTGAAGGGTCGCGCTGATTCTGAATGGTCGCATGGATTCCAAAGGATCATAATCGGTGCCCAACGGATTACGAGGAAGTACGAGTTATTTAATGGTCAAGGCGTCGATTTCAAAGGGTCACGCTGATTCTAAAAGGTTGCGCGTTTTCGAAAGATCACGTTACGAGTCATTCAATGGTCAAGGCGCCGATTCTGAAGGGTCGCGCTAATTCTGAACTGTCGCACGTTTCCGAAGGATCGCGCTTGGTGCCCAACGGATTGCAGAGAAGTAGCTAGTCATTCAATGGTCAAGACGCCGATTCAGAAGGGTCGCAGATTCTGAATGATCACGCTCGATGCCCAATGGATTGCGAGGAAGTAGCGAGTTAATGTCCTCTCCTGAAAAAGTAGAATATGGTGTTGTTTTCAGATAATCGCGCTCAGTTTGAAGGGAATGGTTGTGGATATGACCAATATTTGGTCGTGGTTATCTTACATGTTAGATCGTGATTCACATGCACACTGGATCCATATTTTTTATCCACGTTGGGTCGTGGATCGTTAAAAAAGGGAATGGAAACGACGACCCATATAACATTTTAAACACGACCAATATAACACGAGAATCACGAACCATGTTATATGGGTCGTGGATTTATGTTATGACATCCCTACACATATAGCGTAACAACCACGGTCTATATAACTAGCCACAACCGCCCCAGTCATATCAGGAAATCGTATTAATGTCGTTTCCTCCAAGCAATCCGTTGGGAACACAGCACAGGAAATAAGAATTCGCACGACCGTTCAGATTCAGCGCGACTCTTCAGAATCAGCACCTTGATCATTGAATGACTAGCCTATAAAAGTGGTGCTTGGGCTTCATATTATTACTTCCACAAGCCAAACCGAACCAGAATCCTTATTTAGCATCACCTTACGCATCCATGAACTTCTTTGCTCTTTCATTCAAAATAATGGAGGAGGTATTCGAAGAAGTCATTGGGTCTCTTTCGCGTTCTTCCTTTATAAGTGATCCATCCTCTTTCGTCAGGAATGTTGCGACCTTCCAGAAACCCAATGGCCTTTTCAGAAAGTTCAGAAGACAATTTTTGAACACCTGCAGCTCGACATGTTCAACGGGCACCCAGCTAGTGAAAAAAACATTGTTGAAGATTAGTTCTCTACAATGACATGCAACTACTTACTTTCTCTTCTACTTAGCTTCTCCTTGGAATCAGCACGGCCATTTGGAATCAGCGTGCCGCATAATAAAATAAAATTTTATCATGGTGCCCTGAACATCGAGCGGGTCGTGGCTTGCATGCTGAATGTAGCGCTGATTCTTGTAACGCCTTGAAAATCGGGGGTCGAGCATAAGCTCCACTCCCGAGTTCCAACGCATCACTTATGCAACATAGAAAATGATGATTAAATGTTGTTCGTATTAGTGCACGAAACATGAATGGGATTATACCAAAACAGCATATCATACTCCAGAGACAAGTGAAATGGCAAGCAGAAGACTGTGATAGATATATAAAATAAATAAACTGTGGTAAGTCTCCAGAGTATGATAATGTTACCAGGTTAAATAATCTCAAGTGCAATTCCAAAATATACAAAAGGTGTAATGTCATCTAGTCAACATCCTAAAAATTCCTGTCGATCAGGACCCGACTCACATGAACCCGCCTGAAAATTGCATGTAAGAGAATGCCTCCTCGTCGTCCTCGAAGTCCGGCTCTGCCTCGTAGGCATCGTCACCACCTGCAACTAAGACAGGGTCTGGTTAGGGTGTACAACACCGTCTCGTAATGTGGGAGTGAGTGATCAACTCAGTGGAACAATAAAGTAAAGGTTAACATGTTATCAATTTAGTCAAGCAGTAATGATAAAAGAATACAATCAAACATCCCTAAGTACTCTGATTAATGCAGGAATAGTATGTATAAATGATGCATGCCCTCGCCTGCACTCCCTCTGCGATCTTCATCTAATGGTCGTGTATGTCAGTCACTTCCTCAGTGCTTTACCCAACGTCAAACGGTACATGCAATGCGGTGCATGTGCATGTTACCAAGTTCTTATTAGTCCTTTTCATATAGCAGGATTGAGAAACTAAGGTACCTCCCTTATATCATTTCCCAAACTATGATCCATTTTAGGGTCGTTAGTCCTAGTAAATCCCATACGATGTTACAGTTCTAGGTCACTGCAAAAGGCTCATCACCTCGATGTAGTGTAGGCCTAGTTATACTCTAGTTGCTATGGAAAGGCTAGGCTCGTCGCCTCTACGCAGGCTCAAAGTATCTCGAGGTCACTACAAAGGACTCGTCACCTTATCAGTGTAAGCCAACAGCTCGAATACAGTGTCTTATACCACGGTATTCGGCTCACGAGTCTGGGTTGCTCACTGGTCACTACGGGGAGGCTCGTCGCCTCAGTGTAGGCCGACAGCTCGACCACGGTGTCCCATACCACCATGTCCGGCTCATGAGTCTTAGCGGATCAAGGTACCAAGGTTAATAGGGATTTCACTGGTGAGTTTGGTACCCTAGGTTTAAGCAGTAATGTCCAAACATGGTTAACATACATCGGGTCAATCGGGTTATTTGACGGGCTCGACTAGCATGAGCCCACATCGAGCTGATCGACATGAAGCGCATAAGCACTTCGAGTGGCCTAACCACTGTCGCCAATCGATATAAGGTTCGGATTCATCAGACGCGTCTCATGTGGCGGGACAAAGTCAGCCACTACTTCGAGGCCTATTATCGATTGCCTAGACTATGTAATAGCTCCAAACACATTCAATTACAACGATCTAGCATATGAGATACTCAAGCAGTAATGGAGCAATGATTCAAATCATACAATCAGTTGAGCATGTTATGAAGTACAACATAAGAATGAATCCATACTTATACATTTCTAGGTAAAAATAATGAATATGAAACAAGGCATGTGGAGGAAATCGTACACCTCATTAGAGTGGCTGAGAATCCTATCTCAACACCCATTTAAAGAACAGTTTATAAGTATTTATTCATACAGACATGTTTACAAACACGTAACATACGCATTATATCATACATGGTATGTATTGGTTAGCATACATATTAGGGCAAGTCCTTTCGTCAAAGGATTGCCGCCTACACAATGATTGCATAGCTATGATAGTTAGTCATGGCGTACACTAACGTAAGGTTTATACCCATTTAGTCTTTTGCACAAACACTTAGGCTACGCATTGTAACATACACGACGTATGTTAATATAACATGTATTAGGCTAATCCGTTCACCCAGAAGTTGATACACATGCATCAGCATACATAGACAGTAATTAATCATGGCAAGCACAAATCCGAATTTCATATATATACGGTATTTTCTACAAATACGAAGAATACAATATATTCAACATAGTTAACGTATAACTGAAAAATGAAACAAACATCACTTTATGCATGTGAAATAGCATTCACGTCAGTAATATATCATTAACCGATATTGAAAGCCTTGAAAACCATAACCTATACGTTTATAGTCCGCACCTTACGCCGATAAACCCGTATCGAACTCAGTTTGTATACCGAGTCGTTGTTTACGACAGAACGACAACCTAAATCATGAAATAGGTTAGCTATTTCATCACTTATACCATTTGGAACTCTAGAATCGGTTATGGTTAGGTTTTTTTACCTAAAAATGGGATCGGTATCGCCGGAAAAATGATACAGATACGATAATTGAGCATATGGATTGGCAGGGAAGAAGCCCTGGATCAAACACCAACTCTCTCTCACACTTTCTCTCTCTTTCCTCTCTTCTCTCTCCTAGGGTTTCCCAAATTCGTATGGGATGAGAGAGTGAGGGCTTAAGGCCCTTATATAGGCCTAAAACTGATGGAAATGGCCCCAGGGCCAAGGTATACTTAGGTTATAGCCAAAGGAGGCTTGTTCCGATCCAACGGAGCACTTCTGGAGGCCCCTTTTCTATGTGCGGTCGGACTTAAGTTCCCTAACCATGGATCTAGAGCGAGTTAAGTTTTCAGTCTGATCGAATTTACAGATTGACCGCGGCGGACCAGTTTCAGTTTGACGGTCACCGAAACTCGATCAGGGCCACAAGTACACTGTCATGTATGGGAAATTTCTTCTGATCCGAGGGTGTATTTGGGTCAGATTCTGACGGTCTGAATCCTTATATTCGGTCTGCAAGCGACAAGTCTCAGATTACTTAAATTCGGATTTGATTTCTAAATATATTCACGTTTCTCACACACTTCGCTCTGGGCTCAAGTTGTCCATTCTGGACACTATCTGGATTTGATTTCTGAGATGGTAGTCAAGCCCAACAAGGCGGTCATAATCGTTTAGTTTCGCGGTAATCGGACTTTCGACGTACGGTCCAGGTCCGATACGAAGTTTCAATGTGTCCGGAGAGCAACTAGGTAATGAGATTGATCCTAGATTAAAGGGTAATGTAGCGTCGATGATTCTGCAAGTTTTGGGTCTTGCAGATCATATTTAAACTGATTAGTGCGAATTTCACAAGTAAACTAGTTTAGCACTAGCTAATACTCGCCTACTTTCTAAAGGATTTAGTCATGTATGATTTCTGCCTGGGGTGGTACTCGGGCCTTTGTAGTTTGTATAGAAGGTGATTCAAGCTATTAATACTTCATTCAATTACGCCCTAATCACGGCAGAATAAGGTCCTAGGGCAATTCTATGTCCAAGGACGTCCATTGCCAAGTTAGGAAAAATCTGGGGTGTTACAATTCCGAAGGGTCGCATTGAATCTGATGTGGAAGGAATAATATAGTATGATGATATCCCCATTTGCAAACTTAAGTGGAAGAAACATGTAGAGTCATCTGCATCACTGAGCTTCTCTTCTGGCAGTTACTGTGTTAAATATGTCGTCGTTACAATTTTGTAAGGGTCATTGATTTCATGTTATATGGGTCGTGATTGTAATTCTATATGGTTGTTACTTGTCATATTATATGGATCGTGGTTGTCGCGTTTTCTTGGTCGTGCTTGTAGTTTTTAACCTATTCTCTCCTGTTCTACTTAACCATTTGAACTGATTCATCCACCTTGTCAGCTATCTTGTTATTGCACCAAAAACGTCCTTGCTTGGGTAGTATCCACTTTTATCCACCCTGTCTCCACCTGTTAATAATTACGACACATATATACATAGGATTTTTTTGAAATCTACGTATACCATAACCTAACTTTCATAGGTCGTTATCCATATAACTGCACAACCATAACCTAAATATGGTTGTTATGTAATGTCTGACGGGGTTGTTACGTTACATGGGTCGTGGGAGAAGTACTGCTCTCATAAGGTGGTCATTCAATGGTCAATGCGCCGATTCCGACGGGTCGCGCTGATTCTGAATGGTCGCATGGATTTCGAAGATTATTCCAACGCTTGATCGTGGATCGATGAAAAAAATGGCACGACCCATATAAGATTATAACAACGACCAATACAATACGAGAACCACGAACCATGTTTTATGGATCATGGTTGTTACTTTATATGTATCGTGTTTTATAAACATCCCTAACTCATATAACGTAACAACCATGATCCATATAACATAACAACAACGACCTTGTAGCAAAGTAAACACAACCGCCACAGTCATTTCAGTAAGTCATATTAATGTCGCTTCCTCCACGCAATCCGTTGGGAACCAAGCGCGACCCTTCGGAATCCCTGCGACTGTTCAGAAAATGCACGACCCTTTCGAATCAGCATGTTGATCCATCTATCTGACCAGCCTATAAAAGTGGTATGTGGGTTTCAAGAATCCTAAAAAAATTCATGAAGGAGGTATTCAAAGAAGGCATCGAGTCTTTATGGCGTTCTTCATTTACGTGTGATCCCTTCCCTTTCCTCAGGGATGTTTACGATCTTCCTGACGCTCAACGGCCTCCACAGGAAGTTCTGAAGACATCATTCCAACTCCGGCATCTTGACAGTATCAACAGGCACCCATCCAGTGGAAAAGAAACCATTTCCTTTGGAGATATGCAGAGAGGGAAAAGGAAGCTTCGCTGTATAAAATTCTTCATTGGATTTAGAAAGCGAGTAATTAAAAGTGGAGCTTCCATACACTTCTTGCTCATAAGATAATTTTCAACCTATCTTTCTATAAATACGATGTCGGGGGAGGAATTTGTACCAGAAACAAATATTGGATTTGGAAAGTGAGCGAGGCAACCTAGAACACACAGGTGGTTTCATGTTATATGTGTTGTAATTCTCATGTATCGTGGTTATCATGTTACAGGGGTTATGGTTCTCACCTAATTTCTTGAGTTACTGTCCTGTGAATGAGTAGTGTAATATATACTAAATTTATACGGGTCGTGTGAGCGAGGCAACCTAGAACACACGGGTCGTGGTTTCATGTTATATGTGTTGTAATTATCATGTATCATGGTTATCATGTTACGAGGGTTGTGGTTCTCACCTGATTTCTTGAGCTACTGTCCTGTGAATGAGTCGTGTAATATGTACTAAATTTACCTCTGTTACCATCGTATGTATGTGCACGTTACATTTGCTCATTTGTATAGTATGGTTCGGGGTATACGTGAAGCATTGGTCGTGGTCAATATGGGTCGTGGTTGTCATGGTAAAATTGTCCTGGTTCACCGTTGTAATGGATTGTGGTTGTCATCCATGTTGGGTCGTTGTTGACAACCACGACCTTAAGAGAAGCAACCACTATCATGGTTGTCATGCTATACGGTTCATTTTTCGGATCTACATTGGCATAACCACGACACATATAGCATTACGGCCATGATTCACAGCCACGACCCACATGAGATGTGAGCAACGATATACCATGCATGTCAAACACGAACCATATTTGCATAACTACCACGATCATGATTGTCATGTTATACGGGTCGTGGTTGTCGTGATGATTGGATCGTGATTTTTTTTAATGTTTGATCATGTAATTTGAACTATAATGTAATATATATATACACACACACACACACACACACTTATTAACTCATGAACCTTGGTACGAGTTAACCACGATGCAATGAGGATGATAACCACGAATTCTTGTGCATTTGAACCACGACCCATCAAGGAAATGGTGAGCTTAGCGACGGGTCGTGGCACCCATGAAAGGTGATCGTGGTTCACATTTTGCCTGGGTCGTGTTTCTCTTAAGATCGTCGTGTTTGAGACGACCATGAACCATTACAACTGTGAAGCACGACCATTTTAACACGACAATTATGACCCAAATCAACTACGACCAATGCTTCACATATATTTTAAAACGACAACAACGACCTACGTATCAATCCATTGTAGGTTCCATGTATCATGACAACTGATACCTTTCCAATGTCAAACATGACCCATGTTTCATGACAACTGCGACCCAAGGTGGATGATAATAACGAGCATTTATGCATCTCAGCCATGAACGCAGATGGCAATCGTGTACATATAATTGGTCGTGGTTTTCATGTAAATGGGTAGTGCAAAAAACAGTGTCGTGGTTGTCAACAACGACACATGAAACAAGGTAACAACAACCATACAAAACGATTAACATGAACCCATTTCAAAATGACAACTACAGTCAGTGCTTCACATCAACTACGAACCATATTCATGAAAACCACGGTCCGTATAATAGGACAATCACAGCCCTTTAATAATTACATTAAGGATCCAATTCATCACTTTCAAGACCTATACAACATTACAACCACGACCCATATCAAAGGATACAACGACCCATGAAACTTTGATCAATAGTGGGTCATGATTGTGCACTGCGTTGTGTCGTGGTTATTATGAATAGTGGATCGTTGATGTTAAATTAGAACCACGACCCATATGTCATGACAAACACGACCAATTGTTCATGACAACCAAGACCCATGTCATCTTCATGACCAGGCTACCATGCAAACCACAATCAAACCTCGTTGGAGGCCATTCGAGAATATTGTTGTTATTCATATGACATGACAAATACATCACATATTACATTACAAACCATGACCCCCCTTGGGATCGGAGATACTCTAGCCCGGCTATCATATGTCTCTCCTAGTCGACTGTGCGGCAAATCAATCGCCGATACTATTACTTGCCTTCCCGAGTCGTTCATCAATGACTACGACTTGGTCTGTTATGCGGTAAGCTCTTAAGCTTACTCGATTTTGTTGGCTCTGATTGTCGTTTTATACTTTCTAACTCTTTTCTTTCTCAGGCGCAGCCGATGTTTCTGTTGATTCAGGAGAAGCTAAAGGCGATGACTAAGATTGAAAAGGAGAAGGCCGGGCTGGAAGAGCTCCTGACGACTTCTGCCGAGGAACAGGAAAAGTTGAAGGGCCTGGTAGAAGAAGGCCAATTAAGGGAGATGATGCTCCAGGAGAAGGCTAGTTCAGTCAAGTTTGGACTCGGCTGAGACCGAACTGACAACCACAAAGGCTTATCTTCAACGGGCGGAGGAGGATAATCGCGGTTGGTGGCTAAACTGGGGCAAGCTACGCTTAACCCATATAACCTGAAAATCACAATCCATTGTAAAATTAAACAAGCGATCCATGACAACTACAATCCATACAACATGACAACCACGACCCATATAATACAGAGTCTTTCAGAAGAGAAGCTCGGCATGCAAGCCAAGACTCTGTAAGTTTCTTCCACCTAAGTTTGCAAATGGGGATATTACCATCTTCCTCATTTTTATCTTCAATGGTTAAAAACTACGACCCTTTCCTTCGGATTCAGAGCGAGCGTCCGGAGTAAGCGCCACATGCAGCATGCAAGCCACGACCCATTTAACATACATAGGGAACATAACTCCACTGTTCTTATTTATGTTATATAAATAAAAGCTCCATTATTTAATTTCTGCTATATAAACAAAAGCCATGACTGATTTACCATGACAACTATGACCATGATGACATTTAGAGTAGGAAGAAGATCTCTCTTCAGCGGCAACCAGCGATGTAGAAAAACACTGTAGACGATGACTTGTTTAGCCCGAACAAAACTATATTGAGAAGGTCAGGCTTAAAGAAGACATACTCGCAAGTGTTATTCAACGGATCTCCCTGGGTCCCGTTGAAGAGACTGGTCATGGTCTTGCTGTCATGTCACGGGGATCGTGGTTGTCATGTTATATGGGGCGTGACAGGAGTCGCACGATGATTCCAAAGAAACGCAAGAGCTCCCTGGGATGAGGTAGAAGGAAATGGAGTAGTTAACGTTTTTCCAATGGCTGGGTGCCTGTTGAAATTGTCAAGTTGGCAGAGTTCAGAAGTTGTCTTCAGAACTTCCAGTGGAGGCCATTGAGCTTCAGGCATATCGTGAACGTCCATGAGGAAAGAGAAGGGATCACGAATGAAGAAAGAATGCAATAAGGGCTCTATTGTTTCTTCAGATATCTGATCCATGATTTTGATTGAAAGGGCAAAGAAATGCACAAATTTGATTGTGAAAGTATCACCAAAGTACCACTCTTATAGGCTGGCTATTCAATGGTTAAGGCGCTGATTATGAAGGGTCCCCGTGATTCAGTACGGTCTCAGGAATAACGAAGGGTCGCGCTCGGTGCCCAATGGATTACGGGGAAGTAGCGACTTTAGCGTGATTTCGTGAAGAAGAAGATTGGGGCGCTGTTTCCGGAGGGTCGCGCAAAATTCCAAGGGAATGGTCATGGATGGGACGAACAAAGAGTCGAGGTTGTCTTCCACATCGATAGTGGTTGGGAATCACAACCCAATGTGTATGACAACAACGATTGTTCCATGTGATCGTGATTGTGTTACATGAATCATGATTGTAAGAAGAACACCTGTCACTAAGCGGTGGGTCGTGGGGTTTATGCTATATGCCTCGTGATTTTCCATGTTATATGGGTCGTGAGCTGCTTGGGTCATAGTCCCATGTTGCATGGAACGTGTTTGTCATGTTATATGGGTCGTGTTTGTCTTGAATAATGGGTCGTGTTTGTCATGTTATATGGGTCATGATTGTAATGTTGTATAGATTATGTATGTCATGGACGAAACACATAAGCACGATCCATATGAGCCATGTCGTGTACACATATCATGCAGGCTTTTCAGGGGACTGGATTAGGGTCGTGGTTGTGAACCAAGAACGAGCGTGGACAATAACCATGATCTAACATGCACGTAAACCACGAGATCAGATCACATGACAGTTTTGTGGTTGTCATATAGACTGTGGCATTATTGTTATGGATCGTAGTTTTCGTCTCAGCCGGGTCGTGGTTATGATGTTTGACGGATCGTCGTTGTAAGATGATATCTATTGTTGTTATAGTGTTACAGGGGTCATGGTTGTCACGATATATCGAACGTGTTTGTCATCCACGTTCAACTACACATATACAACAACGATCCATTGTGCATGTCAACAAATGTGGCTGACAACCACGAGCCTTGGAAAACCAATAGTCGCACGACATCCTACTCACATTAACCACTCATTCACAAGCCTATAAAAGTGATACTTGGATTCAATTACTTTCTTTAATGTCATTACTTCCCCTTAATCCCTTTGAAATCAGCAAGACCATTTGAAATGCTTGACCAGCCTATAAAAGTGGTACTTGGGTTTCAAATTTTCACAAGACAATCCGACCCAGAATCCTTATTGCAACAACTTAAGCGTTCATGGATTTCGTTGCTCTTTCAATCAAAATAGTGGAGGAGACATTCGAAGAAGGCATCGAGTCTTTCTCGCATTCATCCTTTATGAGAGATCCCTTCCCTTTCCTCAGGAACGTTCACGATCTCCCCGAAGATCAAAGGCCTCCATAGGAAATTCTGAAGACAATTTCAGAACTCCAGCAACTCGCAGAGAATTTCTCTACGACAGACAGGGAAATCGGCAGTGTCATCCGCTAGGTCTCGCGATCAGGACTTTAATGAGAAAAGGTTGCACTAGATCGAGAGGTACGACGCGGTAAAAAAAGCTAAAGCTAGTGCCGCTAAAAGATTTGAAGATCTCAAATTGGCCCACCTATAGCTCCCATCCAGTCAATATTCTTCTTCCTTGTCATGTTATTCTTGTAATTAAACAAAAGTTCACTGGATGAATTTATGGTCATCTTGTGGAGTTCATGAATAATGTGATTGTCAGGTGTAGTATAATGTCATGTATGGACAACCAGGATCCATAAGGGTCGCGGTTTTCAGGTTATATGGGTCATGATTGTAATGCTATGTGCATTGTAGTTGCAATGTTAAAAATGGTATTTCTAACATCGGAAAACCAATAGTCCCACGACATCGTACTGACATTAACCACTCGATTGTCAAATTCGAAGTTGAACAAAGCGATAAAATATATATAAAAAATGTATAATTTACGATTAAAAAAACTTCCATAATTACATATTTATATTATTTAAAATGACAATTTACAACTAATAACCTCCACAGGAGGAGTACCTTCTTGTATTGTCATCTGATCCATCAGAACTGCTATCTATTTTTTCATATACATATTGGTTCACTTCCTTTGAGTCGGAAGGAGAAGAGATATTTCCTTCATGCTCTTTTACACTTTGAACTAGATTTTTCAAACTTTCTTTATGTGAAGAATTGTATGTAGTACCCAATGCCCTATAAACTTACCGAGACGGGTCAGGAATTTGAATTTGTTACTCTTTTTCTTCTTGTTTGTTGCACTTGATCCGACTTCATCATCGTGTTGTCTTTGACTCGAATATCGTTGAGGTCTAGAAACTTCTTCCATACTGCATTTTAAGGCGAGATGGACTTGTTCTTCCTCTAAAGCTATTAACCTGGCATCCTTCTCTACGTCTTTTGTGATTGTCATTCGTGTACTAGATCCAGAAGCACATGGTTTGGATGGAGTGGAAGGTTTTCTATTCGAATCTAACAAGGCTTGAAAAAGATTTCAGACATAGTTGGGGGCATTGGGGCATGGTTTTGCATCACCACCTCGACATGACAAGTATAACCGAAACTGATTAGTATTATTCACAAACTTTGCGCCACACAAACCACACTCCATCTTTATTTTTCCAGACCTTGGTGGTGATTCAACAAGGGAAGCGTAGACCCAAATGTCTGACGATGGGTAAGATAACGACATATCTACACTCAGTTTTTAACAAAAAAATAAATAAATCAGAATATTGATAAATAATTACAACAACAATATTATGGTTGTTGTTGTGATCTATGTTGGCATAACCACGACCCATATAGACTACTACCATGATTCATAGCCACGACCCACAGAAGGTGGGACAACACCCAAATGCTCTAGATGCAAACAAATAGGTCACAACCGGTGTCAATGCACTTTTGTCCCTGCTGGTTGAGGCCGAGGCTGATGATGACTTAATATGTTGGTTTATAATTTACATTGTTTGCGAAATGTCATTTGAACTGTAATATATATACTTCATGGTACATGAACCTTGGAGCGTGTTAACCATGATCCACGAATTATTGTGCGTTTGAACCACGACCCATAGAGGAAACGGTGAGCTTAACAACGGGTCGTATCACTCATGACAGGTGGACCGTGGTTGTCATGTTCTATGAGTCGTGTTCTCATAAGATCGTGGTTGTTTGCGACGAAACATCATGGACAGCAACCAGAAACAATTACATCTGCCAACCACGACCAATTTAACATGACAACCGTGAACTAGATCAACTACTATCATTGCTTCATGTATAACATGACCAAAATAAAATGACAACAATGACCTATGTATCAATCCATTTCAGGATCCATGTATCATGACAACCATGACCTATCCAATGACAGTCACGACCCATGTTTCATGTCAAACACGACCCAACGTGGATGATAATCATGAGCCTTTCACGATATAATGACCGTGGTTGTAAATGAATAGTGCAAAAAAGTTATGATGTTAGACGGATCGTGGTTGTAAGATGATATGTGTCGTGGTTCTGGTGTTACAGGTGTCGTGGTTGTCATGATATATGAATCTTGTTTGGCATCCATGCTCAACCACTCATATACAACAACGATCCATTATGCATTTCAACCAACTTGATGTTTTATTTAAACCAATCTGATTTAAATGATTTTAAACTCGCAAGTATACGAATCAGATGTAGATACGGTATGTATTATGAGATCGTTCGCACGAGGACTGGTTGTCACAATTCGAACTTTGCGATTCTTCTTAACTAATCCAACAAATAATTGAGCTAG
This sequence comes from Magnolia officinalis, assembly GCA_021015155.1. Lineage (NCBI taxonomy): Eukaryota > Viridiplantae > Streptophyta > Magnoliopsida > Magnoliales > Magnoliaceae > Magnolia > Magnolia officinalis. The sequence goes on from JAJHSJ010000004.1 coordinate 66,201,125, forward strand.
TGATTAAATAAACTAATGAAAATCAATGTAAAATAACTGAGAACAAGAAGGAAAATTTAATCAAGGAGAACACTAGGACTTTTGAATCCACCCCTAATTATCATAACCCTTGTTTTACTTGTTGATTCACCCTAATTCAGATTGATATAAATTTAATAAATAAAGCACACTCTGTGTCCTTGGTCGGGCACATAGGATGTATAATTCCCTTAAAGCACAAGGATCACATCTTTCCATCCATGGTCAGGCATGAATAGATGTAAATTCCTATTTCTTTCTCTATAGGAAAACTTGTTCATGGTCAGACACAAGTACACCTAGAATAAGATTCCAAACAACATCCACATCTAGACTTTGGTTAAGCTCATAGATTAGAGAAGTAATGAGTTTTCATTTAAGCATAATAGAGAAAGAAATAAATCAATCAAAACCAGATGAAATCAACAAATAACAAGAGTCATTCAAATTAGGGGCTTCATCTCAGCCCTAGCTAAGAAATTAGCCTAGCATAAACATGATTAAGCTAAAAAACATAAAATAAAAGGAATGAAAAAAACTCTCTTCACGTTGAATGCTCCACGTTGAAATGCCTCGTTCTTCTCTCTTTCCTCTTTCTTTTATAGAGCAAGGAGGTCGATGGAGAGGTGCGAACAATGGAAAACTTCATGCAGAAGTTTTCTTTACGCAGCAGGAGTCGGTCGAGTGCGTAAATAGGTGCGTAAACTCTTACGCAACAGAAGTCTCTCAGCCGAAAACAGCAAGTTTGCCATCTTGTTTGCACGCACAATCATGACAATCAACATGCGGGTTCGACATATCTTCGATCAGTTTTTGCTTGCCGAGAATATGAGTGGTTGGGATTTCCCCATCTGCCAACCGTGGTGGCCCACCTGGATTGTCAGATCCGTGCGTGAAACCGGGCTCGCGCACGTGACTTACGCTGGTGATTTGGGGGGCCCATGATCAGGATTCTTTGAGAAATCCATTCCGTCCATCGAATGAAGCTCGAAAAATTGGTGGGGATGACGTTTTTGGATTGGATTTTGTGTGGCCCACCAGAGTTCTTCTTGCACCATCCATCTTCCTTCTGAACGGTTGTAATCACATCCTCACTACTGCTTGGACATTTTCCACCTAGGTCTTGGTAAGAAGAACCTTGGGATTCTAATGAACGGTCTAGATCAATCATTTGGACCGAGATGGTGGACCATCTACACCATCCGCGGACGGCCCTGCGTAACAAGAAAACAGAGACTCGTTTCTCTGTTTAAAGGAAGTCGGTCAAACCGACTCTGACCAAACAAGGTGGTCCCGTGCACGTGGAGTGCATTGTGCACAGTGCGCTGGCGTTGTCAGTGGAGTCTCGTTCCTATGTTTATGAGAAATCTTCACCGTCCATCTGTTGTATCATCGAATTTAAGGGGTTGAGACCAAAGTTGAAGCATATCCAAAGATCAGGCAGGCCCCAAATCAGGAATTTGGTGGCTGATCTGTCTGTTGGACCACTTCTACAGGGATCCATTGGCTCAAATTTGACATGTACGGTTAATTTATGGCCCTCAGGCCATTCATGAAGTTTTGAGCTGAATGGATGGTGGAAACCTTATGATCTTGTATTCTAGACGTCTTTCAGGCCCTCTTTAATGTGAATGGCTTGATTTCTTCGGATCTCTGGCATGTAAATTCATCAATCTTGGTCCCCTGGGGTCTGTCCCTTGCCTTTGGTGTCATCCTAAGCGTTAAATTCATGCTTTTAGCATCCTTTTCAGTCCACGCTAGTAAATTCACCTTGCATTACAAACACGATTAAAATGAGCATTAAACAGTGTCATGTTCGTAAATTCAAGTAGTAATTGGGGTCTAATATGCAATATTCGACCCTCATCACAACCCACAGCCAGCATTTTGCTAGTCCCGAGCAAAGTATGCGAAAAATAAGTTGAGAATTACATGGCAATTTCTATGAAACCAAGTGATATTTTGAAAAATGATTCAGATACGAGAAATCTAAGATTCATGAATGTTGGGCATTATTCTCTCCTAGACTCAAGCACATGATAAACTTCATAATCGCGTTCAAAGTATTAATCCATTAATTAGAATAATTCTAAACATTGAGTTTCATGAGTGTATAGTGTAATCTCGGCTTATCACTATTAAGAGGTCCAATGTCAATTTCATGATACCATTGGTAACCAACAAAGGAATTCATGACAACCAGCCTAACCGAAAACCCGCCTCACAAATCATCCTTTCATTATACCAACCTTTGATTTTTTTTTTTTTTTTTTCATTAAAAATATGCCAAGAAGGGGAATCAAATCCTCACCTATAGGGAGCAAACCTATGGTGAAAACTAGTCGCCTAACTCTTTCCAAATGTCAACCATGAGGAATCGAATCTACACCTATAGGGAGCAAACCTATGATAAAATTCGTTCACCCAATCCTTTCCGGAGGCAGTTATCTTGTAACTAGGTATTCTCTTTTTCTTTCATTCTTCTTATTAAACATGATGGACAAATTCCCCAGGTTGGTTCCTTTCATGCTTAATGATCACCAAGTTACAATTTAATATCGAACTAAAACCTTAATGTGTGAGTGAGATGTGTCCTGTGAAATCATGACTCAATCGATGTTTAAAACTTCTAATCATGGGTTAACAATTCAAACTTAACTGTGATATCTAATAGATAGTTGAATCCAAGAGTCATAAATTACCAACATTTTGTATCTTGTAATTCTAAAATCACGACTATCCTTCAAAATCACTTCGAATTCACAAGAAATTCCAGAAAAAATGTTTAAAAATGTTCACGATTTTTGCTCAAGACCAAGAAAATACTGATTAGGTAACCTAATCTCCCACCCCCAACCTAAAATCTACATTGTCCTCAATGTAAAAGAGATGAGCATGCAATGCATGTGGGACAACGAAAGTAAAAGAGGAGTGATGGAGAGATAGTACCTGGACGAAAGAATCAAGAGGCTTTTCCAAATATATCGGTGTGAGAGCGGGTCAGTACAAGAGAGAAACCAACAAAAGCAACCTAACATAATATAGGGTTAGTGTTGCTAGTCCTTAAGCCAAACAAAATTAACAAAAAGAAAATCCTACCTACACCACTTTCGTAGGTACTCTCGATTGCATTTAGTGTATGCAACAAGCCTTTAAACCCCTAGGTTGCCCCTAGTGGACGAGTTGTAGTCTCGTGATGGTTTACAGCAATGTTACCCACAAACATTGAACTAACTAACTAGGAAAATGTAATGAAAAGCTGGGTTGCCTCCCAGGAGCGCTAAGTTTAACGTCTTCAGCCAGACAAGCATTGAAAGCAACCATGGACCATGAATTAATCAATCTTGATAACTTAGGTCCTCCAAATAAATTTTCTCAACATTTTGATTAACCAATCCCAGACTTTTTGGGAACAACTTGAACTGGGCTGACCCACGTGCTATTTGAAATGGGATAAATGATACCATCGTCTAATAATTTAAGCACTTCCATTCAAACGACTTCTTTCATGTTAGGGTTAAGCCTCCTTTGCAATTCACGCGACATTTTCACATTTTCTTCAAGATCATTATGATGCATACACATAGTGGGGCTTACCCCCTTCATGTCCGCTATCATCCACCCAATAGCTGCCTTATATTCTCTAAGAACATTAAGAAACTTGATCTCCTGTTCCTTATTGAGGTTAGAAGTTATGATGACAGGCAGAGTCTCGGAAGGACCTAAAAATGCATACTTGAGATTTTCAGGTAATTGTTTAAGGTCAAATTCAGGTGGTTTCTCAACAGACGGGACTAGTGTAGACTCAGAGGGTGGAAGAAGTTCCACTTTAGCTTTCCATTTTGTATTATCCATTATAAGAGTAGAGTCAAGCAATACATTGACTTCTTGGATGGAACTTTCTATGTCAAAATTTGTGCCAAAATGTGCTAGACAAGTTTCAAGTGCGTCTTCGGAAGATTGAAGGAAAGAGTCATGCACTAGACTCTCAATCATGTCCACTTCAAATATATCATCCGAGTCTGCTGGTTGTTGTCCGGCATTGAAAACATTGAGTTTAATATTCATGTTACCAAAAGACAACTTTATGACTCCATTCCTACAATTTATGATAGCATTGGATGTGGCTAAGAATGGATGTTCCAGATTAATCGGGATTTGACTAGTAGGATTCTAGACGGGTTGAGTATCTAGAACGATGAAATCCACTGGAAAATAAAACTTGTCAACCTGGATTAGCACATCCTCAATAACACCATGGGGCACCTTGACAGATCTATTAGCTAGTTGTAGTATTATTTTAGTTGATTTCAGCTCACCAAGTCCTAGCTACTCATATACAGAATATGGTAACAAATTAACGCTCGCCCCTAAATCAAGTAATGCCTTCTCAATTTTATGATCTCTTATGACGCAAGAAATGGTAGGAGCTCCTGGATCCCTAAATTTAGGAGGGGTGTTGTTTTGAATCATGGAGTTGAGTTGCTCTGCAAGGAAGACCTTCTTATAAACATTCAGCTTACGCTTTTGAGTGCATAAATCTTTAAGAAACTTAGCGTAAGCAGGGACTTATTTGATAGCATTAAGCAATGGAATGTTAATTTGCACTTGCTTAAACATGTCCAATATTTCATTAAAGTTTTTTCCTCTCTTAACCGGTGCCAGACGTTGAGGAAAAGGTGTTTTAGGCAAATACGATGGCACATGAGTGGTTCTTGGAGAATCAGAGTGCTTTTGGGCTTTAGATGCATTAGTATGTCTCTCTGCTTCGTTTTGTCTTCTATTTTGGAGTTTGATTCTTCCCTAGGCATCTCTACTTTGTTCTCTATCTGTTTGTCGGACCTAAGGGTAATGATTGATTTGGCTTGCTCATGATATTGTTTTTGGTTTGAATTAGAGCCAATCTCATACTGTCCTTTAGGATTTGCCATAGGTTGGCTAGGGAACTTGCCCTTCTCTCTCTCACTCAATGTGGCAGCAAGTTGACCCAACTGTACTTCCAGCTTGGCAATAGATTGCGCATTTGCATGTAAGCTTTGCTGGTTTGCTAGTAAAGTTTGTTGGGTGTCTTTTTTAAATTGAAGAGAACTCTGCATAAACAGATTGAGTGTATCTTCAAGAGATGGTTTCCTTGATTGTGAAGGAAGTTGTTGATATTATAGAAATTGTTAAAGCTGTTGACTACCAACTTGGGGGTAAGGTTACATAGGAGGGTTTCCAGATGGTCCTCCTTGTTGTAGTCCTTTTGCCCAAGAAAAATTTGGATGTCTAGCCCACCCTGGGTTGTAGGTGTCTGAGTACGGATCATTCCCAGTTCTCTAAAAAGTATTCATAGCATGCACTTGTTCAGAGAGAAATTCTGGAAATGCTGCACCAGATGGACAAGACTAAGTAGGATGGGCGGGACTGGAACATATGGCACATGACTCGATTTGAGTTATTTTTGGAGGCCCGTTATTTAACATCAAAGCATCAACTTTCTGTGCAGGCTATCAATTTTGGCATAAAGATCTGGCGTGACTCCTATCTCATATATACCACCTTTCTTCTGTGGTTGGGGACTTCTTTCACCTCTATTTGAATAGTCCCATTGTTGGGAGTTTTCACATAAGGTTTCGAAGAAATTCCAAGCTTCGACATCACTTTTGGTCATGAATGACCCTCCACTGGTGGCATCAACCATGCGACGGTTTTGGGGTGTCAGACCATCATAGAAGTATTGAACCTGTTGCCACTTCTCAAAACCATGGTGTGGACATTTAAGAAGCAAGTCCTTCCATCTTTCCCAACATTCGTGAAAGTGCTCACCCTCTTTCTGTGTGAAATTAGTAATTTCTCTACAGAGAGCATTTGTTTTGTGAACGGGGAAGAACTTGTTTAAGAACTTCTTAGACAGTTGGTCCCATGTAGTGATAGACCCAACTCCTAGAGAATTTAACCATGCTTTCGCCTTATCCTTCAAAGAAAAAGGAAAAAGTCACAAATGAATCGAATCATCTGAAAAGTTTTGGAACCTAAAGTTAAAGCAAATGTCTAAGAATTCTTTCACATGATGATATGGATCCTCCTTATCTAAACCATAGAAGGAGAGCAACAATTGTATGACCCCAGGTTTAAGTTCAAAGTATACTGCCGTGGTGGCTGGCAACACTATGCATGAAGGTACATTAAATTGGATAGGCGCTGAATAATCTCTAAGAGCTTTAATTCCATTCTCATCCGCCATTTCAAATAGAATGTTTCTAAATCTTCTATGAAATGTTCTTTCTATTTCAGGATCAAAAGGTGCTAGTTCTATGTTCAAAGATCTACGTCCTAGCATAAACTGAGTTATTGCAATGTAGGAAAGAAAGCTAAACTAAGATGCAACCTAAGAGAAATAAAACTAGTGCTAAAAATCATGAATTCCTAAAAACAAAATGAAACTATGCAAACAAGAATTGGAAGAAAGAACTTGGAAAAGGAGATGATTGATTTCTGAAGAATTGGGAGCTCCTCCTTCACTTTGAAGATAGTTTTCTTTTTTCAGCTTCCTTCCTTAATTCCTGCAGAAAATAAAGACAAATAAATTAAGTTTCCTAAAATTTGTAAAATGATGCGAGAAAAATCGTAGGGCTATGAATTATGATAAGAGAGAATCCTAAATCCAATTGGACCGAAACAGTCCCCGGCAACGCACCAAAAACTTGATGTTTTATTTAAACCAATCTGATTTAAATGATTTTAAACTCGCAAGTATACAAATTAGATGTAGATACAGTATGAATTACGAGATCGTTCCCACAAGGACTGGTTGTCACAATTCGAACTTTACGATTCTTCTTAACTAATCCAACAAATAATTGAGCTAGTGATTAAATAAACTAATGAAAATCAATGTAAAATAACTGAGAACAAGAAGGAAAATTTAATCAAGGAGAACACTAGGACTTTTGAATCCACCCCTAATTATCATAACCCTTGTTTTACTTATTGATTCACCCTAATTCAGATTGATATAAATTTAATAAATAAAGCACACTTTGTGTCCTTGGTCGGGCACACAGGATGTATAATTCCCTTAAAGCACAAGGATCACATCTTTCCATCCATGGTCAGGCATGAATAGATGTAAATTCCTATTTCTTTCTCTATAGGAAAACCTATTCATGGTCAAACACAAGCACACCTAGAATAAGATTCCAAACAACATCCACATTTAGACTTTGGTTAAGCTCATAGATTAAAGAAGTAAGGAGTTTTCATTTAAGCATAATAGAGAAAGAAATAAATCAATCAAAACCAGATGAAATCAACAAATAACAAGAGTCATTCAAATTAGGGGCTTCATCTCAGCCCTAGCTAAGAAATTAGCCTAGCATAAACATGATTAAGCTAAAAACATAAAATAAAAGGAATGAAAAAAAAAACTCTCTTCAGGAAGTCTGCTCCACGTTGAAATGCCCCGTTCTTCTCTCTTTCCTCTTTCTTTTATAGAGCAAGGAGGTCGGTGGAGAGGTGCGAACGGTGAAAAACTTCATGCGGAAGTTTTCTTTATGCAGCAGGAGTCGGTTGAGTGCGTAAACTCTTACGCAATAGAAGTCTCTTAGTCGAAAACAGCAAGTTTCCTGTCTTGTTTGCACGCACAATCATGACCATCAGCATGCGGGTTCGACACATCTTCGATCAGTTTTTACTTGCCGAGAATATGAGCGGTTGGGATTTACCCATCTGTCAGTCGTGGTGGCCCACCTGGATTGTCAGATCCGTGCGTGAAACCGGGCTCGCGCACGTGACTTACGCTGGTGATTTGTGAGGCCCATGATCAGGATTCTTTGAGAAATCCATTCCGTCCATCGAATGAAGCTCAATAAACCAGTCGGGGATGACTTTTTGGATTGGATTTTGTGTGGCCCACCAGAGTTCTTCTTGCACCATCTATCTTCCTTCTGAACGGCTGTAATCACATCCTTACTGCTGCTTGGACATTTTCCACCTAGGTCTTAATAAGAAGAACCTTGGGATTCTAATGAAGGGTCTAGATTAATCATCTGGACCGAGATGGTGGGCCATCTACACCATCCGCGGACGGCCCTACATAACAAGAAAATAGAGACTCGTTTCTCTGTTTAAAGGAAGTCGATCAAACTGACTCTGACCAAACAAGGTGGTCCCGTGCACGTGGAGTGCATTGTGCACAGTTCACTGGCATTGTCAGTGGAGTCCCGTTCTAATGTTTATGAGAAATCTGCACCATCCATTTGCTGTATCATCGAATTTTAGGGGTTGAGACCAAAGTTGAAGCATATCCAACGATCAGGCGGGCCCCAAATTAGGAATTTGGTGGCTGATCTATCTGTTGAACCACTTCTACAGGGATCTGATGGCTCAAATTTGACATGTAGAGTTAATTTATGGCCCTCAGGCCATTCATGAAGTTTCGAGCCGAATGGATGGTGGAAACCTTATGATCTTGTATTCTAGACGTCTTTCAGGCCCTCTTTAATGTGAATGACTTGATTTCTTCGAATCTCTGGCGTGTAAATTCATCAATCTTGGTCCCCTGGGGTCTATCCCTTGCCTTTGGTGTCATCCTAAGCGTTAAATCCATGCTTTTAGCATCCTTTTCAGTCCACGCTCGTAAATTCACCTTGCATCACAAACACGATTAAAATAAGCATTAAACAGTGTCATGTTCATAAATCCAGGTAGTAATTGGGGTCTAATATGCAATATTCGACCCTCATCACAACTTCTAATTGTTCACGAACAATTACGACCCTAAGTGTAATACAACTTCGAATTGTTTACAAACAATTACGACCCATCTCATTCACCAACCCATTATAGACGATAATAAGCAGAAGAAACATCGAATGCAACCAATCAATTCATTATTCAACGTCAAATCAGTGTTTGTCTTTCTTCACTGGTGTACCCGATGACTCTTCTGTCAACCACGATCCATTATGCAACAAACCACGATCACGATCATGATCGTGGTTGTCATACCATACATATCGTTCATGTCATCTACATTGAGGCGTGATTCACAGCCACGATCCACATAACATGTGGGCCACGATACACTGACCGTGTCAACCACGATCCATTGGGTGTTGATTGTCATGCTATACATTTCGTTATAGTCATATGCATTGGGTCGTAGTTCACACACACGACCCACATAACATAATAACCACCATACACCGACCCTGTCAACCATTACCTTGCTTTGCACTGAGATGTACTGAACTTGTAGATGTGCTCGCTGACTGGTGATGGAGGGGCCCCGCGAAGAAGATTCAAAACCAATAAAAATCAGAAAACAAGGATTAGGGATAAAAAGTGAAGGGGTAAAGTGAAGGGGTCCCAGAGAAGAAGCTGGAAGATATAGTCGGTGATCTGTATGGGGACAGCTTGTTGATGTTCTGCGTTTGGAAACGTAAGCGTCCATAAAAGCATCCGTAAGCGTCCAAGACATAGTCGGTGTTCCGTAAGTCACATCAAACTGCAGATATTCTCTGATCCGCACCGTCCATTTAATTTGTAACATTAAGAAACCCAAAGAATGGTCAAAATATTCGAATCCAATGGACCACAATAGTAAAACTAATAGTTTCCGTAAAAGCCCATGATTTGTCATCTTTACGCAGTGTGGCCCACTGATGGATCAATACGTGCCACTCAATTTTTTTTTGAAGAAATCCATCAACCATGAACAATTCCAATGGATTAGATTCAATTTATGATGGGCCCATAAACTTGAACCAGGTGATCGATGATTGATCTTCTGCGTTTGGAATCGTAAGCGAACTTTCTCCTTTAGCACGCATAATATATACATGCGACATATTCGGTACGAACTAAGATGTATGGGGTCCACAGTGATATATATGTCATCTAAACTGACCATCGTATGTAATGAACGTGTATAAAGGCATAACATAAAAATAAGTTTGAACAGGCTGATGTACGGCCCACGTAGTTCTCAACATCTTATAACAGTTTATTTCAGTGTGATCAACTATGCCTGTAAGGTTCAAATTTTTGGATAAAGATTAGTACATACTCTAACAACTAACAATCGGTGTAAATTAAAAATTTACATAAGATCTGTCCCACAGCCGAGTGATAACTAAAATCTTATGAGACATACAAGCACAGCACAAATACGACACCAACCTCACCTTTCATCATTACCTCTGTTTACGTGCTGAGGGTATACTAGTCCACAAAATTGGAATACAACGATCCATAACTGCAGCGATCCATATACAATGAAAAAGACGATATATATCATCATGTCATCTACGACACATCGAACATTAACACAACGACCCGTATGACATAATAACCACGATACAGTGTTCTGGGCCAAGGACTTGGGCTTCAAACAGGATATGGTGAGGGCTTTCATTATCACAACTTGCTCAAAGTCATATCTACCTTGCACAATGACAAACACGACCCTTCGTAGATGACAACCACAATCCTTCACGTGGGTAAGAAACGACCCAGGAACAGGATCGGTGTTAACTCTGTTTTTTTTTCTGTGTTTTTCATGTAAAATGGATTGTGGTTGTTATAATATATGGATCGTGGTTGTCAAAGTTACATGAGTCGTGGTGTCAGTTGCTATTGGTCATGGTTTTCATGTTTTTCGGATCGTTGTTGTCGTATTATACAGATGGTTGTTGTCATGCTACAAAATAACGAGTTCTTTTGTAGAGTTTTAACGTCAGCCTGGAACCAAGAAGAAGCCAGGTTACATTAGCCTGGAATCTCAAAGAAGTCATTACACACCAGGTCCACTGACACCAAGTAGGTGCTCATCCACCAAATATCAAGTTCTTTTGAAGGCCTTTTACATCAGCCTGAAACTCAGCAAAGCTAAGATAGAAGGATTCAAATTATAAGGTCGTGGTCAGATAGATACAAGCCCTATGATCGCGGTCGAGGCAAGATATATGGGTCACGACTATCGTTGCATATGGGTCGTGGTTGTCCTGATTTATGGATCCTGAATGTAATGATATATGGGTCGTGGTTGTTGTCTAATAAAAATCGTGTTTGTCGTGTTATATGGTTCATGGTTGAAGTGAAGCATTGATCACAATTGTCATTCGATATGGTCATCATGTTATACGAATCGTGGTTGTCGTGTTGCATGGGTCATAGTCGACATTTAGAATACGTCGTCCTTGTCATTGTTTGGGTCGTGGTTCAAAAAAGGCACTAACTAAAAGCAAGACGCATTAACATGACAATCACGACCCATGAATCACGGAAACCACAACCTATTGTTATATACACTATTTCCATATTTGGGTCGTGCTTCAAATGCATAAATGCTCGTGATAATCATTAATATTTGGGTCGTAATTAACATGATACATGGGTCGTGACTGTCATTGTATTTGAGTCGTGAAAGCACGACCCTGAATGATATATCATATGGGTCGTTGTTGTCGTGTTATTTGGGTCGTGTTGTCATGTTGTTAAATTTATCGTGGTTCATAGTTGCAATGGATCGTGGTTCTCGTCCATGTTGAATCGTATTCGACAACCGTGAGCGAATGAGGAACACAACCATCCAACATGGAAACCATGATCCATCTGTCATGAGAACCACGACGCGTTGGTAAGTTCATGATCCATTGTTGATGACAACGACGACCCATCAACTTGCAGAACCTTGCGCACCACAACAACTATCTAGGCTTGTCAATGGGTCATGGCACTCATGACAGGTGGCACTCAACTAAGGTGGACCGTGGTTGTCATGTTGCATGGGTCGTGTTTCTCATTCTATCGTGGTTGTTTGCGATGATCCAACATGGACGGCAACCACGAACCATATTAACGACAGTGAACCACGACTAATTTAACATGATAACCATGACCCAAATAAACTACGACCATTGCTTCACGTAAACCATGATCAGAATTAAACGACAACAACGACATATGTATCAATCCATTCAGGGTTCATGTATCATGACAAACAAGACCTATATAATGACAGTCACGACCCATGTTTCATGTCAACCACGACCCAACGTGGAAGATAATCACTAGCCACGAACAGGAAGATGAGTAGTGTAAAAAATCAGTGCAACAAACTAAGATCTTAACATATCAAAAGACAACTATGATCAATGCTTCACATCAACTACGAACCATATTACACGACAACCACGATCGTTATAACAAGATAACCACGACCCTTTAATACTGACATGCAGGGTCCAAATATCATAACAGCCAAGACATATATAACATTACAACAACGACCCATATCAAACAATACCACGACCAATGAAACTTTGATCAATAGTGGGTCGTGATTGTACATTGCGTTGCGTCGTGGTTATAATGAATTGTGGATCGCTGTTACCAAATGAGAACAATGACCCATATGTTGTGATAGTCACAACCCATTATTCATGTGAACCACGACCCATGTCATCTTCACAACCAATCTTCCATGCAAATAATGACCAAACCTCGCTGGGTGCCCGTTGAAGAGAATTGTTCATGGTAAGATAGCCACGACCGATCTAACATGACAACTACATCCCATGTTGCGTTACAAACCACGACCCATATAAACTAAAAATCACGATCCATTGTCAAACAGCTACGACCGATTTAACATGACAACTACGAACACTATAAGACAGCCACGACCGATTTTACTGAAAATCACTCTCATCTTCGGTGGTTAAAAACTACGACCCTTTCCTTCGGATTCAGAGCGAGCGTCCGGAATAAGCGCCACCTATAACATGCAAGCCACGACCCATTTAACATACAACAGGGAACATAACTCCACTGTTCTAATTTTTGCTATATAAACAAAAGCTCCCCTATTCTAATTTCTGCTATATAAACTTTTGCCCTGACCGATTTAACATGACAACTACGACCATGATGACATTTATAGTAGGAAGAAGATCTCTCTTCAACAGGCAACCAGCGATGCATAAAAACTCTGTTGATGATGACTTGCCTGAACAAAAACTCTATTGAGAAGGTCAGGTTTAAACAAGACATACTCGCAACTGCTTTTCAGCAAAGGTCCTTGGGTCTCGTTCAAAACAACTGCTCATAGTCTTGCCGTAATGTCACAGCGGTCGTGGTTGTCATGTTGTATGGGAAGTATTTATTATACGAGCGATGATTCGGAAGAAACACAACAGCAGCCAAAGAGAAGGCAAAAGGGAATGGAGTAGTTAACATTTTTCTGCTGGCTGGGTGCCCGTTGAAATTGTCGAGTTGGCAGAGATTGGAAATTGTCTTCAGAACTTCCTTTGGAGGCCGTTGAGCTTCGGGAAGATGGTGAACGTCCGTGAGGAAAGAGAATAGATCACGAGTAAAGGAAGAACGCGATAGGAGCTCTATGGTTTCTTCGTATATCTGCTCCATTATTTTGAATGAGATGGCAGAGAAATGCATGATTTAGCTTGTGGAAGTATCACCAAAGTACCACTCTTATAGGCTGGCCATTCAATGGTCAAGGCGCCGATAACGAAGGGTCACACTGATTCGGTACGGTCGCACGGATAACGAAGGGTCACACTCGGTGTCCAATGGATTACGGGGAAGTAGTGATTTGGTGTGATTGCGTGAAGAAGAAGAATGTGGCGCTGTTTTCGGAGGGTCACGCCGAATTCCAAGGGAATGGTCGTGGATGGGACGAACAAAGGGTCGTGGTTGTCTTCCACGTTGATCGTGGTTGGGAATCACAACCCAATGTGTATGGCAGCAATGATCGTTCCGTGTGATCGTGGTTCTCTTGCACATTGGGTCGTGATTGTGTTTGATGGATCATGATTATAAGAAGAAAACCTAGGATTAAGCGGAAGATAATGAGGGAACATGTTTATATAAGATCTATTCCATCCATCTGACAAAGAATCATATTTTCACCATGTATCATAAATTTCATTGAGTACTTCAAGAGAAGTACAGAGTTGTCCTCCCCGACCATAATTACAATACAATATGGGTTGTGGCGAACACGCAACAACCGCGACCCATATAACATTACAACAACGACCTATATTACATGACAACTACGACCCATTACAACCACGACCCATGACAAACACGACCATATAACGTAACAACAACAATCCATATAATATGACAACTACGACCCATGCAAACCATGACCCATATAACACAGTCACTGTTAGAGGAGAAGCTAACGTTGCACCCTCGCTTTTGTCACTGCCAGAAGAGAAGCTAAAGTTGTTGAGAAACATGACCATATAACGTAACAACCACGGCCCGTATAACATGAAAACTACGACCCATGCAAACCACTACCCATATAACACAGTCACTGCTAGAAGAGAAGCTAAAGCTGCACTCTGACTTCTGTCGCTGCCGGAAGAGAAGCTAAAGCTGCTGACAAACACGACCATAATTACAATACAATATAAAAAACAGTTCTCTTCAATGGGCACCCAGCGAGCTGAAAAACTCGGTTGAGAAGGTGTCTTCAGAATTTCTTGTGGAGGCCGTTGATATTCAAGAAGATCGTCAACATCCCTGAGAAAACGGAAGGGATCTCCCATAAAGGAAGAACGTGAGAAGAACTCGATGGCTCCTTCATGTATCTGCTCATTACATTGACTGAAAGAGCAAAGAAATTCATCAATGCTTAAGGTGTTGCACTAGGATTCTGCTTCGGATTGGCTTCTGAAAATAATTTCAAACCCAAGTACCACTTTTATAGGCTGGTCAAACATTCTGAAGGGTCCTACTGATTCCAAAGGGATTACGGGGAAGTAGTGTAATGCTATTTCCTGAAAAAGAGTGTGGCGCTGGTTTCGAAGGGTCGCTCTGATTCCGATGAGAAGGGTCGTGGATAGGAGGACCCATATAACACGACCCAGTGTGTATGACAACCACGACACTGTCGTGTGATCTTGGTTAACATGCACATTGGGTCGTGGTTTTTAACCACGTTGGATCATGAATAAAAACATGAGAACAACGACCCATAGGACACTAAAACCACGACCCTTACAACATGAGCACCATGACCCATATAACACCAGAACCACGATCCATAAACCTATTATAACGCCATATTGCCTGGGTCGTGTTTCTCGTAAGATTGTCTTGTTTGCTACAACCACGAACCATTACAACTGTGAAGCACGACCATTTTAACACGACAAACACGACCGAGATCAATTACGACCAATTGTAACACCCTCGATTTTTGCCAACTTGGCAATGGACGCCCTTGGACGTAGAACTGCCCTAGGACCTTATTCTGTTGTAATTATGGCATGATTTAGGTAAGTATTAATAGCTTGGGTCACTTTATCTACGAACTGCAAAGGTCCAAGTACCACCTCAAGCAGAAAATCAAATAGGACCAAATCCTTTAGGAATTTGACAAAATTAACTAAGTGTTAAACTAGATTAGCTACGAAATCCGCTTGATCCACTTTAAATACGATCTGCAAGACCCAAAACTTGTAGAATCAGTGACGCTAGGATACCCTAAAATCTAGGATCAATCTCATTACCCGATTGCTCTTGGGAGCACATTGAAACTCCATATCGGATCTGGACCGCACGTTGAAAGTCCAAATAATACGAAGTTATATAATTAGGACCGCCTTGCTGGGCTTGACAACCATCTCGGAAATCAAATCCAGATATTATCCCGAAGCTATTCGCTTGAGTCCAGAGTGAAGTGTGTGAGAAACGTGGATATTTTAGGAATAAATATTTAAATTTAAGTAATCTGAGACTTGTCGCTTGCAGGCCAAATATAAGGAATCAGACCGTCAGAATCTGACCCAAATACACCCTCGGATCAGGGAAAATTTCCTACATAGGCCAGTGTACTTGTGGCCCTGATCGGTGATCATGGACCGTTGAACTGAAACTGGTCCACCACGGGCGATCTGTAAATCTGATCGGACTGAAAACTTAACTTGAACTAGATCCATGGTCATGAAGCTTAAGTCTGACCTTTGGCTCAAAGGAGGGCTCCGGAAGTGCTCCGTTGAGCTGAAACAGACTCCCTTTGGCTATAACCTAAGTATACCTTGGCCCAGGGGTCATTCCCATCAGTTTTGGGCCTATACAAGGGCCTTAAGCCCTCACTCTCTCATCCCATACAAATTTGGAAAACCCTAGGAGAGAGAAGAGAGGAAAGAGAGAGAAAGAGAGAGAGAGAGTTGGAGTTCATTCCTGGGATTCAATCCCATCGTTCCACGTGCTTAATCACCGCATCTGTATCGCTCTTCCGGCGATTCTGATTCCGTTTTTGAGTAAGAAAACCTAACCCTAATCTGTTCTAGGGTTTCAGTTGTTACAAGTAGCGAAATAGCTAACTTAACGCGTGATATAGGTTGTTAATCCACCGTTGACAAAGACTTCGTGTTTAAAACGAATTCGTTATGCTTCTACGGCATAAGGTGCGAACTATAGATGCTTAGGTTATGGTTTTCAATGCTTTCAATGTCAGATAATGATAGATTCATGATCTGGATGCTATTGCACATGTACAAAGTGCTATCCGTTTCATTTTTCAGTTATATGTTAACTATGTTGAATATACTGTATTCCATGTATTTATAGAAAATACCATATACGTATAAAATTTAAAATTATGTTGGCCATGATTAACTGTTGTATATGTATGCTAGACTTACTAGTATTAACTTCTAGGTGAACGGATTTGCCCTAATGCATGTTATATCAACATACGTTGTGTATGTTATATTGTGTAGCCTATGTGTTTGTGAAAATGACTGAATGAGTATAGAATTCGCATTCATGCTTGCCATGACCAACAGTCATGGATATATGATGGTTGTATAGGTGATAACCCTTAGCGAAAGGATTTGCCCTAAATCACGCCACGGCTAATGCACGTATATATGTCTAAGTGTGTAGCCCACGTGTTTGTGGAAATGATTGAATGAGTATGGAACCCGGATTCATGCATGCCATGATTATCCGTCGTGGGTATATGTGTGTGGTATACGGGGCAACTCCCTAGTGAAAGGATTTGGCCTACTACCTGTGTGATCAACATACGTCATGTATGTTGATGTATGTGTAGTCTAAGTGTTTGTTAAAATGATTGAATGAGTAAGTGGTTAGTAAATTATAATTTATATGAGTGTTGAGCTATGATTCCCAACTCCCTTAACTATGTGTATGATTATCTCCATGTACCGTATATTATAGCGTCTGTTTTATCTATGGAATGCATATGTGTGGGTTTATGTTTAAGTTGTAGTCCATAAAATGCATAAACAAATCCGTGACGGGTGATGGGGGAGTGGTGTAACGATTCCGTGCAACAGCCCTGGCAGCCCTAAAGCGGACATTATTGGACCTTTGATTATATGATTTGCAATCTTGATTCATAACTGCTTTAACTATCTTCTAGGATATTTTGTTGTAATTATATGTGATTGGGGCTATTGTATAGTCCAGGCAATCGGTAACAGGCCTTGATTTTGTGGCTGAGGTCATTTCGTCACAAAAGACACGTTCGATGAATCCGAGTGGTATGATGGTTGTCAACAGTGGTACCTTGTCGGTTACTTCAGCGTACACTTGTATCAGTCGAACTTATATAATAACCTGATTGGTCATTGTATGTTCACCATGTTTGGACGTTATTGCTTGAACCTAAGGTACAAAACTTACCAGTGAAACCCCATGAACCTTGGTACCTCGATCCGATAAGACTCATGAGCCGGACATGGTGGTATAGGACACCATGGTCGAGCTGTCGGCCTACGCTGGGGCGACAAACCTCCCCGTAGTGACCAGTGAGCAACTCAGACTCGTGAACCGAATACGGTGGTATGGGACATTATATTCGAACTGTCGGCCTACACTGATTGGTGACGAGCCCTTTGTAGTGACCGCGAGCATACTCTGAGTCTACGTTGAGGCGACGAGCCTTCCGTAGCAGCGAGAGTATAAGCTAGGCCTACCCCATCGCAGCCTGGCTGTGGTCCCCAGTCAGGTCGGTGACGCGCCTTCGAAAATAGACTACCAGTTGGTAGGGCGTTAGTGGTAGTGACCTAGAACCACAACTTCGTATGAGATTTACTAGGATTGACGACCCTAGAATGGATCATTATTTGGGAATTGATATAAGGGAGGTACCTTAGCTTCCCAACCCTGCTGTATGAAAAGGACTAATAAGAACTTGGTAATCATATGCATGCACCGTATTACGCGTGCAGGCGTAGCAGGTCAAGCACTGAGGCAGTGTTGTCATGTGCGAACGTGAGATGAAGTCACTGAGGGAGCGTAGGTGAGGGCATGCATCATACATTCATACCATTTGCATTAACAAGAGTACTTAGGGATGTGTAATTTACTGCTTTATCGTTATCGCTTGATTGAATTGATAACATGCTAACCTTTGCTTTATTGTTCCACTGAGTTGATCACTCACTCCCACGTTATGGGACGGTGTTGTACACACCAACCAGACCCTGTTTGAGTTTCAGATGATGGTGATACTTGCGAAACGGAGCCGGACTTTTATGATGATGAGGAGGGTTTCTCCTTTATATATCTATCAGACGGGTCTATGTAGACCATTTTCAGATCGACGGGATTACAGGGATTACTTTAGTTTGCACTTTTAGAACACCCATGTATATTCCTTCTATTCATTTTGGGTGTATACATGTCTATATTTAACCTGGTAATATGTTCATACTCTGGAGACCTACAACAATTTATATATTTTATATATCTATCACAGTCTTCCGTTTGCGTAATTTAACTGTCTCTGGAGTATGATATGTTGTTTTGGTATAATCTCATTCATGTTTCAATGCACTCATCATAATTAGCATTATCTATGTTGCATAAGTGATGCGTTGGAACTCAGGAGCTGAGCTTTGCTCGACCCCCAATTTTCAGGACGTTACACCAATGCTTCACGTATATTTTAAAACGACAACAACGACCTACGTATCAATCCATTACCGGTTCCATGTATCATGACAAGCAATACTTATTCAATGTCAGTCACGACCCATGCTTCATGACAACCACGACCCAAGGTGGATGATAATAACGAGCCTTTATGCATCTGAGCCACAAACACATATGGCAATCATGTACATACAACAGGTCGTGGTTTTCATGATATAATGATCTTGGTTGTCATGTAAATGGGTAGTGCAAAAAAAAACAGTGCAGTGGTTGTCAACAACGACACATGAAACAAGGCAACAACGACCATGCAAAACGATTAACACGAACCCATTTCAAAATGACAACTATGAACCATGTTACACGAAAATCACGGTCTGTATAACTGAAACACCATGACCCTTTAATAATTACATGAAGGATCCAAATTTCATCACAGCCAAGACCTATACAACATTACAAGCACGACCCATATCAAATGATAGAATGACCCATGAAACGTTGATCAATAGTGGGTCGTGATTATGCATTGCGTTGTGTCGTAGTTATTATGAATAGTGGATCGTTGAAGTTAAATTACAACCACGACCCATATGTCGTGACAAACATGACCCATTGTTCAAGTAAACCATGACCCATGTCATCTTCACGACCTACCTGCCATGCATTCCATGACCAAACCTCGATGGGGCCTGTTCGAGAATATTGTTGTTATTCATATGACATGACAAATACATCCAATATTACATTACAAACCACGACCCCCCTTGGGATCGGAGTATCACTCTCACCCAGCTATCATAAGTCTCTCCTAGTCGACTGGGCGGCAAATCAATCGCCAATACTCTTACTCGCCTTCTCGAGTCGTTCATCAATGACTATGCCTCAATACGTTATACGGTAAGCTCTCAAGCTTACTCGATTTGTTGGCTTTGATTGTCAATTTATACTTTCTAACTCTCTTCTTTCTCAGGCGCAACCGATGTTACTGTTGATTCAGGAGAGGCTAAAGGTGATGACCAAGATTGAAAGGAGAAGGTCAGGCTGGAAGAGTGTAACATCCTAAAAAATCGGGGGTCGAGCATAACTCAACACCCGAGTTCCAGAACATCACTTATGCAACATAGATAATGATGATTAAATGTTGTCTGCATTTGAGTATTGAACATGAGTGAGATTAAGCCAAAACAACATATCATACTCCAGAGACAGTTAAATTGCAAGCGGAAAACTGTGATAGATATATAAAATATATAAAAACTGTGGTGAGTCTCCAAAGTGTGATAACATTACCAGGTTAATAAATTTCAAGTACATTTCTAAAATATACCAAATGTGTAAGTGTAATGTCTTCTATCCCAAGTACCATAGCCCCGTCAATACAATAACAGGTCTTCAAAATCCTGTCAGAGAACTACAAGTAGGAGAACTCCTCCTCCACATCATAGTAGTCCGGCTTTGCTTCAAAAGCATCGCCATCACCTGAAACTCAACAAATCTGGTTGGTGTGTACAACACCGTCCCGTAACGTGGGAGTGAGTGATCAACTCAGTGAAACAGTAAAGCATAGGTTAACATATTATCAATTCAGTCAAGCAGTAATGATAAAGCAGTAAAATCAAACACTCCTAACTACTCTTATTAATGCAGGTATGAATACAGTCAGGATGTATGCCCTCACCACACCCTCCTTCGTGCGACACCATCTCACGTTCGTGACATGCTTTCATCCCTCAGTGCTCCACATCTTCCAGGCACATGATGAGCATGATTACCGAGTTTTTTATTAGTCCATTTCAAACAGCAGGATTGGGAAAGTAAGGTACCTCCCTTGTATCATTCCCAAACATGATCCATTCTAGGGTCGTCAGTCCTAGTTAATCTCAGACGATGGTGTGTTTTCTAGGTCACTGCAAAGGCTGCCAGGGCTGTTACACACAAAGGTTATACCACTCCCCCATCACCTCTTTAACGATTCATCACTATACAGAAACAGGCCTAGTTCATACTCCATACACCGCGGCAAAACTCTAAGGCTCACCGTGATTCCAGAGTATGCTCGAGGTCACTACAAAGGGCTGTCAAGGCTGTTGCTCGCATTCGTTGCACCACTCCCCCATCACCTTATCAATGTAGGCCGACAGCACGAATATAGTGTCCCATACCACCATAATCAGCTCACGAGTTTGGTTGCTCACTGGTCACTATGGGGAGGCACGTGGCCCCAGCGTAGGCCAACAGCTCGACCACGGTGTCCCATATCCCCATGCCCGGCTCATGAGTCTTAGCGGATTGAGGTACCATGGTTAAAAGGGATTTCACCGGTAAGTTTGGTACCCTAGGTTCAAGTAGTAGCGTCCAAACATGGTGAACATACATTAGACAGATTGGGTTACTTGACGAGCTCGGCTCGCTCGAGCGTACAACAAGTTGAACGATATGAAGCGCATAAGCACTTCGTGTGGCCAACCACTATCGCCAACCGAAGTACGACTCGGGTTCGTCGAACACATCTCACGTGATAAATGAAACTCAGCCATGAATTCGATCCCGTTATCGACTGCCTGGACTATACAATAGCCCCAATCACATTCAATTTCAGATATTTAAAGCAGTAATGGATCAAGATTCAAATCATACAATCAAAGTCTGGTATTATCCGTTTAGGGCTGCCAGGGCTGTTGCACGCACTCGTTGCTCCACTCCCCCATCACCCATGACGGATCATACAATATAAATATGAATTTAAACATATGCCTTACATAGATAAAATCATAAAAGCAGTTGATCATGTTATGAAGCACAACACAAGCATGAGTTTGTACATATTCAATTCCTAATCACACAGTTATCCAAGGAAATTATACACATAGTTAAAAGAAGTTGAGAATCATATCTCAACACCCTCATACATTACAATTTGCTAACTACTACTCATTCAGACATTTCAACAAACACTTTAAAAGACATACATCAACATACATGACATATGTTGATCACATAGGCATTAGGCCAAATCCTTTCACTAGGGAGTTGCCCCAATCATAACACGCGTACACCCACGATGGATAGTCATGGAAAGTAGGAATCCAAGTTCCATATTCATTTGAACATTTTCACAAACACTTGGCTACACATTTCAACATATATAGCGTATAGTGGCCGTGGCGTGATTCAGGGCAAATCCTTTCGTCAAAGGGGTATTGCCAATACAATAATCCTATATCTATGACAATTAGTCACGGCGAGCACGAATGAGGATTCTATACTCATTCAGTCAGTTTCTCAAACACTTGAATACACTATTACAACATACATGGTGTATATTAGCAAAACATGTATTAGGGCTATTCTTTCGGCAAGCAAGTATTTTATCCACGTATAATATATTCATACAGCAAATAATCATGGCAAATACATCTCTAAAATTTATACGTATACGGTACTTTCTAGAATACACAATTTCAACATACATAGTGTATATAAGCAAAACATGTATTAGGGCGAGTCCTTTCGCCAAACAAGTAATTTATCCACATATAATATATTCATACAACAATTAATCATGACAAACACGTTTCCAAAATTTGTACGTATACGGTACTTTCTACAAATACCTAGAGTATGTAGAATTCCATATTTTTCATCTTTAATCGAAACGGAAAACAGACAGCACTTTGTACATGTACAATTGCATGCCGAGCATGAATCTATCATTATCTGACATTGAAAACGTTGAAAACCATAACCTATACACCTAAAGTCCCCACCTTTTGTCGTAGAATCGTAACGGAGTCAATAGATTTGCTAAGGCTTTGTATATGGCGATTCGAAAACCTATATGATGAAATAGGTTAGCTATTTCATAACCTACAACTCTTAAAACCCCAAATCGGCTTAGGGTTAGGGTTTCTTACCTAGAAACGTCGCTGAAATCACCAAGAAAGCGATAAGAATGTGGTGGTTAAGCACCTAAGGCAGCAAGGAAGAAAGGCAGGAAGGATCTCCCACAATTCTCCCACTTTCTCTCTCTTTTCTCTCCTCTCTCTCTAGGGTTTCTCTCAAATTCGTATGGCTGCAATGAGAGAGGGTTTAAGGTCCTTATATAGTCTAAAAACTCACCGAAATAGACTCCATGTCAAAGTATACTTAGGTTATAACCAAAACGGGTCAGTTTCAGCTCAACGGAGGACTTCTCGCGGGCCTCCTTGAGCCAAAGGTCGGACTTAAGCTCACCGACACCAGATCTAGGTGGAGTTAAGTTTTCGTTTCGGTCGGGATTTCAGATCACGCGTGGCGGACCAGTTTCAGTTCAACGGTCAGCGGATCTCGATCGGAGATTCCGAGTACATGTAAATGTGTATGAAATTTCTCCTGATCCGAGGGTGTAATTTGGTCTGATTCTGACGGTCTGGTTGCTTAAAACTGATCCGCAAGCAACACGTGCCAGATTACTATTCAAGATATTTATTTTGTAAAGAAAACAAGTATTTTCACACTCTCTCGCTCCGGACTCAAGTGAACAGCCGTGAGACACTGTCTGGATTTGATTTTCGAAATGGTTGTCAATCCCAGCAAGGCGGTCCTAATTCCTTAACTTCGAGTTAATCGGACTTCCGACATGCGGTCCAAATCTGATACAGAGTTTTGAGATGCTCCCGAGAGCAGCCGGGTAATGAGATTGATCTTAGATTTTAGTGTAACCTAGCGTCAATGATTCTACAAGTTTTGGTCTTGCAGATCGTATTTAAAGTGATTGGTGCTAATTTCACAGGTAATCTAGTTTCACACTAGCTAAATCTCGCCAAATTTCTAAAGGATTTAGTCCTGGGTGATTTCGGTCTGAGGTGGTACTTAGTTCTTTGTAGTTTGTATATAAAGTAATTCAAGTTATACTACTTAGCTAGTTTAAAATAGTGTCTAGGATGAAAGTGCTTAGAAAAATTAAAAGAACAAGGTAGTGAAGGGTGGGATTTGTGAAGAAAATGGTTTGAAAAGGGATTTGAGGCTTTAATTGAGTGTTTGAGAAGTTAAACCGGTGTTAGGATTGACTCATTACCCAAGGACGTCTAATTCCAGGTTGGGAAAAATACGGGCTATTACAATCTACTCCCCTTAAAACAAAATTTCATCCCCAAAATTGGCTAAGGGTAATAAAGGAAGATTTAATTATTTGTTTTGCCTAAGTTTTATTGATTTCGAGTTTCTACGCGTGGTAGGGCATATACTAGTCTGGTTCATTTTAGTCTACCCCCCTTAAAACTTATTTCTTTATCCATTTCTCATACCCTGATGGTTTGCTATAATTTATTTCTTTACCTATTTGGAGTCTTGACGATAATTCCCACTTATTTAAATAACATAGTTGTTTTCATTGTTTGACCAGCACGGAGAGACGATTGTAGTGGGCTTGATCCCGGTACATTGATCATCTGCCTTGCCTAGGGGTGTACACGGGTCGAGCCGAGTCGAACTGGCCTCAGCCCATCCAGGCCCATTCAACAGCCACACAAGGCCCGAACCCGACCGGGCCTGGTCGCCGGGCCAACATCTCCAGCCCGAACCGGGCCCGGCGCGAGTTCGGGCCGAGTTCGGGCCAGTTTCGAACCTTCGAGTTCGGGCCAGTTTCGAACCTTCGAGTTTGGGCCAGTTTCGAACTTGAGTTCGGGCCAGTTTCGAATCTTACAGCAAGTTCATGGGAAGGGCTTTGGCAGGTAATCCGCGTCCCATTACAAGACCCTTGATCAACGGTTTAGATAGTTGAACTATCGACTCCACAAAAAATCTAACTAGTCAGGACATTTACATACATTTGACAAAGCATAAAATAAAACATTTTATACAAATTAAATACAAGTCATACACGGGTCAGGCCGGGCCAGGTCGAATCGGGCCAGGGCGAGTCGGATTTCAGACCGAGTCGGGCTGAACTGGGAGGTATCCGAACTCGGCCTGAACTCACTTTCGGGCCTAGAAAATTGGCCCGTCCTGACTCGAACTCAGTTTCGGGTCGGGCCGAGTCGGGCTTTTTCGGGCCGGGTCGAGCGAGCTAACCGGGCTAGCCCGGTTTGTGTACACCCCTAGCCTTGCCAGGGTAGAAGGCTCATCGTATCCCTTCCTAATCTTGATGGATCCTGGTCTTCTGCTCGGCTAAGCAGTGAGTCCGTTGGCAGTCGCCTAGGATTGAGAATTGGGTCAAGCCACGAATGCTTTGCAGTTGTATATTTCAGTAACTCTGTAGTCCGATCACTCTATAAAAGTAGGGAATGTCCATCATTGAAAGGCTCAAATTGTCTATTCTAAGTAGAACTTGTTAGGGCTTCTATAATGTGCGTATTTAACGAGCACCGTTTCGATCCTGGGCCAGTGGGGTAGGGTCCACCACACTTTCACTATACTACCCAGATCAAAGAGGTGTATTAGCCGGCCTAACTAGAGTGGGCTCATCATGTTCTACCCCCCTTAAAAATCTATTTTCACCCTCAAGGCTCAAGATTTATGTCCTGCTCCATATATCAGAACAAGGTGTAATTTAGGACCTACCCTTAACATGAAATGGGATGCGGTCTCCCACCACATTGGTCTTATTTTCATCGATGATGTGTATTATGGCATTGGTACCTATGGTTATCGAAAGGAGCTAAAAATGATGGGTAATGTGGTTGACTTCAGGGGCAGGTGTGAGTTTGAGGGCAGACGTCTAAGTCTACC
This sequence comes from Magnolia officinalis, assembly GCA_021015155.1. NCBI lineage: Eukaryota > Viridiplantae > Streptophyta > Magnoliopsida > Magnoliales > Magnoliaceae > Magnolia > Magnolia officinalis. The sequence continues at coordinate 66,226,787 of JAJHSJ010000004.1, forward strand.
AAAGGAGGACTATCATCACGGTCCCGACCTACCTTATTTACTCATGTCAAGCCTAACAGGCAGGCTATCTTTCTACGTTCATATGCACAATATGTATGCCAACATGGCATGTGATTTGGGACCTAATTCCTAACTGTCTGTTGCTCACTTGGAAAATTCCTTAGGCCTAAAGGGAAAAATCTCTATTGGCTATATATTCTTACACTTCTCAAGGACAAAGTTATAAACTTTTGGTTGTAAGTGGTTCGGCCAACGCGGAAGAAAGTTGCGTAGTGGGTCTGAGCTGGATACATGGACCTTCTGCCTAGCTAGGACAGAAAATTGTCTTATCAGTTCTTAATCCTAATTGATCCCGACCTTCTGCTTGATCAGAGCATAGAGTTCATTGGTAACTACCAGGATTGAGAATTCGATTTAAACCACGAGAACATCGCTTAGATATAGTTTCTCTACTCCGTGTTCCCGGTTGTAATAAGCCCTTGAGAAGGCAATTCTAAGGGATGTATTGATTTGTCTTAACATTAAATCCAAGGGACATATAGGTTTTCTCTTAACATAAATCGTTTCTAAGTCAGACAAGCTTCCTAAGAGTTGTTAAGCAAGCCCATAAGTCTTACGGGGATGAAGGAATGGGGTCTCGCTCCAACCTAATCAAGCCGACTAACTAGGTCTATCATTCATTTATCCTAGCAATACAGCTAGTAGCCTAGTCTTAACTTATGAGTAGCGGTAATCCAATAGTTGTAATCCAAAACTCATACGCTAGATGATTTCAGACCATTTCTAATACAAGAAGGGTTTTATCACTTAGGGTCAAAGTTGTCTAATTGGAACTGAGTTGTCTGTACTTGAATCTAACTACTCTCGAGCACTACTCTCAAGCTCATACTAGCTAAGACGGTCCTAGGGCTCATGTTATTAATTTGTTGGATTTCCTATACTGTCAGGTCTGTCGAGGCACCGTTCTAGGTCCAAACTCTATGGGCCTATTTGGCCAGTGATCTTAAGTTGTATTAAATGGGACTCTATTGCTAATCCTTCCTCGTGATTGGGAGTGGCATGGTTGGTAGGAGGGTGGGTGGGATAAAAATTAATTTTATAGGCTTTGGAAAATGAGCCTTGTGTTGGAAAAGTGTGAGATGGGATTTCCAAATCCCAGGATAATGACATGGGATACACCCAATCCAAGGACCATATCATACACATACATTTATTGTTACTTATACAATTCCATCCACCTTAAACTCACCTAATGCAATTTGGCTAAATGGTCCCTAGCGTCCTTGAATAAAGCCATGAAAAAAATGAAGGAAAGGGAGAAAAGGGCTGGGATCTTTGGGTCTCCATGGATTTGAGCCTCGACAGGGATATCAAAGGCCTAAAAGACAGTGATGGAAGATGACGAATGGAAAGGTAGGATGGGTTAGAGAGGTTACACGTTTTTGAGCTCCAAATGAGGGGTGTAGGAGCTCAAATGAGAGAGAATGATGAGGGTAGGAGAATAGATAGGGCTGTAAACGATGGAGTGATGTATGGTTGGACAGGAAACAACGAAATGGGCGATTGGAGTGGAGGTTTGAGAGAGAAAACAACAAGTTTGAATGAAAAAGAGAGCTTGGAGGGGTAGTTTGTGAAGGAGGTATGCCATAGGGAAGGTTTTAAGGGACGGCCCATATACCAGGGGGTCCCATAACCGCCAAAGAGAATCGGCCCGAGCCGCGGACCCGGCCCAGCAAAGAAAGTGGCGAGGCCTCTCCGACCGGGCGAGGGCCTCACCAAAAAAATTTGTGGTTTTCAAAGGGGGGCCCCATGGGCGTGTCCCACCAGTCCCCCAGGCCCAAAAAAACACTACGTCCCACCTTGGATCCCTCAGGAAGTGCTCCGTTTGGCCCCCCGACTCCATTTCGCTCAATTTCAAGTAGTTTCGGGACAATCGAACGTATCTTGCAATCTGGAATGAGTTATCTGACGTAAATTATATGAATTTGGGGTAGAACGAGCTAATGAAGCCAACCAACCTACTATGTCGGGTTGCGCAGCCCAGAATTGTGAAAAAACCCTCTGATTGACAGTCTTTTCCCCGTTTCAATTTCGTTTTACTAAAAATAGTAGTTTTAATTTGATTACTCTTCATCTGTTAGGCTTTAGGAGTTGCGCTCATCCCGTAAAGAGCTTAGAATAATTAGGAGAACGGTTTGGTGAAGTCAAATAGGACACTTACTATTTTTTGGCCGAAAACCTTGCGCACTAGTAGACATCATGACCTTAGTAAGTCGCGAATTCTAGGAGTCTTATTTGTAGTTCGATTTTGATTTCTTTCCCATTAATTGGTATCCTATTTAAAGGGTTGTGAACTCGTTGTTAGTCATTCATTAATCAATTTTGAATGTATTAGAATTTATTTTTATTTTCTGCTTTCATTCCTCATGGATTCGAGAAGTCTCTGTGAGGAGTATAGAGAAGCTCCGAGGATTCGGAGTACTTATCATCGTCACACTTATCCCATATTCTACCGATTGTCAATGGTTGGGATGAGGTTGATTGTGATCTAGACTCATTAATAGATGGCCTAGGAATGTTTTAAGGTCGACCCGTGCGACCATGGTTGAATACAAACTCGATTTCGGCGTTCGTTTTCAGTGAACTTCGCCAATTGGCAAAATCAAGATACCTATGACTGTTTCTACATTCCGTCGCTCCCTCCTAAGTCAGAGTGCATCAGAGTGCGTCGTGTGACCATAACCCATGTCCGGTTTAATCCAAATCATGCTCTAATACCAACTCTAACATCCTAAAAAATCGGGGGTCGAGCATAACTCAACACCCGAGTTCCAGAACATCACTTATGCAACATAGATAATGATGATTAAATGTTATCTGCATTTGAGTATTGAACATGAGTGAGATTAAGCCAAAACAACATATCATACTCCAGAGACAGTTAAATTGCAAGCGGAAGACTGTGATAGATATATAAAATATATAAAAACTGTGGTCAGTCTCCAGAGTGTGATAACATTACCAGGTTAATAAATTTCAAGTACATTTCTAAAATATACCAAATGTGTAAGTGTAATGTCTTCTATCCCAAGTACCATAGCCCCGTCAATACAATAATAGGTCTTCATAAACCTGTCAGAGAGCTACAAGTAGGAGAACTCCTCCTCCATGTCATAGTAGTCCGGCTTTGCTTCAAAAGCATTGCCATCACCTGAAACTCAACAAATCTGGTTGGTGTGTACAACATCGTCCCGTAACGTGGGAGTGAGTGATCAACTCAGTGGAACAGTAAAGCATAGGTTAACATGTTATCAATTCAGTCAAGCAGTAATGATAAAGCAGCAAAATCAAACACTCCTAACTACTCTTATTAATGCACGTATGAATGCAGTCATAATGTATGCCCTCACCACAACCTCCCTCGTGCGACACCATCTCACGTTCGCGACATGCTTTCATCCCTCAGTACTCCACATCTTCCAAGCACATGCAATGCATGATGAGCATGATTACCGAGTTTTTTATTAGTCCATTTCAAATAGCAGGATTGGAAAACTAAGGTACCTCCCTTGTATCATTCCCAAACATGATCCATTCCAGGGTCGTCAGTCCCAGTTAATCTCAGACGATTGTGTGTTTTCTAGGTCACTGCAAAGGCTGTCAGGGCTGTTACGCACAAAGGTTATACCACTCCCCCATCACCTCTTTAACGATTCATCACTATACAGAAACCGGCCTAGTTCATACTCCATACATCGCGGCAAAACTCTAAGGCTCACCGCGATTCCAGATTATGCTCGAGGTCACTACAAAGAGCTGCCAGGGCTGTTGTTCTCATTCGTTACACCACTCCCCCATCACCTTATCAATGTAGGCCGACAGCACGAATATAGTGTCCCATACCACCATAATCAGCTCACGAGTTTGGTTGCTCACTGGTCACTACGGGGAGGCACGTGGCCCCAGCGTAGGCCGACAGCTCGACCACGGTGTCCCATACCACCATGCCCGGCTCATGAGTCTTAGCGGATCGAGGTACCATGGTTAAAAGGGATTCCACTGGTAAGTTTGGTACCCTAGGTTCAAGGAGTAGCGTCCAAACATGGTGAACATACATTAGACAGATCGGGTTACTTGACGAGCTCGGCTAGCTCGAGCGTACAACAAGTTGAACGATATGAAGCGCATAAGCACTTCGTGTGGCCAACCACTATCGCCAACCGAAGTACGACTCGAGTTCGTCGAACACATCTCACATAGCAAATGAAACTCAGCCATGAATTCGATCCCGTTACCGACTACCTGAACTATACAATAGCCCCAAACACATTCAATTTCAGATATTTAAAGCAGTAATGGATCAAGATTCAAATCATACAATCAGAGTCTGGTATTATCCGTTTAGGGCTGCCAGGGTTGTTGCACATACTCGTTGCTCCACTCCCCCATCACCCATGACGGATCATACAACATAAATATGAATTTAAACATATGCATTACATAGATAAAATCATAAAAGCAGTTGAGCATGTTATGAAGCACAACACAAGCATGAGTTTGTACATATTCAATTCCTAATCACACAATTATCCAAGGAAATCATACACATAGTTAAAAGAAGTTGAGAATCATATCTCAACACCCTCATACATTACAATTTGCTAACTACTACTCATTCAGACATTTCAACAAACACTTTAAAAGACATACATCAACATACATGACATATGTTGATCACATAGGCATTAGGCCAAATCCTTTCACTAGGGAGTTGCCCCAATCATAACACGCGTACACCCATGACGGATAGTCATGCAAAGTAGGAATCCAAGTTCCATATTCATTTGAACATTTTCACAAACACTTAGCTACACATTTCAACATATATAGCGTATAGTGGCCGTGGCGTGATTCAGGGCAAATCCTTTCGTCAAAGGGGTATTGCCAATACAACAATCGTATATCCATGATAATTAGTCATGGCGAGTACGAATGAGGATTCTATACTCATTCAGTCATTTTCTCAAACACTTAGAATACACTATTACAACATACATGGTGTATGTTAACAAAACATGTATTAGGGCTATTCTTTCGACAAGCAAGTATTTTATCCACGTATAATATATTCATACAGCAAATAATCATGGCAAATACATCTCCAAAATTTATACGTATACGGTACTTTCTAGAATACACAATTTTAACATACATAGTGTATATAAGCAAAACATGTATTAGGGCGAGTCCTTTCGCCAAACAAGTAATTTATCCACATATAATATATTTATACAACAATTATTCATGACAAACACATTTCCAAAATTTGTACGTATACGGTACTTTCTACAAATACCTAGAGTATGTAGAATTCCATATTTTTCATCTTTAATCGAAACGAAAAACAGACAGCACTTTGTACATATGCAATTGCATGCAGATCATGAATCTATCATTATCTAACATTGAAAGCGTTGAAAACCATAACCTATACACCTAAAGTCCGCACCTTTTGTCGTAGAATCGTAACGGAGTCGATAGATTTGCTGAGGCGTTGTATACGGCGATTCAACAACCTATATGATAAAATAGGTTAGCTATTTCATAACCTACAACTCTTAAAACCCCAAATCAGCTTAGGTTTGGGGTTTCTTACCTAGAAACGTCGCTGAAATCGCCGGGAAAGTGATAAGAATGTGGTGTTTAAGCACCTAAGGCAGCAAGGAAGAAAGACAGGAAGGATCTCCCACAATTCTCCCACTTTCTCTCTCTTTTCTCTCCTCTCTCTCTAGGGTTTCTCTCAAATTCATATGGCTGCAATGAGAGAGGGTTTAAGGTCCTTATATAGTCTAAAAACTCACCGAAATAGACTCCAGGTCAAAGTATACTTAGGTTATAACCAAAACGGGTCAGTTTCAGCTCAACAGAGGACTTCTGGCGGGCCTCCTTGAGCCAAAGGTCGAACTTAAACTCACCGACACCAGATCTAGGTGGAGTTAAGTTTTCGTTTCGGTCAGGATTTCAGATCATGCGTGGCAGACCAGTTTCAGTTCAACGGTCAGCGGATCTCGATCGGAGATTCCGAGTACATGTAAATGTGTATGAAATTTCTCCTGATCCGAGGGTGTAATTTGGTCTGATTCTGACGGTCTGGTTGCTTAAAACTGATCCGCAAGCAACACGTGCCAGATTACTATTCAAGATATTTATTTTGTAAAGAAAACAAGTGTTTTCACACTCTCTCGCTCCGGACTCAAGCGAACAGCCGTGGGACACTGTCTGGATTTGATTTCTGAAATGGTTGTCAAGCCCAGCAAGGCTGTAACAGCCCGAATTTTTCTCAACCTGGAATTAGACGTCCTTAGGCGATGAGTCAATCCTAACACCGGTTTAACTTCTCAAACACTTGATTAAAGCCTCAAATCCCTTTTCAAACCATTTTCTTCACAAATCCCACCCATCACTACCTTGTTCTTTCAATTTTTCTAAGCACTTTCATCCAAGACACTATCCTAAACTAGCTAAGTAGTATAACTTGGATCACTTTATAAACAAACTACAAAGGCCCAGGTACCACCTCAGACAAAAATCATACAGGACTAAATCCTTTAGAAATTAGGCGAGAATTAGCTAGTGTGAAACTAGAGTGCCTGTGAAATTAGCACCAATCACTTTAAATACGATCTGCAAGACCCAAAACTTGTAGAATCATTGACGCTAGGTTACGCTAAAATCTAGGATCAATCTCATTACCCGGCTGCTCTCGGGAGCATCACGAAACTCTGTATCGGATCTGGACCGCACGTCGGAAGTCCGATTAACACGAAGTTAAGGACTTAGGACCGCCTCGCTGGGCTTAACAACCATCTCGGAAATCAAATCCAAATAGTGTCCCATCGCTATTCGCTTGAGCTCGGAGTGAAGAGTGTGAGAAATGTGAAATTAATTCAAAATAAAATATCTTGAATAGTAATCTGGCACCTCTCGCTTGCGGATCAGTTTTAAGCAACTAGACCGTCAGAATCAGACCAAATTACACCCTCGGATCAGGAGAAATTTCATACACATTTACATGTACTCGGAATCTCCGATCGAGATCCACTGACCGTTGAACTGAAACTGGTCCGCCACGCATGATCTGGAATCCCGACCGAAACAAAAACTTAATAGTACGTAGATCCGATGTCGGTGAGCTTAAGTCCGACCTTTGGCTCAAGGAGGCCCGCCAGAAGTCCTCCGTTGATCTGGAAAAGTCCCGCTTTGGTTATAACCTAAGTATATCTTGACTTGAAGTCTAATTTGGAGACTTTTTAGGCTATATAAGGACCTTTGAACTCTCTCTCTCACAGCCATACGAATTTGAGATTTGAGAGAGAGAAAAGAGAGAGAAAGTGTGGGAGCAGTGGGAGAATCTCCCTGCCACTTTATCCTGTCGCTACACAAGCTACACCGCTCCGTTCTAATCGCTTTCCCGGCGATTCCAGCTCCGTTTCTAGGTAAGAAACCCTAATCCTAATCTGATTTGGGGCTTGGGTGGATGTAGGTTACAAAATACATAACCTATTTCGTTCTATAGGTTGCCAAACTGCCATATACGAAAGCTTAGCAAACCTATCGACTTCGTTACGATTCTACGACAAAAGGTGTGGACTTTAGGTGTATAGGTTATGGTTTTCAACGCTTTCAATGTCAGATAATGATAGATTCATGATCTGCATGCAATTGCACATGTACAAAGTGCTGTCGGTTTTCCATTTCGATTAAAGATGAAAAATATGGAATTCTACATACTCTAGGTATTTGTAGAAAGTACCGTATACGTACAAATTTTGGAAATGTGTTTGACATGATTAATTGTTGTATGAATATATTATATGTGGATAAATTACTTGTTTGGCGAAAGGACTCGCCCAATACATGTTTTGCTTATATACACTATGTTGAAAGTGTGTATTCTAGAATGTACCGTATATGTATAAATTTTGGAGATGTATTTGCTATGATTATTTGCTGTATGAATATATTATACATGGATAAAATACTTACTTGGCGAAAGGATAGCCCTAATACATGTTTTTGCTAATATACATTATGTATGTTAAAATAGTGTATTCTAAGTGTTTGTGAAAATGTTCAAATGAATATGGAACTTAGATTCCTACTTTCCATGACTATCCGTCATGGGTGTACATGTGTTATGATTGGGGCAACTCCCTAGTGAAAGGATTTGGCCTAATACTTATGTGAACAACATATGTCATGCATGTTGATGTATGTAGTCTAAGTGTTTGTTGAAATGTTTGAATGAGTAGTAGTTAGTAAATCGTAATGTATAAGGGTGTTGAGATATGATTCTCAACTTCTTTTAACTATGTGTATGTTTTCCTTGGATAGTTGTGTGAATAGGAATTGAATATGTACAAACTCATGCTTGTGTTGTGCTTTATAACATGCTCAACTGCTTTTATGATTTTATCTATGTAATGCATATGTTTAAATTCATATTTACCTTGTATGATCCGTCAGGGTGATGGGGGAGTGGATCAACGAGTGCGTGTAACAACCCTGACAGCCCTAAACGGATAATACCAGACTTTGATTGTATGATTTGAATCTTGATCCATTACTGCTTTATCTATCTGCAATTAATTGTGTTTGGGGCTATGATTATAGTCCAGACAATCGGTACCAGAATTGAATTCGTGACTGTGATTCATTTGCCACGTGAGATGTGTTCGACGAATCCGAGTCGTACTTCGGTTGGCGATAGTGGTTGGCCACACGAAGTGCTTATGCGCTTCATATCGTTCAACTTGTTGTGTGCTCGAGCTAGCTGAGCTCGTCAAGTAACCCGATCTGTCTAATGTATGTTCACCATGTTTAGACGCTACTACTTGAACCTAGGGTACCAAACTTATCAGTGAAATCCCTTTTAGCCATGGTACCTCGATCTGCTAAGACTCATGAGCCGGACATGGTGGTATGGGACACCGTGGTCGAGCTATCAGCCTATGCTGGGGTTACGTGCCTCCCCGTAATGACCAGTGAGTAACCAGACTCGTGAGCCGATTATGGTGGTATGGGACACTATATTCAAGCTGTCGACACCTACGGCGAGAGCCGAATACGGTGAGACCTGTATTCGTGCTGACGGGCGACGAGTCCTCCCAGTGTCTTCGAGTATACTCTAAGGTCTGTGATTGGCGATGAGCCCTTCACAGCAACTAGAGTATGAGTTGAGCCGAGTACGGTGAGATCTGTATTCGAGCTGACGGCCAGCGATTGAGCTGAGTACAGTGAGACCTGTATTCGAGCTGACGGCCAGCAATTGAGTCACATACGGTGAGATCTGTATCCGTGCTGATGGGTGACAAGCCCTTTGTGATGCATTCGTTATGCCTCTCAAACCATAATATCGTATGAGATTAACTAGGACTGACGACCCTAGAATGGATCATGTTTGGGATTATACAAGGGAGGTACCTTAGTTTCCCAATACTACTGTTTGAAATGGACTAATAAATACTCGGTAATCATGTTCATCATCGCACTGCATGTGCCTAGTAGATGTGGATCACTGAGGGATGAACACATTCGCGAACGTAAGATGGTGTCGCATGAGGGTGGTTTGGCAAGAGCATACATCATGTCATTTCATACTTGCATTAAATAAGAGTTGTTAGAATTGTTTGATTGTACTGCTTTATCATTACTGCTTGACTGAGTTGATAACATGCTAACCTATTCTTTATTGTTCCACTGAGTTGATCACTCACTCCCACGTTACGGGACGGTGTTTTTAAACACCAACCAGACCCTGTTGTAGCTGCAGGTGTTGGCGATGCTTGTGAGGCGGAGCCAGACCTTTGCAACGATGAGGACACTTTCTTGCATATGTTATTTTCTGGTAGCTTCATGTGAGTCGTGCCTTGATCGACGGGGTTACAGGGATGTTGACTAGATGACACTACACCTTTGGTATATTTTGAAATTATACTTATAATTCTTTAACCTGGTAACATTATCACACTCTGGAGACTCACCATAGTTTATATATGTTATCTGTCTATCACAGTCTTCCGCTTGCAATTTAACTGTCTCTAGAGTATGATATTCTGTTTTGGCTTAATCTCGCTCATGTTCAATGCACTAATATAGACAACATTCAATCATCATTATCTATGTTGCATAAGTGATGTTATGGAAACTCGAGAGTTGAGTTATGCTCGACCCCCGATTTTTTGGGATGTTACGGTTGGTATCAGAGTATGATTTAGATTAAACCGAACCTGGGTTATGGTCACACGACGTACTCTGACGCACTCTGACTTAGGAGGGAGCGACGGAACGTAGAAACAGTCATAGATATCCCGAGTTCGCCAATTGGCGAAGTTCACTGAAAACGAACACCGAAATCGAGTCTGTATTCAACCATGGTCGCACGGGTCGACCTTAAAACATTCCTAAGCCATCTATTGCTGATTCTAGATTACAATCCACCTCACCTCAACCATTAAAAATTGGTAGAATACGGGATAAGCGTGATGATGATAACTACTCCGAATCCTCGGAGCTTCTCTGGACTCCTCACAGAGACTTCTCGAATCCATGAGGAATGAAAGCAGAAAATAGAAATAAATCCTAATACATTTGAAATTGATTAATGAATGACTAACAACGAGTTCACAACCCTTTAAATAGGGATACCAATTAATGGGAAAGAAATCAAAATCGAACTACAAATAAGACTCCTAGAATTCGCGACTTACTAAGGTCGTGATGTCTACTAGTGCGCAAGGTTTTCGGCCAAAAAATAGTAAGTGTCCTATTTGACTTCACCAAACCGTTCTCCTAATTATTCTAAGCTCTTTACGCGATGAGCGCAACTCCTAAAGTCCAACAGATGAAGAGTAATCAAACTAAAACTACTATTTTTAGTAAAACGAAATTGAAATAGGGAATCGACCATCAATCGGAGGGTTTTTTTGTAATTTTGAACTGCGCAACCCGACATAGCAGGGTTGGTTGGCTTCATTAGCTCGTTCTACCCCAAATTCATATATTTTACGTCAGATAACTCATTCCGGATTGCAAGATACGTCTGATTTGACCCGAAACGACTCGACATGGAGTCGGGGGGCCACACGCGTCAATCCGAGGGAGAATCATGTGGACCCAGGGTGCATTTGGCACCTTGGGGGGTTGAGGAACATCACCTAACTGCGGCGGCAGCACGCCGGGCAATGCGGACAGCGGCGAAACTACGGTTACGCGGTCGACCGCGGTCAGGCTTGGCCGTACGGGTCGGGCCGGGTCTGGTCATGGTCGGCCTGACCCCCTGGCACGTGTGGTGCATGCGGAATTGCTGGAGGGTCCCTATTTCACATCACTTTGCCTCCCTTTCTCTTATTTCACCCTTCCAAGCCCTCCAACTTGCTGTTTTTCTCTCCAAACTCCCTTCCAATCGTCTCATCTCCCATTTTCGACCACAACCTTTTTATATACACCATCCACGATAATCCTTACCTCCCTACCCTCTTTGTTTCCCTCATTTGGACCCCCCCCCCCCATTTGGAGCTCAAAATCGGGCAAGCCCTCTAACCCATCCATTTTCTTCATTTTCCTTTCTTTACTCCTTGTCAGTTGGGCCTCTACAACCCCTGATGAGAACCAAATCTGTGGAGAACCAAAACTCCAGCCCCTTTTCTCCCTTTAGGGCCCGTTCGGCCAAACTACATTAGGTGAGTAAGGTAGATAGAATTGTATAAATAGTAATAAATGTATGTGTATGATCTGGTCCCTAGATTGGGTGTATTCCATGATTTCCAATATCATGTTTGGACTGTATGCAATTAACGGTAAATTCCGTGATTTTTCTTTCAATTGACGTTTAGAAATTCATTATCCTAGGATTTGGAAATCCCCTCTCACACTTTTCCAACACCAGGCTCATTTTCCAAAGCCTATAAAATTATTTTTTATCCCACCCACCCTCCTACCAAACATGTCATTCCCAATCCCAAAGTAAAATTAGTAATGCAGTCCCATTTAGTACGACTTAAGACCACTGGCCAAATAGGCCCATGGAGTTTTGGACCTAGAATGGTAATCCTAGATTTCGAAAGACCTAAAAGTGTAGGAAATCCAACAATTTATAATGTGAACCTTAGGACCCTTTTGGCTGGCATGAGCATGTGTGAAATGCTCGAGCATAGTTAAATTTAAGTTCGGGCGACTCAATTCCAATTAGGCAACTTTGACCCTAAGTGATAAAACCTTCCTATAATAGAAATGATGTGAAATCATCTAGCGTATGAGTTTTGGATTACAACTATTGGATTACCGCTACTCATAAGTTAAGACTAGGCTACTAGTTGTACTGCTAGGATAAATGAATGATAAACCTAGTTAGTCGGCTTGATTAGGTTGGAGCGAGACCCCATTCCTTCATCCCCGTAAGACTTATGGGCTTGCTTAACAACTCTTAGGAAGCTTGTCTGACTTAGAAACGATTCATGCTAAGAGAAAACCTATATGTCACTTGGATTTAATGTTAAGACAAATCAATACATCCCTTAGAATTTCCTTCTCAAGGGCTAATTACAACCAAGAACACGGAGTAGAGAAACTATATCTAAGCAAGGTATCTGCGGTTTGAATGGAATTCTCAATCCTGGTAGTTACCAATGAACTCTATGCTTTGATCAAGCAGAGAGTCGGGATTAACTAGGATTCAGAACTGATACGACAATTTTCTGTCTTCGCGAGGTAGAAGGTCCATGTATCCGATTCTGACCCACTACACAACCTTCTTTCCTTGTTGGCTCGACCACTTACAACCAAAAGTTTATAACTTCGTCTTTGAGAAGTGTAAGAATATATAGCCAATAGAGATTTTTCCTTTTAGGCCTAAGGAATTTCCCAAGTGAGCAACAGACAGTTAGGAATTAGGTCCCAAATCACATGCCGTGTTGGCATACATATGGTGTATATGAACGTAGAAAGATAACCTGCCTGTTAGGCTTGACATGAGTAAATAAGGTAGGTCGGGACCGTGATGATAGTCCTCCTTTGGTAGACCTAGGCATCTGGCCTCAAACTCACACCTGTCTCTGCAATCAACCATAATACCCATCATCTTTAGCTCTTTTCTGTAACCATAGGTATCAATGCCATAGTACACATCATCGATGAAAGTCAGACCAATGTATTTCCCATTTCATGTCAAGGATAGGTCCTAATTACACCTTGTTCCGATATATGGAGCAGGACATAAATCTTGAGCCTTGAGGGTGAAAATAAATTTTAAGGGGGGTAGAACATTATGAGCCTAATCTAGTTAAGCCAGTTTATACGTCCTCTTTAATCAGAGTGGCGCAGCGAAAGCATGGTGGACCCTACCCCACCGACCCAGGATCGAAATTGTGCTCGTTGAATACGAACATTATAGAAGCCCTAGCAAGTTCTACTACGAGAAACCGTTTTAGGATGATCTAGTAAGATTTGATTCACCATTTCCTTGGACATAGATAACAACAAGGATTCTCTTAGACTAAGACCCAAAAGGGCAACCTTAGACATGGACAATTTGAACCTTTCAATGATGGACATTCCCTACGTTTTTAGAGTGATCGGACTACTGAGTTACCGACATCTACAACTGCGAAGTTTTCGCGGCTTGACCCAATTCTTAATCCTGGGCGACTACCAACGGACTCACTGCTGATGAGCAGAAGACTAGGATCCGCCAGGATTCTGAAGGGATACGATGAGCTTTCTACCCTAGCTCGGTAGATGATCGATGTATCGGGATCAAGCCCACCATAAACGTCTCTCCGTGATGGTCAAACAATGAAAACAGCTATCTTACTCTAAATAATTGAGAATTGTCGTCAAGACTCCAAATAGGTACAGAAATAAATTGTAGCAAACCATCAAGGTATGAGAAACGGATAAAGAAATAAGTTTTAAGGGGGGTAGAGTAAAATGAACCAGGCTAATATACACCCTACCGCGCATAGAGACTTGAAAACAATAAGTTTTAGACAAATGAAATAATAAAATCTTTCCTTATTACCCTTAGGCAATTTCGGGGACAAAATTTTGTTTTAAGGGGGGTAGATTGTAACAGTCCGGATTTTTTCCAACCTGGAATTAGACGTCCTTAGGCGATGAGTCAATCCTAACACCGGTTTAACTTCTCAAACACTCGATTAAAGCCTCAAATCCCTTTTCAAACCATTTTCTTCACAAATCCCACCCTTCACTACCTTGTTCTTTCAATTTTTCTAAGCACTTTCATCCTAGACACTATCCTAAACTAGCTAAGTAGTATAACTTGAATCAATTTATATACAAACTACAAAGGCCCAGGTACCACCTCAGACAGAAATCATACAGGACTAAATCCTTTAGAAATTAGGCGAGAATTAGCTAATGTGAAACTAGATTGCCTGTGAAATTAGCACCAATCACTTTAAATACAATCTGCAAGACCCAATACTTGTAGAATCATTGACGCTAGATTACCCTAAAATCTAGGATCAATCTCATTACCCGGCTGCTCTCAGGAGCATCACGAAACTCCGTATCGGATCTGGACCGCACGTCGGAAGTCCGATTAACACGAAGTTAAGGACTTACGACCGCCTCGCTGGGCTTGACAACCATCTCGGAAATCAAATCTAGATAGTGTCCCAGCGCTATTTGCTTAAGCTCGGAGTGAAGAGTGTGAGAAATGTGAAATTAATTCAAAATAAAATATCTTGAATAGTAATCTGGCACCTCTCGCTTGCGGATCAGTTTTAAGCAACCAGACCGTCAGAATCAGACCAAATTACACCCTCGGATCAGGAGAAATTTCATACGCATTTACATGTACTCGGAATCTCCGATCGAGATCCACTGGCCGTTGAACTGAAACTGGTCCGCCATGCGTGATCTGGAATCCCGACCGAAACAAAAACTTAATAGTACGTAGATCCGGTGTCGGTGAGCTTAAGTCCGACCTTTGGCTTAAGGAGGCCGCCAAAAGTCCTCCGTTGAGCTGGAAAAGTCCCGCTTTGGTTATAACCTAAGTATTCTTGACTTGAAGTCTAATTTGGAGACTTTTTAGGCTATATAAGGACCTTTGAACTCTCTCTCACAGTCATACGAATTTGAGATTTGAGAGAGAGAAAAGAGAGAGAAAGTGTGGGAGCAATGGGAGAATCTCCCTGCCACTTTATCCTGCCGCTACACAAGCTACACCGCTCCGTTCTAATCGCTTTCCCGGCGATTCCAGCTCCGTTTCTAGGTAAGAAACCCTAACCCCAATCTGATTTGGGGCTTACGTGGTTGTAGGTTATAAAATAGCTAACCTATTTCGTTCTATAGGTTGCCAAACTGCTATATACGAAAGCTTAGCAAACCTATCGACTTCGTTACGATTCTACGACAAAAGGTGCGGACTTTAGGTGTATAGGTTATGGTTTTCAACGCTTTCAATGTCAGATAATGATAGATTCATGATCTGCATGCAATTGCACATGTACAAAGTGCTGTCTGTTTTCTGTTTCGATTAAAGATGAAGAATATGGAATTTTACATACTATAGGAATTTGTAGAAAGTACCGTATATGTATAAATTTTGGAAATGTGTTTGCCATGATTATTTGCTGTATGAATATATTATATATGGATAAAATACTTGTTTGGCAAAAGGGCTCGCCCTAGTACATGTTTTGCTTATATACACTATGTATGTTGAAATAGTGTATTTTAAGTGTTTGTGAAAATGACTGAATGAGTATAGAATTCTCATTCGTGCTCGCCATGACTAATTGTCATGAATATATGATTGTTGTATTGGCGATACCCCTTTGACGAAAGGATTTGCCCTGAATCACGCCACGGCCACTATACGCTATATATGTTGAAATGTGTAGCCCAATTGTTTGTGAAAATGTTTAAATGAATATGGAACTTGGATTCCTACTTTCCATGACTATCCGTCGTGGGTGTATGCGTGTTACGGTTGGGGCAACTCCCTAGTGAAAGGATTTGGCCAAATGCCTATGTGTGATCAACATATGTCATGTATGTTGATGTATGTCTTTTAAAGTGTTTGTTGAAATGTCTGAATGAGTAGTAGTTAGCAAATTGTAATGTATGAGGGTGTTGAGATATGATTCTCAACTTCTTTTAACTATGTGTATGATTTCCTTGGATAATTGTGTGATTAGGAATTGAATATGTACAAACTCATGCTTGTGTTGTGCTTCATAACATGCTCAACTGCTTTTATGATTTTATCTATGTAATGCATATGTTTAAATTCATATTTACGTTGTATGATCCGTCATGGGTGATGGGGGAGTGGAGCAACGAGTGCGTGCAACAGCCCTGGAAGCCCTAAATGGATAATACCAGACTTTTGATTGTATGATTTGAATCTTGATCCATTACTGCTTTATCTATCTGCAATTGATTGTGTTTGGGGCTATGATTATAGTCCAGACAATCGGTACCAGAATTGAATTCGTGACTGTGATTCATTTGCCACGTGAGATGTGTTCGACAAACCCGAGTCGTACTTCGGTTGGCGATAGTGGTTGGCCACACGAAGTGCTTATGCGCTTCATATCGTTCAACTTGTTATACGCTCGAGCTAACCGAGCTTGTCAAGTCACCCGATATGTCTAATGTATGTTCACTATGTTTAGACGCTACTACTTGAACCTAGGGTACCAAACTTACCAGTGAAATCCCTTTTAACCATGGTACCTCGATTTGCTAAGGCTCATGAACC
Organism: Magnolia officinalis; assembly: GCA_021015155.1. Taxonomy (NCBI): domain Eukaryota; kingdom Viridiplantae; phylum Streptophyta; class Magnoliopsida; order Magnoliales; family Magnoliaceae; genus Magnolia; species Magnolia officinalis. Next base: position 66,243,576 of record JAJHSJ010000004.1, read on the forward strand.
GGACATGGTGGTATGGGACACCGTGGTCGAGCTGTCGGCCTACGCTGGGGTTACGTACCTCCCCGTAGTGACCAGTGAGCAACCAGACGCGTGAGCCGATTATGGTGGTATGGGACACTATATTCAAGCTGTCGACACCTACGGCGAGAGCCGAATATGGTGAGACCTGTATTCGTGCTGACGGGCGACAAGTCCTCCTAGTGTCTTCGAGTATACTCTAAGGTCTGTGATTGGCGACGAGCCCTTCACAGCAACTAGAGTATGAGTTGAGCCGAGTACTGTGAGATCTGTATTCGAGCTGACGGCCAGCGATTGAGCCGAGTACGGTGAGAACTGTATTCGAGCTGACGGCTAGCAATTGAGCCGCATACGGTGAGATCTGTATCCGTGCTGACGGGTGACGAGCCCTTTGTGATGCCTTCGCTATGCCTCTCAAACCATAATATCGTATGAGATTAACTAGTACTGACGACCCTAGAATGGATCATGTTTGGGAATTATACAAGGGAGGTACCATAGTTTCCCAATACTGCTGTTTGAAATGGACTAATAAATACTCGGTAATCATGCTCATCATCGCACTGCATGTGCTTGGTAGATGTGGAGCACTAAGGGATGAACGCATTCGCGAACGTAAGATGGTGTCGCATGAGGGTGGTTTGGCAAGGGCATACATCATGTCATTTCATACTTGCATTAAATAAGAGTAGTTAGAATTGTTTGATTGTACTGCTTTATCATTACTGCTTGACTGAGTTGATAACATGTTAACCTATGCTTTATTGTTCCACTGAGTTGATCACTCACTCCCACGTTACGGGACGGTGTTTTTAAACACCAACCAAACCCTGTTGTAGCTGCAGGTGTTGGCGATGCTTGTGAGGCGGAGCCAGACCTCTGCAACGATGAGGACACTTTCTTGCATATGTTATTTTCTGGCAGCTTCATGTGAGCCGTGCCTTGATCGACGGGGTTACAGGGATGTTGACTAGATGACACTACACCTTTGGTATATTTTGAAATTATACTTGTAATTCTTTAACCTGGTAACATTATCACACTCTGGAGACTCACCATAGTTTATATATGTTATCTATCTATCACAGTCTTCCGCTTGCAATTTAACTGTCTCTGGAGTATGATATTATGTTTTGGCTTAATCTCGCTCATGTTCAATGCACTAATACAGACAACATTCAATCATCATTATCTATGTTGCACAAGTGATGTTCTGGAAACTCGAGAGTTGAGTTATGCTCGACCCCCGATTTTTTGGGATGTTACAGTTGGTATCAGAGCATGATTTGGATTAAACCGGACTTGGGTTATGGTCACACGACGCACTCTGACGCATTTTGACTTAGGAGAAAGCGACGGAACGTAGAAACAGTCATAGGTTACAAAGGCAGAGTTACCTCCGATTTTTCGGGATGTTACAAAGGCGGTCCTAATTCCTTAACTTCGTGTTAATCGGACTTCCGATGTGCAGTCCAGATCTGATACGGAGTTTCGAGATGCTCCCGAAAGCAGCCGGGTAATGAGATTGATCCTAGATTTTAGGGTAACCTAGCGTCAATGATTCTTCAAGTTTTAGGTCTTGCAGATCGTATTTAAAGTGATTGGTGCTAATTTTACAGGTACTCTAGTTTCACACTAGCTAAATCTCGCCTAATTTCTAAAGGATTTAGTCCTGGGTGATTTCGGTCTGAGGTGGTACTTAGTCCTTTGTAGTTTGTATATAAAGTAATTCAAGTTATTCTACTTAGCTAGTTTGAAATAGTGTCTAGGATGAAAGTTGTCACGCCCCAAACTCGGAAACCGGGCTCACAAAATTCCCGATCGCCGAATTCGGCGCCGACAGCCTCCGTAGAACCCCGCAGCAGAGGCAGCAGTTTCGACCGCCTCAGCGACCGCAGCAGCCGCAACACGTTCAGAGGGGACAGGCACTTCCCCAGCCGGCTCAGGCTAGGTTCTACACGGCTCAGCAGGATCCGCAGTCATCTGGAGGGGTTGTCGAGGGTATGATTTTAGTCTCTGCATGCGTTACACGTGTGTTGTTTGATTCTGGTGCATCGCATTCTTTTATGGCCGAGAGTTTCTACCGATCGACTGGCCTACCGTTGGAGTCTACTCATGAGAGTCTGTCAGTATCGACTCCCTTGGGGAAGACTGCAGTGTTGGGCCGATTTTGCTCGTCTTGCCCCGTTCTAGTCAGAGATACCTTTTTGCCTGTCGATCTATTTGCATTACCGATGTCCGAGTTCGATGTCATCCTGGGCATGGATTGGCTTACTGAGTACTATGCCATATTGGATTGCTCCGCGAGGATAGTCACGTTCTGTATACCCGGTGTGCCGCAGTTCCAGTTCATTGCAGAGCCCAGAGGAGAGCCGTTGTCTTGTTTGATGTCGTGTGCCATAGAGGAGCCCATAGCAGTGAGCTTTGACCAGTTGCTTGTTGTTTGCGATTTTCCCGATGTGTTCCAGGAGATTCCGGGATTACCTCCTCGTCGACTCACCGAGTTTCAGATTGATCTCGTGCCTGGTACCGCGCCTATTTCGAAGGCCCCGTATCGTATGACACCATTGGAGTTTCGGGAACTGCAGAAGCAGTTAGACGAGTTGCGCGAGTTGGGGTTTATCCGTCCGAGCAGTTCACCGTGGGGAGCACCGGTACTCTTCGTGAAGAAGAAGGATAGATCGTTGAGGCTCTGCGTAGACTACCGCGAGCTCAACAAGGTCACGATCAAGAACATGTACCCGCTCCCGAGGATTGATGATTTGTTTGATCAACTGCAGGGTGCAAGAAGAAGCCGATGGGTGATCGTAGATCTTTGTTTTTCATGCATTTTATTTGATTAAGGGTCCACATATGTGAGACCCACCTTGATGTATATTTGTATGCAAGAGGGGCCCATAGTGGCGGGGTCCCTCCATCCTCACCGATCTTTCTCTCTCTCTCTCTCCCTTTTCCTTTGTATCTGATGACTTGTGGCCCACTTGATGTATGTATCCCATCCATACCATCCAAATAGTGGGCCACCTTGCCTTTTTCTTATTTTTGGTTTGGGCCATCCAAATGGTGGGCCACCCAGATGAAAGAGGAAGCACAAATATTAGCCTAATCGAAAATAAGTGGGCCGTGTGGGACCCACCTTGATGGGGTGTTCATCCACACCATCTGTCCAAGCTACCGTGAAGTGTGGCTGACAGTGGGAGTAGCTAACAGTGGCAGTGTGTGCACTGACAGTGGGTGTGGACCAGCATGGGTCCACGAGACCCATCCATACCGTCCATCCCTTTTTATAGGGCCCACCATGGGGTGCGTGCCCCTCCCAACCGTCCACCATTCTGAAAAGTGTGACCCACGTCCGTGTGAGGGCCTCCCTGACACCCTGATTCATAGCTCAACTGGCGGACTGAGTGGAGATACCTCATTGCAACACGTGAGGTCTTGGCACCGTCTCCCTGTGTGGGTGGCCTGTGCGTGGGGCCCACCTAAGTTTGGTGCGGTTGAAACTGGGTCTGACCCTTCATTCAAGTGGGACACCCACGATGGGTGGGCTGGATTTGTGGACCCCATCTCGGTGGGCCTAAAATGATTATGAATGTTTTTTTGATGGAGGGTAACCCTCTCAACTGCTGTATTTGGTGGAGCCCACACAAGTCACGGTTTGACTTGATTTTTAAGACCTAGGGCCACGCTGGAATGGTGCATCTAACGGATGGTATTGATGTTGGCAACATCAATGGTGGGACCCACACCCCACGTGTGGAGCCTCCCCTTGATCCACGTCACCGTCCAGGCCGTGGATGGCCTGGACGTGTGTTTTAATATATATTATATTATATATATTGTATATTATATTATATTATATACGTATGATATATTATATTATATAATATATATCTTATATAATATCTAAGATAAGGTGGTGGGCCCTACGTGGGACCCACCTCTATTGTGTCAGTGCAAAACAAAGAAAAAAAAAAGAAAGAAAAAGCAAAGGAGAGGGGCACGTGGCACCCTCTCTCTCTCTAGCTCTCTCTCCCTCTGATGTTCTCTCTCTAGCTCTCTCTCTCTGACGCTCTCTCTATCTCTCTCTAGCTTTCTCTCACTCTCTCTCTAACGCTCTCTCTATCTCTCTCTAGCTCTCTCTCACTCTCTCTCTAGCTCTCTCTATCTCTCTCTATCTTTCTTTCTATCTCTCTCTATCTCTCTCTTAATCATCCTAACTAGTCCCTGGTGCTGTGTTTGTGCATCCAAGTGGTCCATATGGTGGGGCCCACCTGTTTGTATTGTTAGGCCCAGATCCGAGGACCATTTGGTGCATACGAGGCTCAAGTGGCGAGGCCCCTTTGTTATATATATATGGCCCACATGAGAGGCCCATCGGTACTGCCTATTTGATTGCATGTGATCCATTTGTGCTCTAGATGGGCCCACTTGATTTGATTCGGCCCATTCGAATCAGCCCATTGAGTGAGGTTCCGCCAGGATGTTTGTGTCGATGTTTCTTTTGGTGGTCATGTCTTGGGAGCAATGTTGGTTTGACGTCCACATTGATGGGCAATGATGGTTAGATGTCCTCATTGTGACCTTCCCTTAGGCCTTGTTAGGTCATTCCCTTCATGGGTTAACCCAAATAAGTGGGCCCCATTCGCCGTATGTGATTGATCAATTCCGATTATCGGTGCCGATTACCGATACTGATATCGGTGCCGATTGTCGAGACCGACGCAAATTATCGACCCTGATTAGCGGTGTCGATTACCGATGCTCGAGGCCGACGCCGATTATCGATACCGAGTACGAGCATGTGACAACATGATATCATAATACATGTCCATACGCATCATCTGCATGCTTGTGATGAGATGAGTGATTGATCATAGCACCTGCCTTTGAGCAGATTATTTATGGGCTCCCGGTTAGGAGGTGTTGCCCTACATGAGCACACGAGACGCGCAGGATTGTTGTATGACTGGATAGTGTGATTCATGCATTCGCATCGTGTGATATGGTTACTGTACGCCCTAGCGACATCAGAGCCGTAGCCTCCACAAGCATATCGTAGTTGGCAGGATTGGATACCGGAAATCTTGTTCTACATGGAGTGCTATAGATATCCCTGGGTGAAAGTCCCTAAACCCATATGGTACTAAGAGGTTGCTCCAACGTCTAGACCGAGTGGGTGCATGAGCGCCGAGGGCTGATTACCAGAAGGCCGCACTTTTCACTGTATCGTGGTCGGTTGGAAGGGGGTACGGCCTTACCAGCCAGAAAGGAGGGGGCAATGCTAGGCTGAGTCTGACCAGCTCAAGGAATGGGTCCGCTATCGATGAGCCGAGCCCGATATTGGCAGGCGGATAGTGAGGACTTTTCTACTCACCTTATTACGCGCGATGGGGCGGCAATCTGATTGGAGTGTACTAGACCCCGGTGATATTCCATATTTGAGTTGTATTGATATATGAATATAGATGAGGATTCGCATGCTTGAGTTGCATCTCGCATTGTATGGCCTTGGTATGGTCGACATCATTCATGCCTTGCATCGCATAGCCTTGGTACGGCTAGTGGTATTCATGGATTCATCAGCATGTTCTGCATTACTCTGATACTGCATATCTGCATTACTACCTGGCGCACACACTTTCACCACCCTCTAAGCTTTCTATAAGCTTATGCACGACCGTTGCATGCAGGTGACGCGAGGACGCAGCAGCGCTAAGGCAGGAGCACAAAGCAGATCATTTTGGAGCTTTTGTCTATCATCATTGTATTTCCCTTTATGCTCATTGTACTTGTAAAGTTTTTGATCATAGTGGAAATGTGATGGAGTTTTTGGTTATTGTTTGTGGGTTATGCCTTTGGTTATGCTTATTACAAATTAAACTGATGTTGAAAATCCTCCTTGTAGCATCCCAGGATCGGAACCTGGCGTATGGGCGCTGGGAGCCGAGAATGGGGCTCTACGGAGGTTGTCGGCGCCAGATTCGGCGATCGGGAATTTTGTGAGCCCAGTTTCCGAGTTTGGGGCGTGACAAAAGTGCTTAGAAAAATTGAAAGAACAAGGTAGTGAAGGGTGGGATTTGTGAAGAAAATGGTTTGAAAAGAGATTTGAGGCTTTAATTGAGTGTTTGAGAAGTTAAACTGGTGTTAGGATTGACTCATCGCCTAAGGACGTCTAATTCCAGGTTGGAAAAAATTCGGGCAGTTACAAAGAGCTCCTGAAGACTTCTGCCGAGTAACAAGAGAAGCTGAAGGGCCTGGTAGGAGAAGGACAACTAAGGGGCATGATGCTCCAGGAGAAGGCCATATCAGTCTCGTTTGGACTCGACTGAGTCCGAACTGACAACCACAAAGGCTCACCTTGAATGGGCGGAGGAGGACAATACGCGGGCGGCTAAACTGGGGCAAGCTATGCTTGACCCATATAACCTGAACATCACAATCCATTGTAAAGTTAAACAAACGATCCATAACAACTACAATCCATACAACATGACAACCACGACCCATATAATACAGTGACTTTCAGAAGAGAAGCTCGGCATACAAGCCAAGACTCTGCAAGTTTCTTCCACCTTAATTTGCAAATGGGGATATTATCATCCTCCTCACTCTCATCCTCGGTGGTTAAAAACTACGACCCTTTCCTTTGGATTCAGAGCCACCGTTCGAAATAAGCGCCACATGCAGCATGCAAGCCACGACCCATTTAACATGATAACACCATAAACACCATAAACACCATTTAAGATTAAGACAGTCATGACCGATTTAACATGACAATTACGACCATAATGACATTTACAGTAGGAAGACGATCTCCTTTCAGCCAGCAACCAGTGATGATTGAAGAGACTGTTCTTCCTATTGTGTTGTGATTATGGTCTTTGATGTCATGTTACAACGGTCGCGGTTGTCATATTGTATGGGAAGTATTTCATCTCAACGACGATGATTCCGAAGAAATGCAAGAGCTGCGAAGGACAGGGCAGAAGGAAATGGAAGTAGCTAACCTTTTTCCGATGGCTGGGTGTTCGTTGAAATTGTCGAGTTGGCGGAGTTCGAAAGTTGTCTTCAGAACTTCCAGTAGAGGCCGTTGAGCTTTAAGCAGATCGTGAACATCCCTGATAGGGGCTCTATGGTTTCTTCAAGGAAGAAGAAGAGATCACGAATAAAGGAAGAACGCGATAGGGGCTCTATGGTTTCTTCGATTATCTACTCCATTATTTTGAATGAAAGAGCAAATAAATGCATGAATGCGGTTTGGCTCCCTTTCGCGTGATCACCAAAGTACCTCGGCTTCTCGACTCTGTTCTTCTTTTACCTTGGCAAATGCCTACCTACAGTTGAAACAAAATAAAATACAAACCTCGTAGTGGAAGAGGCTTTCAGACGAGCGAAATGACAAGGAGAAACAACGTCGCTCCCTAGCTGTTGGTCCCTGGATCTTGGCTTCTCTAGGAAAACAAAAGAAGAGAAATGAGAGGGTCTTTCAAATGTACATTAGTGCGACATTTGCTCCTTCCGAAGCTCGTGGTGCAAGTGATCAGTGGTCTGTGGGCCCCAGCATGATGTATGTGCTTCCTCCAGTCCGTTCGTCCAGTTTAAAATATCATTTTATGGCTTGAACCGGAAAACGAGAGTGATAGAACTCTCCGGTGGACCACACTGCGGAGAAATTATAGTTATTGGATATCCACTATTAAAATCCCCCTAGGGCCTACCGTGATTGGATCATGCTCGTTTTTGGTCTCCTGCCGTAAAATGATCTGTAGAAATATATGGACGGCATGGATGAAACACGTACTTGGTGGTGGGGCCCATAGAGCTCCGAGCACCCGCCATTGGACAGTGTCCCGGGGAGTAGCCGATCCGTCCTCGGGGGTTAAGATAGTGGGTGACTTCTGCTTCACGCCAGGACCGTACAAGTCCTGAACCAAGGTCAGGGGCATTTTCGTCCGAAAGAAAGTCTAAAAGCTGTCAGAATGCCATTTAGGAAATATATGGAGTGTCGTAGCGATAAAGGTAATTTGCCCAAACTTCAATGTGAGTACGGCCAATTTCCCATTTTTGGCATACACATATACGGTCGGTCAATACTTAATAAATGAATAATAACAAGGTCCACGTTCAGGTAATTGTATTGGCCTCTTGAATCATTCAATCTAAGGTATTCTGGTACTGCATGCTCTATCGATATTCTGGATAGAGTCGGGATCCTCTGTTATCTGGTCAACAGAACAACGGTCTGGATTATTAGACAATGGCTCCACTGTCAGAATTAAAAACCCATGTATAATGTACAAATACAATGGCCGCCTGTACCATGTAACTAACCTGAGCCGAAAACAAAGGGGAGCAGATTAGGTGAGACCCCGGCCATACCCAAGATGGTACAGGCCTTACCGTGGGGCCCACTTCATGTATGTATTTTGTATCCACTCCGTCCTCCGTTTTTTCAGACTATTTTAGGATATTATTCCAAAAATGATGCAGATCCAATTATCAGGTGGACCACGCCATAGGAAACAGCAGTGATTGATCATTAATAGGTCACAAAAGTTTTGGATAAGTTGATATTTATTTATTTTTTCCCTGCATCCAGGCTCATGTCACCTTATCAACAGATTGAATGGCTAATAAACACTACGGAAACATTGAGGTTCTTCCTAAGAAGTTTTTAATGATAGGGCGTTCAATCACTACTGTTTCCTGTAGTATGGTGCAACAGATAGCTGGACATGCTTCATTTTTGGGATAATGTGCTAAAGTGATATGGAAAATAGAATGGACGGTTTGGATACAGAATACATGTATCAATGTAGGCCCCACGATAAGGGCCGCACCCGTCTTGGGTGAAGGCAGGGTCTCACCTAATGCGCTCCCAGAATAAACAAGCGAAAGCAAGCCCATCGTTTTGTCTTCTTTCTTTTCGTTTTTATTTAATAGGAAATTTTTAGAAAGAAAAATCCTTGGATGGTTTTCTTTGAGAAACAAAGGGAAGAAGAAACCACAGCTCCAAACCAGGGGCTTTAACCTCCTACAAAACAACGACCCTTTCTCTGATGGACGCTCAGAAAACGTCTGTCTATTTCTCTTTCAAATATTGGAATTTGTCTTCTCATACATGGCTAGTACTATATCTTGGGTCATATGCTTTTATTCCATCTTTCTTGTACATTGCAGCTCCGAAGAAGTCGTGACCGTCGATGTCCATACTGCTAAGGATCTCATTCGCTCAGGCCATCGTTACCTGGACGTGAGGTGGGATGGCCTAGCAACCAGTTCCCTTTAATTCCATGGTTTTTTTTTTTTCTCTTCATCTTCTTCTTCTTATTTTGAGCTTTTGTCCTTCTTTTAATGTATTTGTTTGTTAAATTTGGATGATAATAGGACGGTTGAAGAGTACAAGAAAGGACATTTGGAAAACGCGTTGAATGTACCTTACATGTTTATTACGTCTCAAGGTTTTCGCTTTTCGTATCATTTCCTTTTTTTATATATATTTTCCGCCGAAAAATAGAGAGTACTTGTATTTGTATAGGCAAGCAAAAGATAGAGGATGCATATATTAGTTCCATTTTTCCCCCTAGTCTTCTCATTATTATTGTAATATTCTTATATTTTTTTCTGGTTTGTTTGGAAAATTCAGGTAGGGTTAAAAACGCTCAATTTCTGGAGCAGGTTTCATTGATTTGCAATAAGGAAGATCATCTAGTCGTGGTAATCAACATCATCATCATCCTTAATTTGGCTCTTTATTCATGGATTACAATGATTCATGACTGTTGAATCAGGTTTAGCTAGCATGCGCATGGTGCCTGTGTACTCAGCCTACTGGTTTTGAATATTTTGATACCCACCTCCACTTTTAGAGGTGGTAATGGGCCGAGCCAGACTAGTTCCAGGCCCGCCTGACATTTCAATGCCACGTGGACGCTAAAAAAATAAGGCCTGACCTAACCCGGCCTGCACAGGCCCAAAAATTGATAGATCAAGTGGGTCACACATGCACTAAAGAAATGGAGACCTAGAAGAATGAAATCAATATGCTACATTGAAGATGTATATGTTCACAAATCAAGGATTAGAATTACATACTTGTAAGATATAAGATATGTACATATGAAGTCATGTCAGGTTAAAATGACTTCAGCCCAAGCCCAGCTGAAAAATTGATTACACCATGCATGCTAGGCCCAGGCCCGACCCATGGACCAAGCAACAGGTCCAATTCCAGTCCAAAGCCAGGTCGGGCTTGTCGAATGAGCAGGTCACCAGGGCCATTCCGACCCTCACCCACTTTCTATACAGAATCATATGATTCTCCCCTGAGGATATGCAGTGGAGCACGAGTTTTCGGTTTGGACTTTGTAATAGTGGGGCTAGGGTTGGGTTTACGATTCTCGCCCCTAGGATATGTAGAGTATGCACAAGCTTTCAGTTTGGGCATTGTACAAGTTGGGGCTAGGTTTTATCAATTCAGACTGATCTACTATGCCCCGCCTTCGATGGATTAATGGACCATGTTCCAAAAATCTCCTTAACGTGACAATCATAATCTTCCATTTTGATGGTTAAGAGAAGAAATACGTTTACCCTTCGCATTTAGCTAAAAATAAATGGTCCACCGTTCACCCATCGTGGAACCCATATCAGTGGTGCCCGTTATGCATATGCGATAAGGGGTGTAATGGACACCTATTAAAAATGTCATGTGTAATGGCCGTGACTCTCCTATAACGGTAAAGAAAAGCAACTCTTATTTTTCTTAAAAACCAGCAGCTCAAATGACCCCCCTTTCTATCGCTCATATATATATATATATAGATATAATATAGATATATATATATGATATATATAATATATATATATACGATAATTTCATTGTTCTTGGAGAATCTATGCTAATTTCGACATATCTTGTACATTCTTTGCGGATTAAAACGCTCAATTTAGGCTATTTGAATGAATCAAAGTTCCTTGGGGAAAATCGAGAGCTCCTTGGACGAATCAAATCTCGTTTTATATAGAATATATATTATATTATATAAGATATATATGATATAGATAAATATATATATATATATATATATTATATATATATATAAATTGTTCACTTTGATTATTTTCGAATGGCCATGGCTGTCTAGAAAGAAACGTCTCCAAAAAAAACGTATTTTTAATTTAAGATTGATTCTTATGGTTGGAATAGACGTTAGATGAATAAAATGTAAAAAATTCTACCTTAAATTAGTTATGAAAAACCATTTTGTAATTTTTTAAAATTTATTATTTTCTGCTAATTTTCAGATGAACAGTGGTTGTTAAGAAACATCCCCCCAAAAGTTTAAAATTGATTGTATGTTGTTGGAATATATAAAAGATAAATAAATGTATATATTCATGCTTTAGATTAGTCATTCAATTCTCATTTTGTGTTTTTTATATTTTAATTTTGGCTGGTTTTCGGATGAATTGTTACTGTCAAGAAAAATTCCAAAAATGTATTATTTTTTGTTTAATGTTAATTGTAAATGACTGGAATAGATGTAGGATGAAATAAATTTCGAATTCATGCCTTAGGTCAATCATTTTATTCCCATTTTGATTTTTATTTTTTTGGGTTGATTTTTGGATGAATAGTCTGTTATGAAAAATCCCTCGGAAATATATTTTCTGTAACATAAATATAAATAACGAGTTGTTTCATTATTATTATTACGTTCTTGCTAATATGATTTTATCATTGGTATTAGATATTTAAAAGATTAAATATGAATTTTTCTGTCAGTATAACTGCATCAAGTTCACAAAATCATCAGACATGTGGAGACAGCATTGTTGCCAAAGATTCGATCATTATATAATCATAAGTATAGTCAAAACAAATATGTGTGTACAAAGACGGGATCACCTACATATTTTTATACGTGTATTATGGGCACAAAATTCGAACAGCCAACTTTTACTTTGATCTAAAACCCTGGTGGGCCATAGAAAATGGAGAGGTAAATCAAAGGAGGAAATTGTTTCCCTTTGTTATGGCCCACTAGAGTTTGGATCGGGCTAAAAGTTGGGCCCGCAAAGGCGGGCAGGTGATCATACATCTCTCTCTTATATATGATATATATATATATATATATATATATATATAGAATATATATATATATATATATATATATATATATATTGTAGCGTGTTAGTACAAGCACCGTCATATCACACTTCACTGTTAGCCCCACTAGGGAATCGAGGCCAAGACCTTAGTGTCGAGGTATCTTTCACTCAGTCTACCACTTGAAGCTATGGAGCTGGGTGTTATCTCTCTTTACATGTGTGTGTGATTCTCTAAATTAGGATTTTTCCTTTTTTAAAAAAATAAATAAATAATCCAGCGTCTATATATGGGGGAATAATAACCATTGTGCCTCACATAGCAGCTACCCGCAACAGTATCAGCCGGGAACCTTGAACCTAGCTGACCAGTGGTCTAAATCACTTAATCATGGGCTCCACTAAAACGAGCTGAAGGCTCTAGTATTTCAGCAATCGAGATCAACGGCCCCTTTTGGACGGATCATGGCCCATAAATCTCCTTGAATGGCATAAGATCGTGCACACATGCCAAGTATACTGAGCTTCAATGTCACCTGGTGTGAAGTGTCCTGGTACTTGTGGATTTGAATCTGTTAACCTTGAATACATTGGTGTAGAGTGTTAACCTTAAATGAGATCGGGTCCGTCCAATAGAATGGCCATGCAAAATGTAGTCAACAATGTCCTTTAATTGGACTCGTGAATGTAATTTTGGTTTGGTCTCCAAAATTGATTAAAAACAAAAAACAATAGGCTGGATTTGCATTTGAGTGTCTTACCTCATTTGCGCGCATGGTCCAAAGTCCAAACAAGGGGATCTCAGCGTTGAGATGTACTCTTGTCTACCACCGCGGCACGGGTAGCTCCCTCGTCAACATGTATACAACAAACATCTTTGGTGTGATCAGGACCGTTAATCTGAAGAGCCCCTGCGTGGATGGGCCATTTACCAAAAGTAATGGTGATTGCACAATTCCACCATCCAGTTGTTTTGTCGCTCACAACGTTTCATTTGCAGGCCATCGATTGGATGGTTACCAAAGTGCATTCGGCGTGCTTTTGGTAAATGGCTTATTCCATGGCAGTCTACCGCAATATACATGCTTGTTACATGTATGTTTATATCACGACAAAAGGGAGCTGCTGCACTATATCTCTCAACTTTCGTAGTTGTTGTCGTCCCAGGTGCTGTTATGATTGAGTGTTATAGTCAGGGATGGCAATAGGTCCGGCTGGTAGATTCAGCCCCAGCGATTCAAAATTCGGACCAAATCACCCCAGGCCGGGCCCCATTACCTCCCCAGATAACCATTGCATTGGCTTTGTATAGATTGTCGCTTACTTATTGAAACCTTGTGGCTAATTATTTGGTTGGAATTGTGAAGGGCTGCCAAAGTGGGGTTCGATCATTGCATGCCTCCGTTGATCTTCTCAACGCTGTAAGTTTATTTAGAAATACTTAGTTATTTCCATCCCTGAAAAATTACTGGTTCCATCCCTAAAAGGATGATTTGGTTACCAAAGTAACTGATAAAAGCACTCGTTGAATAAAAAAAACATGCAATGAGTAACAGCTTTTTTTGGGTGGAAATAATATTTCCCTTGTCCAAAAATAATTTCATATGAATTTTTCTTTGTTCATCATTAAGTCTAAATTTTCACCCAAGAGTACTCCTTGAACACTCATCTCCCCACGGTTCCATAAATGGTGGGTGGGAACCTCAAGGCACATTTCAAAATGGATTTCTGAAAAATAGAATTTTGAAATGCTTCTTGATTGTCACCAGTACATATTTGGATTGGGTGTAAACTAGGGGAAGTCTAAGGGAAAGCAAATTTGTGAAATAGGCAGATGGTAAGTGACATCAGCATTAGAGAAAGTAAGCTCCTTGCACTTGTTTGTTTTGCTAGAGAATCTTTGAAGGAAAGTGCTCTCTTCGTATTTTTCATTGTTCAGTTACGATTTCCAAAGGGAGATCTCTTCTCTCAAATTTCGTCATTCAAAACCCCACATCTGAGGGAAACCTCTACTCTATCATTTAATATTTTGAAGAAAAACGTTAGCTCCCTTGTTGAGGAAAGCAATGGGTTCCTTCTCTTTTTACGAAATCCAGAGGAAATGTCAATTGAAACGGAAATGATTTGCTTCGCTTAGTTTACCCCAATCCAAGAAAGAAAGTCCCAACCACCTTAACGTGGTGGAAATAATGAGCAGACAGCATTGGATGAATCCTGTTTGGCATTGAGGTCATGCCTCTTTTGTTTTTTGTTTCAAACAAAAGAGAGATGGAAATGAAGGTTGTTTTTGAATGGCAGGAATTCAAGCATGTGAAGAACATGGGAGGGGGTTATGCTGCATGGGTGGAGAATGGTTTTGATGTGAAGAAATTGGAAGTTGAATTGTAATAAGGTCACGGCAAATGATATTTACACTCGTTGGCTTTCTCCCTTCACACTCCATTTACCTTACCTTTATATTTTTTTGCATGCACTTCACCAAAAGAATAAGGGATGTAACAATAGGGTTGAAAGTCGGGCGGGTTAGGTCAGGTTGGTGCTCAACCCTAGCCCAACCCAAGGTTACTATATCTCAACCCTAATGTAACACCCTGACAATCGGGGGTCGAGCATAAACTCAACTCCCGAGTTCCAACGCATCACTTATGCAACAAAATGAATGATGATTGAATTGTTGTCTGAATTAGTGCATTGAACATGAGTAAGATTAAGTCAAAACAACATATCACTCCAAAGACAGTTAAATTGCAAGCGGAAGACTGTGATAGATATATGAAATATATAAAAATAGTGGTGAGTCTCCAAAGTGTGATAATGTTACCAGGGTAATGAATACAAGTACAATTCAATTATACCAAATGTGTAGGTCATTAGTCAACATCTTGTAATCCCGTCGATCAAGACACGGCTCACTTGAAAGCCGTCAGCACACAGCATATACGAACAAGCATCATTGTCTTCATAAAGGTCTGGCTCCGCCTCAGAGTAGCGTTGCCATTGCAATCAGACAAAGTCTGGTGGGTGTTCGGAACACTATCGTGGGAGTGAGTAGCTAACTCAGTAGAACAAAAGCATAGGTTAACATGTTATCGACTCAGTCAAGCAGTAGAATAATGATAAAGCAGTATAATCAAAAACACTCCTAACTACTCTTCTTAATGCAAGTATGAATGCAGTCATGATGGATGCCCTCACCGACATACTCCTCATGCGACACAATCTTACGTTCGCGGCATGCTTGCTTTCCTCAGTGTTCCACATCTTCCAGGCACATGCAATGCATGATGAGCATGATTACCGAGTTGTTATTAGTCCATTTCAAATAGCAGGATTGGAAAAAACTAGGTACCTCCCTTGTATCATTCCCAAACATGATCCATTCTAGGGTCGTCAGTCCTAGACAATCTCATACGGTTTGGTGTGTTTCTAGGTCGCTTGCAAGGCTGTGTTACACGGAATCATTGCATCGCTCCCCCATCACCTTATCAATACAAGCCTAGTTTATACTCTGTTACTACGGGAAAGCCCATCGCCTCACCGAGATTTAGAGTATGCTCGAGGTCACTACACCGGGTACGTCAGGGCTGTAGGGCTGTTCACGGAATCGTTGCACCACTCCCCATCACCATCAAGCAGTGTAGGCCGACAGCTTGAAATAGGTGTCTCATACCACCATAATCGGCTCACGAGTTGGTTGCTCAATGGTCACTACGGAGAGGCACATAGCCCAGCGTTAGGCCGACAAGCTCGACCACAGTGTCCCATACCACCATGCCTGGCTCATGAGTTCTTAGCGGATCGAGGTACCATGGTTGACGGGATTCCACTGGTAAGTTTGGTACCCTAGGTTCAAGCAGTGGTGACAAAACATGGTGAACATACATTAGACAAATCGGGTTATTTGACGAGCTCGGCTAGCT
>JAJHSJ010000004.1:66259727-66359727 GCA_021015155.1 Magnolia officinalis
TCACAGTTTGCTATGTTATGGCCCACCAGAAATTCGGATTAGCCTCATTTTTCGGCTCAACGCCTAAAATGATCTAAGGGATGGAATGGACGGTTTGGATTAAAAACATACATCAAGGTGGGACCTATACAAGTGGCCCTTCCCAAGAGCTTGAAATAAGCTCATATTTGTGTTTTCATTTAACGTCCAAGGACGTCCCTGGACGTGGACGGTCTGTGTAAAACACATGTAGCTAGGTGGGCTTTGCTCAGGTGGGCCACCAAATGATGGGTGGTGTGGATACAATACATATAAAGTGGGCCTCACCTACAAATGACTTGGATCCAATACATGCTTCATGGTGGGGTCCATCCAAGTGGGCCACGCGGCCATATCATCACACACAAAAATAAATAAATAAAAATAGAGGGAGAGAGAAAGAGAGAGAGGGACCCCGGCACTATGGGCCTTCCGTTTCAAGCATCCAATCATACATCAAGTAGGTCCCATTGCATGTGGGCCCACCAAATCAAGATCAACGGTGGAGATCCCTTCTCCACCAAGATGTAAGGTCTAGATGACCCCTTATTTTTTTAGACTAGAAAGTAAACATCATGATGCGGTCCATGGAGAATAGCCCCATCATGGAATGATCATGATAATCAAGGTGGGCCATTGCCACGTCTTAGGGCCCAAAGTGAGATCCATACCATCGATTGGTAGGCCTCACTTGGCCCATCATAAAAACATGAAAACTAGCCTATAGAAGCACCCACCGTTCAATCTTCATGGTCCGTTGGCAAGTCAATTTCCTTGTGTCTCGCTTTGATGGAGAGTGATGAGGTTTGAATGGCTAGGATGATGGTTATAGGGATGGGAAGCGGGCCACATACATCACACTCACTTTTCTCTCTCAAATGAAATGCTTGGACGTGTGGTTTTTGGTTGCTTGGAATGGCTTGGAAAATGTGAAGAGAAAGAGAGAGAGAGAGAGAGAGAGAGAGAGAGAGAGAGAGGTGGTTGTAAGAGAGATGATGGATGTGAGTGATGGGTGTGAGGTGATATTGTACTTGACATGTATGGGTGTGTAAGAGAGAGGGTGAGAAAGAGTTGACTTGGTGGTTGTTAGACTTGTGGATAAAGAAAGCATAGGTGCTTTGTACTTGACATGAGATGATTGATTGATTGATTGATTGATGGGACATGTTGTAGAGATTCTCTTGGGATCGTAAAAGCACGACGTTTCTTCGAAATAAACATCGGCCCACATCTTCCTGTTAGGGTATCGGATCGGTATGGAAGACATGGCGTTGGAACCGCGGCGACGATGTGGTTGTAATGGTACAAGTCTCGAGTTAAACCGACTCAAATCTATAGGTTACTGTAAGTGCTATAATTTATATACCTGTTTGTTGTCAAATTTGTGGTGCCAAAATCATTGTTATATAACTTGCATAAGTGAAGCTCTCTCAAAGATCAACATTCATGAACAAGTAAAGCTCACAACAAGCAAAGCTCACAAGTACAAAGATCAACCTTGATTGCAAGAACTGCTCACAAGACATGACTCAAGAATGCAAGACTTCAAGAAGAGTACAAGGCAGTTCGTAAAGAACTCAAGACACTTTCAAGATTGAGCCACATCAAGATTTCAAGATTGAACTACATCAAGACTTCAAGGCTTATACTTCAAGGTCACTAGTTCCTAATGTTTCAATGTCCTTACTTCATGGTTGAGGTTTGACTGACCTTAGGTTGACCTTAGAAGTAGGTCACTTTGGATACATAAGTCGGATGTTTATTTTACATAAGTTTGGTCTGTTCTTCGACTAGTCCTAGGCCTTCTTTGACTAGTCCTAGATCTACTTCGACCAGTCTAAGAAATTTCTCGATCAGTCGTGAGTTTGTTACAAAATTTGGATAATTTCTGTTAGGCTTCGACTAGTCCAGGAATCTGTTTGACCAGTCGAAGGAACAGTGTCGACTGCATCTTTGACCAGTCGAAAGTCTTCGACTCAAAGTCCAGCGATGAATTATAAGTTCTTCGACCAGTCGAAGGAGACCTTCGACCAGTCGTAGAACGGTCAAAGCTTATCGCGCCTGATTTTTCAAATATTTGTTATTGCTTCGACTAGTCGAAGAGCTCCCTAGACTAGTCGAAGACGCGATCTGCTCACCTATAAATAGAGCACGAATCTTAAAAGAAATTCATCGAATTAATTAATCCATTCAAGCCAATCTTTGTTGAACTTCTGAGAGATAATTCTGTGCTCCATCTAAGCTAAGTGTGCTTATTTAATATTCTCTTTCCTTAGCTTTATTTAATTGATTTTGTTTCAGCTATTCCAATCTAATTTGATAAGAGGAATTGTTATTCCATTTCTTTGGAAACAAAATCAATTAAGGCAAGCCCTATTTGGTTTAATATAAAATCTATTAGAATTAGAACCATTGTAATTGAGTACTGGACATTGAACTTGGACATTCAATCATTTACTCTGACTTAGTTCTACCGGGCTGCTACAACGAAGGAGATAATCAGATATTTTATATTTAATTGTAATTTCCTTTCTGTTTTGGTTTCTTTCAAGATTTGCCAGAAAAATCTTGTTGTATTGGTTATCTGAGGAGAGCCAGGAAAACTCAGAAGTGGGGTTTTTTTAATTGTGTAAGCCCACAGACAAAGACACAATTGTAAAGGTTTTGGGTGAACCTGTGAAAACCTATTTTGTTAATGAATGTTAATATCCCCTGTGTGAGGATATTAGGAGTGGAGTAGCATTCTGTGTGGCTGTTGTTTAACAGTTGGTGAACACACAGGCGAACCACTATAATCCCTTGTGTTTTGATTGAATGATTTATACTTCTAATCTTTAATTATTTATTTGTGGGATGTATGTATGGTGTTGAATGTTGTAATCATTTAATTCAAGCATTGTGGGAATTTTGTAATAGTTTAGAATTTATTTTCTGCTATTACTTTATCAGCTTGATATTCAATTTCCTTTAAAAGTTGTTCCAGCAAGGTTGTCCTGCCATTTTTATGGTGTATGGCTGTCCCTAGAATAATACATTTATGATTACAATTTATTTCAATTCAGTTTGTATTTATTTCTATATTCCTCTTTGATTTGAGATTTGATACAAAGATCTTTCTAGAAATAAGGTTGTCATACCATAAACTCTGGTTTTTAGTGTAAGGTTGTCCTTAGAAGAACATTTGTATCAACCTCTCAAGATCTAAATTTTGAGGTTGTTTTACTTTCCTGCATTGTGATTTACTTTGGCTATCATATTCTTTTTAATTCTGTTGTTATAAGTTTTATTTGGCATTGTCCTATTCACCCCCCCCCCCCCCCCTCTAGGACATATAGCTAGGCCTTTTCAAGTGGTATCAGAGCCTAATAGCTCTTTTTAATTCTTGCATTTAATTCCTGAGCTAACGATTTAAGCTATTTAGGATGTCAAATTTTGATAGCCTTTCAGTCACAAGGCCTCCACCCTTTGATGGCTCCAACTATGCCTATTGGAAAGCCAGAATGAGGATCTTCCTCAAATCAATGGATGAAAATGTGTGGCAAGCCACAGTGACTGAATGGAAACCTCCTATCATGGAAGTTACTAGGGTTGACGGTTCAAAATCTATGAAAGTCACACCATATTACCAATGGACCACACTTCAGAAAAGTGAGAGTAGCGCAAATGCTAAAGCACTAAATGCAATCACTTGCGCACTAACACCGGATGAGTTCAAAAGAATCATTTCCTATGATACTGCAAAGCAACCTTGGGATATATTAGAAATGACACACGAGGGTACTACAATTGTCAAAAAATCTAAAGTCCAACTCCTCACAACCAGATTTGAAGAAATTCATATGGGGGAAAATGAAATGTTTATGGACTTTTACACTAGATTGAATGACATTGTAAACTCAATGTGGGGTCTTGGCGATAAAATCTCAGAAAGTAAAGTGTGTACAAAAATATTACGCTCACTTCTTGAACGATTCAATTCTAAAGTAACCGCGATCCAGGAACTTCGTGATACGGATAATATGAGGGTAGAAGAACTAGTTGGTTCTCTACAAACCTACGAGTTAAACTTTAAAGCTCCTAAAGGTAAATCTATCGCACTAAAATCTTCTAAATGTAATTCAAAGAAAATTCTGATTCAGAAGATGATATGGCCCTTTTAGCTAAGAAATTTTACAAGATTTTCAAAAGCAAGAAAAGGGTTGATTTTCAAAAATCCAACGACAAAAAGAAGTTTAGACCCAAATCTCAAAAATCTTTGAAAGATAGTCAATGTTACAACTGTCAAGAATATGGGCACTTAGCAAATAGATGTCCTAAAAAGGACAAACCCAAGAAGAAGGGTATGTTGGCTACATGGGATGAATCATCTGATTCTGAAGCTTCTTCTGAATCAGAAGATTCTGAAACTGAGTCGGGCAATGAAGTTAAAGCTCTTATGACTCTAGCCAAATTCACATTTTCAGATAATGACTCAACAAGTGAAGAAAATCTGAGTTGTGAATGTGAAAATGAAGATGATCTTCAAGACGCTTACAATGCCCTATGTAAGGAAAGTTGTAAAATTGCTGTCAAACTTAAACTTCAAAAAGAAAAGTTTTCTAAACTCAAAGAATGTTTTGAATCACTTGTCTTAGAAAAATCACAAATTTCAGATTGTTTTGAAAAATCAAAATGCGATTTGGAATTCAAAAACTCCCTAATTATTGATTTGAAATATGAAATTGAGAAACTCAAAACTGAAGTATCTTCTCTTCTGAGTCTAAAGGACACATGGAAATATGCCCAAGGTGATCCAAAGTTAGAAAAACTTTTATCCGAATCAAGAAAATGTGGCGATCTATCCGGGTTGGGCTATGATAAAAATCTATCTCCTAAACATAAGTATACTCCTATGTTTGTTAAAGGAGAGTCCTCAAACTCAAAAGGGAAAAGAAGTTGGTATCAGAGGAGAGGACGGCTCTGCCCTCGGTGGGGGATATTGTGACGCCCCGTCACTGTGGTCACATGTGGGCGGGCACACATGTGGGCGGGCCCCAAGATGGCTGGCAGGCTACTGTGTGGCTAGCAGGCTACTGTGGCTGGCAGGCTACTGTGTACACAGTGAAAGGTGAAGCTTTGTCCCACATCGGAAGTGCCGTCTGAAGTTGTGGTGGTTATATGTAGAGTTGTAACCCTATACTGTATGAGGCCTTTTGGGGCGATCCCAAGAACAAAACCGTGTGGGTTGTGCCCAGAGCAGACAATATCATACAGTGTGGGCGTGGGCTGTTACAAATCATTTGTAAGGCCCACCCCCACAGCACATGATATTGTCCGCTTTGCCGAAGCTCACAGCTTTAAACGCGTCATGTCTGTTAAGGGAGAAACCCAACATATAGCCACCACAACTCCAGACAACTCTTCCGATGTGGAACAAGTTACGCTACAGTCAACTGCAACAGTAGCTCGCCCAGCACAGTATCCTGCCAGCCACACAGTAGCCTGCCAGCCGCACTTGGGGGCCCGCCCACATGTGTGCCCGCCCACGTGTGCCCGCCCACATGAAACAGTGACCGGGGCGTCACAAGTACTTATCAAGATTTTTCTAGAAATTCAAAAACCTAGAAGCAGCCATGTCAACTTTAATCAGAAACGAAATCCACTAGCTGAAAAGATAGTTGATTTACTCAAGGAGCTCTTAAAATCTAACTCTATAGGTCATTCTTACAACTACAAACAAAAGAAGACCAACTATGTTCCTAAACCCAAAACAGTTTTGAAATGCGTTCCTAAAGTTGCCTGCTTGGTTGCTCACACTGCTTTCAAAGCAACAAGTCATTCAAAGTAGTACCTAGACAGTGGATGCTCCAGGCATATGACAGGTGACAAAGCTTTATTCACGGATCTGAAAGATATGACTGATGGTTCAGTCACATTTGGTGATGGTAGCAACTGCAAGATTATAGGCCAAGGTACGGTTCACTTTTTAATCTTCCTGTGTTTAAAAACGTTTTATATGTTGAAGGCTTAAAACATAACTTGCTTAGTATATCTCAAATATGTGATAATAACCATAGTGTTCGGTTTTCTAATCAAAGCTGTGAGATACTAAACAATAAGGGTTCTGTAATATTAACTGGACGTAGAACGTCTGAAAATTGCTATATTATTAGCGAATCCAGCTTATCTAATCAAACATGTTACATGGTCCATACAGACGAGACTAATTTATGGCACAAACGTCTTGGACATGTACATTATCGAAATTTATATAGATTGAGCAAACGAGAACTTATAAGAGGTTTACCCAAACTTCAGAAATTAGATAAAATATGTGGTGAGTGCCAGATAGGCAAACAAACAAGGAACTCACACAAAAAGGTGAATTCAAATACCACATCAAGACCACTCGAACTCCTCCACATGGATCTGATAGGACCTACCAGAACGGAAAGTCGTGGTGGAAAAAAGTATATCCTGGTAATAGTTGATGACTTTACCAGATTCACATGGGTAGTCTTCTTAAGGGATAAATCTGAAACCCTTGAAGAAGTAAGAAAAGTTCTCAAAAGGATTCAAACTGAAAAATCTTTTCAAATCAGTAAGATTCGTAGTGATCATGGATCTGAATTTGAGAATAGCAAATTTGAGAATTTCTGTACCGACCAAGGAATATTACATGAATTCTCTGCTCCCAAAACTCCACAACAAAATGGAATTGTAGAAAGAAAGAATAGGATGCTTCAAGAAATGGCTAATGTCATGCTGAATAGCATGAAGCTCTCTAAAAATCTTTGCGCTGAAGCAGTTAACACAGCTTGCTATATTATTAATCGAGTCTACACTAGCAAAGATAATAATAAAACGGCTTACGAATTGTGGTTTAATAAAAAACCTACTGTTAAATACTTTTGAGTTTTTGGCAGCAAGTGCCATATTTTATGAGATCATGAAATTTTGGGAAAATTCGATACGAAGAGTGATGAAGGGATTTTTCTAGGATATTCCTTAAACAGTCGAGCTTATAGGGTTCTGAACAAAAGAACTGGTGTGATTCAAGAGTCCATTAATGTTGTCATTAATGATCACTTAAACACGCCAATCTCTAATTCAGATAATGATGAAGTTCTAATCATTGATAAACCCGATACTTCATCGAATCAGACTGATTCTGAGTTAAGGACTGTTAAAGATCATCCAACCACACAAATTCTTGAAAATCCTCTCACCGATGTTCGCACCCGTAGACAACTTGAGGATATATGTAATTATGTATGTTTTACATCCCAAATAGAACCATCTAACGTAAAAGAAGCTCTTGCTGATGAAAACTGGATTGTTGCGATGCAAGAAGAACTTAACCAATTCGTAAGAAATGATGTTTGGTATCTTGTACCAAGACATAAAGATAAACATATCATTGGAACAAAATGGATTTTCAAAAATAAGTCTGACGAGTGTGGAAATATAATTAGAAATAAGGCTAGACTAGTCGTACAAGGTTATACTCAAATTGAAGGAATTGATTTTGATGAAACTTTTGCACCAGTAGCACGTCTTGAATCTATCAGACTATTTATATCCATTGATTGTTTTAGAAAGATAAAGATCTATCAAATGGATGTGAAAAGTGCTTTTCTAAATGGTGATTTACATGAAGAAGTCTATGTTGAACAGCCAATGGGTTTTGAAGATCCCAAAAATACCGATCATGTGTATCGGCTTAAAAAGGCACTTTATGGATTAAAAAAAGCACCTAGGGCATGGTATGAGAAACTAACAAAATTTCTTTTAAGTCATAATTTTCAAATGGGATCTGTTGATAAAACTCTGTTTGTTAAAAAATATAATGATCATATCTTAATGGTACAGATTTATGTTGATGATATCATTTATGGATCAACTTGTACTGACTTGACTACTGAGTTTGCAGATTTGATGAAATCACAGTTCGAAATGAGTATGGTTGGGGAATTGACTTATTTTCTTGGATTGCAAGTAAAGTAACAACCTGAAGGAATATTCATTTCTCAATCTAAGTATGCTTTGAATCTAATCAAGAGATTTGGATTTGAGAATGGCAAGAATTTCGATACTCCTATGAGTACTACCCTGAAACTCTCAAAAGACTCTAATGGTAAAAATGTTGACTCAAAACTTTATCAGAGTATGATTGGTAGTTTGTTATATTTAACTGCTAGTAGACCTGATATTTCTCTAAGTGTTGGTATTTGCGCAAGATATTAATCTGATCCAAAAGAATCTCGCTTGATTGCTGTCAAGCGGATTATTAGATATGTC
The DNA here is from genome assembly GCA_021015155.1 of Magnolia officinalis. NCBI lineage: Eukaryota > Viridiplantae > Streptophyta > Magnoliopsida > Magnoliales > Magnoliaceae > Magnolia > Magnolia officinalis. The sequence continues at coordinate 66,268,026 of JAJHSJ010000004.1, forward strand.
GCAAGTACTGTAAATCTCGGTCTCTGGTATCCTCATGAGACTAGTGTCCAATTAGCTGGGTACTCGGATGCTGACTGGGCTGGTAATCTAAATGATAGAAAATTAACCAGTGGTGGTTGTTTTTACATTGAAAATTGTCTAGTTTCCTGGTTTAGTAAGAAACAAAATTCTATATCACTTTCAACAGCTGAAGCTGAGAATATCGGAGCTGGTAAGGCATGTACACAGCTAGTTTGGATGCAACGTATGCTAAGTGATTATGAAATTAAACAGGATTCTATGTTATTACATTGTGATAATTTCAGTGCGATAAATATTTCAAAAAATCCTATTCAGCATTCTCGTACTAAGCACATTGACATTAGATTTCATTATATTCGGAAATTAGTAGAAGAAAAAGTTATATCTCTAGAATATATTCCTACCGAAGATCAACGAGCTGACATTTTCACAAAACCTCTCGATAAAAGCAGGTTCAAAAAGATGAAATTTGATCTTGGCATGTGCATTTTAAAATGATTATTTATGCTTACTTGTATCATAGTATATATATTTGCTAGGTTGAATTCCAATTTTTGAATAATTTGTAAGAAATATGAATTTTTGGACATTCTTCGACTAGTCATGAGTATACTCGACCAGTCGAACTTCGACCGGTCGTAGATATCCACGACCAGTCGTAGATCTCGGGAATCACTTAAAATTTGGGGATTTTGCTTTCTTCCTCATTCCGTTTTTCCTCTCTAAGGAGCCGAGCTTCGACTTGTCGAACCCATTGTTCATGCTCTTCAAGGTTAGTGTTCCAATTCACTTTTTTCTTGCAGATTTGTGTCTAGATTGTTTACTTTTCAAGCTTTAAGCTTTCTATTTTGGATTTCAATGAGATTTGGGGTTTGGATTTTGAAAAATCTGTTTTGAGTAAACCCACTTCTCAATCCTTTGCAACTACTTATTTCCTTGTTATCTTTATTGCAAATGGCTTCTCGAGGTAGAAAAACTACTTCCCATGGTCCTTCTTCTTCCTCCAAATCGACCATTATCTCTAAGCGTCATCTTCTTGTTCCCAATGATGATCCATCTTATGTTAGGGACATTAGATTACGTAATGTTATTGTTGAACATCCTGTTGATGTTAATCATATTGCACCTTTTGACATCCTTCCTATGCTTGAAGCTGTAGGTTGGGTTAACTTATTACATTGGGGTGGGCCAGCATACCGGTCCATTGCCCAATCCATGTTTGCATGTATTAGTGCTTTCTCACAGGATAATTTAACTTTTAAAATATCTACTAGAGAAGGGCCTTTTGACATTGATCGTCATTTAATTTCAGCTCTTATGGACATTCCTGTGAATGATGAGGGTATTCTTATCCATAACCTAACTGATAAACCCTTAATGTCTGAAAAACGCATGCTCACTAGAGATTTGTGCAACATGGATGTTCAATGGACACAAAAAGGGAATGCGCTTCCCGCAAGGTATTTGTTACCCAAGTACAGAATTCTCCACAAAATCTTTGTGTCTAATCTGTATCCTCGTTCGGGTAATAAAACTAACTTGACCTCGTTTATGGTTCGTGTTATCCATGCTATTTCCAGTGGTACTCAGATTTGTTTACCTTCCTTAATCTGTCATTTCATTCTTCAGTTTAGACTCCATCCTGGTCATAGTGACATTCCTTTTGCCTATTTAATGACTGTATTGGCTACACATATGTTAGTCGATATGTCGGTTGATGAGGCACCAATTCATCATCTGATTTTCAACAATACTAATATCAATAAGATGAAGCTGGATCTACTTCCTGAACAAGGTGGTGGTGGTGGTGGTGGTCATGAAGAAGCTGGTGATGACATTAATATGGATGACATTTTTGAGGAACTGGATTCTGACTCAACAAATGATCCAGATTTTGAACCATCTGATGTTGATGCTCGTCTAAGTGCATTAAAGGATAAAGTTGAGAATATAAATGTAAAGATGGAAAACATGTCCGTTGCTCATGATTTACAATTCAAGTACATGCGCAAATATCTTAGGCGATTGAATAAAGGCATGCACCAACTTGATCCCTCTATTCCTGCTCCGTCATCTGGTTCTGGTTCTGATTAGTTTATATGGGACTTCTGGTCTGTAATAACTTTATAACTTAGCACTAGATTGACTGATTTTGAGTTGGATACTATCTTTGTTTTATGCTGGATATTTATTCTATGTGAAGCTATGCTGAGTATTTCTATCTCTGTTTTTGCTATAATCTCATAACTCCTCATATTTACTCTCATATATCCCTTTATTTAGTTCTCCTTTATTGTTGTTTCCTTTGTCATATTGTGATAAAAATGGGGAGAATGGTTTGTTCTTAACGATGTGATTGTGAGACGAGTAGCATTGGTTATGTTACTCAGGGGGAGTATGTTTGAACTAGTTGAATGAACTGGTTGAATGTTGAATATTGAATATTGATTTGCAGGTAAGCCAGTTGATATTAACTGGTTCATGATTCTTTAACCAGTTGTTTTACTTTATGTTTATCTTGGTTATGTGTTTTGTCACTAATTTGACAAAGGGGGAGATTGTAAGTGCTATAATTTATATCTCTGTTTGTTGTCAAATTTGTGGTGCCAAAATCACTAGTATATAACTTACATAAGTGAAGCTCTCTCAAAGATCAACATTCATGAACAAGCAAAGCTCACAACAAGCAAAGCTCATAAGTATAAAGATCAACCTTGATTGCAAGAACTGCTCACAAGACATGACTCAAGAATGCAAGACTTCAAGAAGAGTACAAGGCAGTTCGTAAAGAACTCAAGACACTTTCAAGATTGAGCCACATCAAGATTTCAAGATTGAACTACATCAAGACTTCAAGGCTTATACTTCAAGGTCACTAGTTCCTAATGTTTCAATGTCCATACTTCATGGTTGAGGTTTGACTGACCTTAGGTTGACCGTAGAAGTAGGTCACTTTGGATACATAAGTCGGATGTTTATTTTACATAAGTTTGGTCTGTTCTTCGACTAGTCCTAGGCCTTCTTCGACTAGTCCTAGATCTACTTCGACCAGTCTAAGAAATTCCTCGATCAGTCGTGAGTTTGTTACAAAATTCGGATAATTTCTGTTAGGCTTCGACTAGTCCAGGAATCTGTTCGACCAGTCGAAGGAACAGTGTCGACTGCATCTTCGACCAGTCGAAAGTCTTCGACTCAAAGTCCAGCGATGAATTTTAAGTTCTTCGACCAGTTAAAGGAGACCTACGACCAGTCGAAGGTGACCTACGACCAGTCGTAGAACGGTCAAAGCTTATCGCGCCTGATTTTTCAAATATCTGTTATTGCTTCGACTAGTCGAAGAGCTCCCTAGACCAGTCGAAGACGCGATCTGCTCACCTATAAATAGAGCACGAATCTCAGAAGAAATTCATCGAATTAATTAATCCATTCAAGCCAATCTTCGTCGAACTTCTGAGAGATAATTTTGTGCTCCATCTAAGCTAAGTATGCTTATTTAATATTCTCTTTCCTTAGCTTTATTTAATTGATTTTGTTTCAGCTATTCCAATCTAATTTGATAAGAGGAATTATTATTCCCTTTCTTTGGAATCAAAATCAATTAAGGCAAGCCCTATTTGGTTTAATTTAAAATCTATTAGAATTAGAACCATTGTAATTGAGTACTGGACATTCAATCATTTACTCTCACTTCGTTCTACCGGGCTGCTACAACGAAGGAGATAATCAGGTATTTTACATTTAATTGTAATTTCCTTTCTGTTTTGGTTTCTTTCAAGATTCGCCAGAAAAATCTTGTTGTATTGGTTATCTGAGGAGAGCCCGGAAAACTCAGAAGTGGGGTTTTTTTAATTGTGTAAGCCCACAGACAAAGACACAATTGTAAAGGTTTTGGGTGAACCTGTGAAAACCTATTTTGTTAGTGAATGCTAATATCCCTTGTGTGAGGATATTAGGAGTAGAGTAGCATTCTGTGTGGCTGTTGTTTAACAGTTGGTGAACACACAGGCGAACCACTATAATCCCTTGTGTTGTGATTGAATGATTTATACTTCTAATCTTTAATTATTCATTTGTGGGATGTATGTATGGTGTTGAATGTTGTGATCATTTAATTCAAGCATTGTGGGAATTTTGTAATAGTTTAGAATTTATTTTCTGTTATTCCTTTATCAGCTTGATATTCAATTTCCTTTAAAAGTTGTTCCAGCAAGGTTGTCCTGCCATTTTTATGGTGTATGGTTGTCCCTAGAACAATACATTTGTGATTACAATTTATTTTAATTCAGTTTGTATTTATTTCTGTCTTCCTCTTTGGTTTGAGATTTGATACAAAGATCTTTCTAGAAATAAGGTTGTCCTACATAAACTCTAGTTTTTGGTGTAAGGTTGTCCTTAGAACAACATTTGTATCAACCTCTCAAGATCTAAATTTTGAGGTTGTTTTACTTTCCTGCATTGTGATTTACTTTGGCTATCATATTCTTTTTAATTTCGCTGTTATAAGTTTTATTTGGCATTGTCCTATTCACCCCCCCCCCCTCTAGGACATATAGCTAGGCCTTTTCAGATACGACTTAGGGTTGCGCCCAAACATCGATTATAGGTGGCGGATTGCTAGAATTCGACCAGGAGAATCGCGGGAGTCGACGGAACAGTACGGACTAGGATACAGGTCTTACAACTGCTGCTGGACAGTGGGAGGCCCAAAGTTGGACAGCGTGGATACATACATTACAATGGGGTCCACAACATATAGGAGAGAGAGAGACGGCGATGGAGGGGAGGGGCTCCGCCACTATGAGCCCTCTCTATCTTACAATGTATACATCAAATAGGTCCCACCACATGTGGGCCCTCAAATCATCAAGATCAGTGTTGAAAATCCTAAGATCACCTACTGTTGGTCTTCTTCTTTAGCTCCTTGGACCCCTTAGCTCCTAGGCTTTCTCTTTGATGGTGGATGATGAAGTTTGGATGGTTGGATGGTGAGATTGGGTGGTATGGAGATGGGTCCTCTCTTGGCTTTTTTTCTCTCCTTAAGATTTTTTCTCATGGTAGCTTAGGAAATGGTAGAGAGAATAAGAGAGGAGAGGGTGTTGTAAGAGGGATGGGATGAAAGGGTGTGTGTAAGGAAGGGATGGGTGGTATAAGGAAGAGTTGACTTTGGAGATGGCTTGTGTAAGAGAGGGATGGGTGTGATGGGTGGAGTGATGGGTTGTGTACTTGATTGATTGATGTGATGTTTGGGTAGAAATTCTCTCGAAATTCTCAACACGTAGCATTTCCTCGAGATATGCGCGGGCCCACATCTCTTAGCCTGGGTATCGCATCGGTGTGCAAGACGCAGTGTTGGAACCGCAACGACGGCGTGATCCCTAAGGTATAGGTTTCGAGTTGAGTTGACTCAGATCTATGGGATGCGACTTAGGGTTGTGCGCAAATGCCGACTATAGGTCACGAGTCTCTGAAATTCGACGGGGAGGATCGCGGGAGTCTAAGGAATGGTAGGACTAGGATACAGGCCTTGCAGCAGGAATGAGCCTTATGATATTTTGCGTGATCTGTCCTCTTATCACCCTTAGCGGGATCAAGCTTTTCGCAAAAGGGGACTGAGCCTTTCTTCTCTTGAATGTCACCACTGTCCATTCTTCGTTAAATTTTGGGTCACAGGTGAAACAAAAATCATTTCCACCATTGCTCGTGGTTGTTTGCTTCAAACTACAGTCGCCTCGACTTTCCTCAGTATCTTCTTTGGTGACATTTTAGTCTTGTCTACGTAGGCTAAAATAAATCCATTGGGCGTGAAGTAAACGGTCACATTAGTAGGAAGAAAAGCCATTGCTATTGCACAAGAATATGGTACCTGACATTAGAACAAGTCACCATTAGTTATCTTAATTAATACAAATTGTATCTTATTTTTAGATGAATGAAGGAATGTTCCCATCGAGTGTCGCCATTTTGGCGCCTTCGCAGCCCCTTTTTTACAATGAACATCTTTTAAACATTATGTTACTGTCACTAGATACAAATATTCCAATTCCAAACCAGAGATTCTGCGTTTGATCCCCAACAGAGTTGTCATTTTATTAAGAAGAAAATATGTTGATTTTGATTTGGAAATTGGAACATTATAATCTAATGAACAAAAAGGAAATCTTGAAGAAAAAATGTTCAACGTCAAATATTTCATTTATCTAAATTCTTATTACATTCCTTGCATTTCCATTGATTCTAAAATAAGATACAATTAATTATATAAAATCAAATGATAATTGGAAATAATAATTTTGGCTGCATTTTGGCTCCTATAGAATGTCCATCAAAGTGACAGAAGAGTTGTGTATATTTGGAATGTCTCATTGCACACTGCAAAGTAGGAGTGGAACCATTTTAAATTTACAAATGCACCAGGCTTTAATCCATTCCCTTTCACTATAGAGTAGTTGCGCGGCCGCACAAGACTAGAAAGTTGCACGGCCGTACAATTTGTCTAGAAGTTTCCTTCTTCTTTAAGTTTCTACGATTTCTTCCACCCCCAAGATACACTAACTATAGCCAGTGCATGACTCTCGGGGAGGAGTTGTTGCACGGATCCTCCTTGATACATTTCTCCTCTTTGGACATGATCTCCATAGGGCTCTGAATTCTCCAAAACATATCCAAATGAGAGGACTAAAGGGGTATTTAAAGGCATTCACAAGTGTGAGACCCGAATTCCGCATAATTTAATCAAGTCGTGCAATCGCGCAAGGCTGATATTAAGATTGCACAACCGCGAAACTCCACCTAGTTGCACAGTCGCGCAACTGAGACTTTCTACTATAACTCCAATTATGTCCTACATCACCTTTTTCTTCATGTTCTTACTTCCTCGCGGCTGCACAACTTCTTCTTATTACGCGGTCACGCAACCTATGTCCCAGATAAAGATTTTAGTGTCTCAACAATAGAACCTACCAATTAAGGGCTTTTATCCAATGCTTTCTTCCTCTCTCTCTCTCTCTCTCTCTCTCTCTCTCTCTCTCTCTCTCTCTCTCTGCAATAGGTAGATAGGTTTCCATTTTAGTTGAATTAGGATTCTCTCTCTTTCTCACGTCTCATTCCTTAAGGAGTTATTAGAGAAAGAGGGATACAAGGAAAATGAGAGATTTGAGCGAGAGATAAGATATGAATTTGTGAGATAAGATGAGGGAGATACTAAATCTCTCTCAAATTTAAATAATTTACATTTAAATAAATTTTATTTAAAGGATAAATGGCTAGATGATTTCGGTTTGGACGGTCGGGATTCATTTGCTAGAGGATGGATGGTTCATGTTGATGGATCTTGACAGGGAGGTAGATGAATGGTTGAAAAAAAAAATCATTCTCTTCTTAGATCTACAAGACATTCAGTTTGAATTGGGTAAGGAAACAAAGGAAGAAGCCTAAACAGAAGTTCCGTTTGAATCCAAGCTTGCATGTGATAGCTTCTGAATAACCGCGGATGCGGTTGCACTATGGGATCCAGGTGGAGTCCTGTAACATCCCAAATTTTCACAGCCAGAGTTTACACTCATGCCCGAGGAAATCAATTGTTATTAATGTAAGAAGTGAATGTCTTGAGGACTTGCCTTGAGATTTCTCTTATCCTGATCATATCCAATTACATTTGTATTGGTAAGCATTAACCAGAAAAAAAATTAACTACATATTTCATTCCATAAATAAATAAATGTCAAATGCTCTCTCAACGGGAGCTTATTACAAGAATTCTGAGTTGCGTAATGGAAGGAAAAAAAGGGAAATCATGAACTACATTTTTATTCTATTCAGCACTATCTTCTATTGGGAACTGTTCTTCTGGGTCCTGGACCTGTACGTCACCTGAATCATCTATACGGTTGGAGAGGGTCAATGCCCTACTCATAGTAATGGTTATCCTTTAAGATTATCGATAATTCAAGATATTCATAAAATCAATGTAAGGGTTCTGAAACACCTCGTACTCCACTGCTACAAAGGATATCAGTATGCGCAAACAACCTACATGAGATGCATGCCTAGCAAAGTGTGTGTGGCTCATCATACGTAGTGATTATCACAATGTGGATATATTTCATAGAAAATCCGACTCGACCCGCCTCCCATAACTACGGATATTCACCGACGTGGCCAACGCTACCATGGATTTATGTGAACACCTCGAGGCGTACAACACATGAGTCGGATGAATTACGTGACACGATTTGTTCATAGAGCAACTATTTGCGACATCCAATCTCGGAAGTGATGTAACATGCATTGCGAATTACTTACATCGATTTGTGCACCACTACTAAAAAACACATGGAATTATGCATCGGCCAAGAGGGTCTCTACCCAGAGCGCATTACGTCCATGCAAGAATAATTGAATCACTAGTCGTGATACCTCTTAACACATCACTTGCATTTATAAAGGGATAAACTGAATTATGAGAGTTTTGGAATACCAAGATACATGCCCAAGCCTTAAAGGTAAATAACACAAGGCTAACAAAATATAGAAGAGAGTAGCAATAGCTAACTCAACAAAGAGGAGAGTGACAATGGTCAACTCGATAAAAGGAGAGTAGCAATGGCTAACTCAACAAATAGAAGAGTGGCAATGGCCAACTCAATAACAAGGAAAGTGGCAATGGCCAACTCAATAAAGAGAAGAGTAACAAGGGCTAACTTAACAAATTGATAAAGGCAAGGGTAAGGCCTGTATCCATAGCTCCACATAAATTCATAAAGATCACTTGTGATTGACATTATATCATAACATCCAAAAGGATAGATAACTGTTGATGATAAATTAAATAATTGTATTAATGAAATCATAACAACATGAAAACATAGTTGTAACAGGTAAGGTAAAGCATATCAACTTAAATTACCATAAGCTTAAAGGATAAAAACCCTCACCTTTAGTTGTCTGCTTGTTTACCACGAAATTAAATGTTCGATTACACTTTAAGGTTTTAATCTTGTCCTAATTCACATGGTTAAGAATAGGTTAGATTCCCCAGGTTAAGGTAGTACTAGGTATGACTGACTTGTCGTTCCCAAGAGAAAATCCTGTTTTATATTCTGGTTTTGGACGTGCCACATGACACAATGGTTTCACCGAGTTGACTCGGTTTGACCAGGTAGAGTATTTCCGTATCTTGCTGTTTGGAAATAAGAAACAGAAAAGAAAGGAGCAGAAAAAGGAAGAAGAAGGAAGGAGGGTGCGTAGATCTGCCCATACCTCCTGAAATCTAGCTTGGAAATCTCTTCGGCGAGACTGGATCTTTGCTGGGAAGGTTGGAGTTTCCCTCTACCCTCTCTTCCTCCTCCCTCATTACTGTGAAACGCTGGAGACGTTCCTTCATCCCCTATTTTCCTTCCTTCTTTCTCTCCTTCTCTTTTTCCCCTCTTGCTCTGATTTCTTTTCTCTCCCATCGTCTAATGAGGGAGACCCTTTTATAGGTGTAGGAGTCTTTAGATCCTTCCTGCGTAAGGTTGTTTGCATATACGAAAGGGGTCGGGCGGATTTTCTTTACGCACTTCGTTTCTGCGTAGTAGGAGTCGGCATGAGTTGAGATTTCCTTCCGTTTATTTCTGCTGACGTGGGTAGGGTCAGAATCTCCCTCCCAGTGATTTGAATAGTTCGAATCGAGGCCTGGATCCAGTGTCTAATACGTCTAGGAAATTACGGTCGTTCTGGTTTTCTCGCCGATTACGTTTGCTACGGAAGGGGACCCATCTGCGTCATTGGTAGGGCCCTCGATTTTGGACATCTTGGAAATCCACTCCTTTCATTAGATTTGCCATGAAATCTTAGCCTAGGGGCCAATGATGTAGGCTAAACTCTGGTTGGCCATAGCGTTGTTCATGGTGCGATTCTCTAAACGATCGGATGGATGGGGTTTTCTTCTGGCCTCCTCTTGGAGGGTTCTTGCAGGGTTCTGATAAGAGACTCCGTCTGCATCTGATGGACGGTTCCGATCATTCATCTGGGTCGAACTGGTGGGCCATGCATGGTACCAGCGGCCTATCATTTGAATCCCATGCTGCGGGAAAACGAGGGAGGTCTCTCTCTCTACGCGACTTGCGGGTCAAACGTGGTTTGACTGTGCGAGTTCTTCTGGTGCTCCGTGGTTGTACGTACTCCATGTACACGTGCCTTGCGTGTGGGGTCCATGGTGATGTTCGGGATCCCCAAACTTGGGCCTTGATATTTAAAGTATGGCCAAGATATACTTTAATGGATTATTACATTCCGTAATTCAAAACAATGTTTATACACATCTAATAGAGAAATTAACTGGTAGTTTTCACATATATCTTATGATCTTCAAAATGATTAGTCCCATTTGGCGTATATGTAAATGATAAATGGTTAGATGATGAGCTAAATTAAAGTAATTAGATGGTTATGATATTAGTTATGTGTACGAGTTATTGTATGACATTTTATAAAAAGATACATACGAAATAGTTTTGGGATGTGGTCTATGTTAAGAATGTACACCGTGAGATTCAAGTGACTTGTTCATGTGTGCATGATACTTAGATCGTAGAATAGAAAATAGGTTAAACATATTTATAAGTGACGAATAAGATGAATGGATTAGAATTTTCATTTGATATGTGAACAAACAGATATAAAAATCTAGTAGTTAGTTACTTTACTACGATCAGGTAATCTGTCACGCCCCAAACTCGGAAAACGGGCTCACAAAATTCCCGATTGCCAAATCCGGTGCCGACAGCCTCCATAGTACCCCATTCTCGGCTCCCAGCGCCCATACGCCAGATTCCGATCTTGGGATCCTACAAGGAGGATTTTCAGTATGAATTTTTTTTTTTTTGTAATGGAGCATAACCACAAGCATAACCAAGTCACAAAACAACATCACCACATATCCACTATATCAAAAACTTTTAAGTACAATGCGGAAAGGGAAATACAAGGTGATCAAGAACTCCAAAATAGTCAGATGCGCACTCCTGCCTCAACGCTGCTGCTGTCCAACGACACCTGTACCCAACGGTCGTGCATAAGCTTACAAAAGCTTAAAGGGTGGTGTAAGTGTGTGCGTAAGGCAAGTGTCAAGTATACAATATCAGAGTAATGCGGAAATATGCGGTAAGTCCATGAATACAACCAGCCGTACGAAGGCTATGTGATGCAAGACATGAATGCTATCGGCCATACCAAGGCCATGTGATGCGAGGCCTATATAGCCAGATGTCATATGCGAGATGCAATTCAAGCATGTCAGTACTCATCAAGTACACATATCAGTACAGTTCCTCTCTAGATATCACTAGGGTCTAATACACCTCACACTGACTGCCTCCTCTCTAGCTGCACAGTCAAGTAAGTGGAAGAGACCACACTATCCGCCTGACCAGTAGTCTGCCAATACCTACCCGGCTCGTTGATAGCAGACTCATTTGTGAGCTGGTCAAACTCAACCTAGCTTATAGCCCCCTCACTCAGGCGAATAAGGCCACACCTTCTTCCAACCGACCACAACACAGTGAGAGACGCGACCTACTTGTATTCGGCACTCGGGCGCTCGTGTATCCACTCGGTCTAGACGTTGGAGCATCCTCTGGTACCAAAAAGGTTCAGGGATTTTCACTCAAGGACATCCTAAGTGCCCACAATGCTAGAGCTAATATTTCCGGTATCCGATACGACCATCTACGATGTGCCTGTTGAGACCACAACCCCGATGTCGCTAGGGCGTGCAGTGAATCACGACACACAATGCGAAATGCATGAGTCACACCGTCAGTCATGCAGCAATCTCGCGCGTACCACGCGCTCATGTGAGGCATTTCGTCTCATAAGGAGTCCCATAAATGACTTAGCCTAACGGCTTATGCTATGATCAAATATTCCTCATATCAAGCATACATATGATGCATATGCGCATGAATCATGGAAGTGTACTAAGCATGTTATAAAGTAATGAACTATCCTTACACTGAAGATGGGCCTAGACGGCCTACACATAACCAGTATGGGCCTATCAATAAGCCCAAGGGATAGTCATAATGCGGACATTTAACCAACATTATTACAATGTGAACGTCAAACTGACATTGCTCCCAAGGCATGGCCCGCCATAAAACATCATTACACAAACCATGAGGGAATCACACATTGCAATGGACCATAAGGACATCCCGTTGGGCCTCGACCCATAGGCCTTGGATACATCAAATGGGCCACATCATATGGGCCTTATATAAATAAAGTGGGCCACATCAATGGGCCTTATGTACATTGCAATGGGTCATAACTCCTGGGCCTTGAAATACATCACAATGGGCCTCACAACATAGGCCTTACATTCACATCGAATTGGGCCTCAACAACGGCTTCATACACATCAAGGTGAGCCTCAACAACGGGCCATAAATATGACAAGATGGGCCTAATCACTTGGGCCTTATATATATACCAAGGTGGGGTCCACTTGAACTATAGATCTGTCTTATTTTTAGTCTCAATCCTGCAAAATGAGCTTTCAAAATGGTTGGACAGTTTAGATGCAATACAAGCATCATGGTGGGTGCCATAAAGGCCCACCATCATGTATACATTATATAATATAAATGATATATATAATATATACAAAATATATATATATATATATATATATATATATATATATATATATATATATAATATATATATAATATATATATATATATATATATATCACAGGTGCAGCCCACACGTGGGGTGGGTCCCATATAGATGGACGGCATAGATGAAACATATATCACATGGTGGGGTCCCCCTGCCGTCCAACAGCCAACTAAAATGGCTGGACGGCATATAAAACACATACATTTAGGTGGGTTCCACCGTCCACAGTAGTGAACGGTGTGAATAGAACACATACATCACTGTGGGCTCCACCGTCCACCTAGACAGTGGGAATAAAACACATATATCATTGTGGGTCCCATGTGGGGCCCACCATAATGTTTATAAGCCATCCAATCCGTTCATAAGGTCACGCAGACCTGAATGAAGAGTAAAAAAAATAAATTCATATTGATTTAAAACTTCTGTGAACCCAAAAATGGGTTTCAATTGCAGACGGTTCAACCCCACTATTTCCTAGGATGTGGGCCACCTGAGCTTTGGATGTGGCTGATTTTTAGAGGGCAGCCTACTGCCCTAAGGGCCTATAAAATGGACGGTGTGGATATACAAAACACACATCATGGTGGGGCCCACAGCTGGACCGTGGGTCTACTGTCATCCGCCCGCCTATATGCTGCAGGCGCTGCCTACGCCTCTAATAGCAGTAGCGTCTGCTGCATATTTGTTTTTTTTTTTTTTTTTTTAATCGCAAAATCTCGCAGTTTTTCATGTGTGGGACCCGCATCGAAAGAATCCATCTCACCCAATGGATTCTATAGTCCAAAATCAATTCAACAAACACAATATTGGGCATCTTTCGGCATGTAGAAAAGTTAAGGTGAATTTAAACGGTGAAAATCACTGTTTTCTATGCTATGGCCCACCAGATACTCAGATCAGCTTCATTTTTCAGCTCAATGGGTAAAATGATTTGGAGAATGGAATGGACGGCGTGGATTAACAACATGCATCAAGGTGGAGTCTACACAAGTGGCCCACCCCAAATGCATTACACCAAGCTAATATTTGTGTTTTCGGTTGTGCATTTCAAGTGGGCTGCACACGTGGGCCACCAAATGATGGGTGGTGTGGATACAATACTTATAAAGTGGGCCCCACCTATAGATGACTTGGATAGAAATATAATGCTTATGGTGGGGTCCATCTAAGTGGGCCACACAACCACATCATCACACACACAGAAATATATATATATATATATATATATATATATATATATATATATATATATATATATGAAAAAGAGGGGAAGAGAGAGAAGAGAGTGGGACATGTGAGATGGAGGGCTCCGCGACTATGAGTCCTCCCTTGCAAACATTCATACATCAAGTGAGTCTCATTACTCGTGGGCCCATCAAATCGAAAATTAACGTTGGAGATCCTTTCTCCACCAAATGTAAGATCTAGATGACCCTATCCATACAAGAAAAATAAACATCATGATGGGGTCCATGGAGAATGACCCCATCATGGAATGATCATGAAGATCAATGTGGGCCATCGGCTACATCTTAGGGTCTAAAGTGAGATCCATACCATTGATCGGTAAACCTCACTTGGTCCATCATAAAAACATGAAAACTAGCCTATAGAAGCACCCACCGTTCGATCTTCTTGGTCCGTTGGAAAGCCGATCTCGTCGTGTCTCACTTTAATGGTGGAAGATGGGAAATGAATGGTTAGGATGGAGGATTTTGGAAGAAGAAGGTGGGCTACACAAATCACCTTTCTCTCGTAGAAAGGCTTGGACGTGCACTTCTTTGGTGCTTGGAAAATGTGTGAAGAGAAATAAGAGAGAGAGATGGGATATAAGGAGAGAGAGTGATGGATGTGAGTGATGGGTGAGGTGATGGATGTGAGGTGAGCGATGGGTGAGGTGAGAGATGGGTTGACTTGGTGGCTGCTTAACTTGTGGAGAAAGAAAGTTTGGGTGCTTTCGTACTTGATATGAGGTGATTGATTGATTGATTTGAGTGATCGATTGATGGGACATGTTGTAGAGATTCTCTTGGAATTGCAAATGCGCGACGTTTTCTTCGAAATAAACGCCGACCCACACTCCCGGCCAGGGTATCGAATCGGTATGCAAGATACGACGTTGGAACTGCGGCGACGGTGCGGTCGCAATGATACAAGTCTCAGATTAAACCCACTTAAATCTATAGGGTACAACTTAGGGTCGCACGCAAATGTTGATTATACGTCGCAGGTTGCCGGACTTCGACGGGAAGGATCGCGGGAGTCGACGGAACAGTACGGACTAGGATACGGGTCTTACAGAATCCAAAATCAAAGTGGACAATCAAATATCTTTATTTAGTAATGAATGATTGATTGAATGGTTGGTTAGATGAACTACAGAGTATTTTAGAATATATATAAAAGCCCTGAGTTCACTAAGTTGTATAAGTGTAGAGAAGTGGGTATTTGTGAGTCCCAATGGTATGTATAAGTGTAAAATCTATCAAAAAGGTTAACTGTGGGGTCTAGGTGTTCCTATAAATGTGTATATTACTTGAGTTTTAATGGTAATACTAGAGAGCTTTCAATATTTAGTTATTGAAAAGTTCGGGGTGCTACAGGGGGCATGGATCCATATTCAATAATAAACTCTTTTACAAGTGCGTAATTAGTCATTGTATAATTATGCAAATACGTTCATGAAGTGGGCCAAACATGTGTCATTGATTGTATGTTAAGGAACCACAATCCTAATGCATAAAACATCCCATACTCTGGGACGGTCACATAAAGTCAACTCCTTGAATCAAGGTTTACCTTGAAGCTGCACTTGAGAACAAAACTCGACCATATCTATAAATTAAGTGGGCCACGTTGTTACAAATAATGGGAATGAGAAGCCAACAGTAGGCTTGTAAGTGGAGCCACAATGGTGTGTATCTTTTGTGTGTGTGGAGCCACAATGGTGGTGTGTATCCATCTTTCATCAAACCCATTAATCAAGTATGACCCACCAAGACCAATAAAGGATAAAAAAAACCAGCCATCTAAACTAATTCAATGTAGTCCAAATTCCACAATCTTAAGAGGGAGAGAGAACGATTTTACTTTGTTCCTGTTGGTGTGGGCCATACTAGCCTTTCTATAGGCTCATCTTTTTTTTTTCTTTATGTACGGTTAAAATAAAGTGTTCAAAACTGATGAGTAGAGTATTATACAAATACAAAATGGTAGGCTCAAGGAGCATTGCTGTTTTTTAGGTACTCCGTAAAACAGATGATTTCGTCACGTGGCAGTCACATGTCAGTCAAATAAAACTTACTCTCTTTGATGGGGTCGAGTCGCCAGACGCTTGTGCTTGTTAACCACCACTACCACTTCTTTAAAATAATGCTTTGGGTGCGGTTGGAGCTTCGAGGACAATCTAAAACCATCGGAACTACTTACCAAAGCCAAATGGTTCTATCCTTAGGGCCTGGTTGGGAGCATGGATTTGGAGCCCCCTGGATTCGAAACCCACGGGATGAGAACCCCCTAGATTTGCAATCTTCCTAGTGTGTTTGGCACCCTGGAGTGTGAATAACTTTAATCCAAAAGTCGGGTCCTTGCTCTTGCTCCGGTGGTAGACTCTTAGAGTTTCAACACCTGGTCAAGGGTTTGAGTACCTATAGGTGGTGAAATTCCACTAGCGTGAGTGTGTGGGGGTGTGCGTGTGTGTTAAAAAAAAAAAACTTTAATCCAAAAGTACCTATTCATGATATATTTATCGAGGTTTGAATTTAATGACTAAATCAACTTTAATATCTCTAATTAGTGAGATATGTAATTTTTGACACAATGGTTGTGATAAGCTCGCTGAAATATATACTTTGCCCGAAAATGATGAAATTCCAAGTCTCGGATGGGCCACAAGCACAAGATAATGTCTAGTGACTAACCAACAATTTTAATCATTGATTTACATGGACAATGTTTGGACGGTGCTAGACAATGTTTGGACGGTGCTGATTTAGATGGATAATGTTTGGACGGTGTTGATCATCATTAGTGGGCTATGTACCTAATAAAATGATAGTGTACAGTGGCACATATGTTACATCTGTAACTATTAAAATGATTTTAGGTGTAATTCAAGCTCTTACCGTGGATTACAAACCCTTCAAGTAGATTGGAAAACCCTATATTTGAAACCCACCTCTTATGCTTATTATACACCAATCGCTATCTCATGCCTTTTGTGCGAAAGCAACAGCGCCATGTTTGAGAGAGGCTACTTCCACAGTGGTGATCTTCCACACGTGTGTCGATATGGAATATTTGCCTTTCATCGCGTATCAATTCAACGTACTCCTGTCGCTAACCCGCAGACCGCTCATTCAAATCTCTTGGCAACGGAGCTGATCGCATACACGTGTCACAATGTGTCACGTGACGCACGCGAGTAGTCTTTCAATATTCCTCTTTCTTTGAAAAAAATAAAATAAAATAAAATAAAAAATAAAAAATAAAAAATAAAAAATAAAATCACAGGAAACACCTCTGTAAAATAATCCATTCGTCTTCTTTTCTGTCGGCATCCAACATAAACACTCATCCTCTCCCACTCGCTATCCAACATAAACACTCATCCTCTCCCACTCGCTCCACTTCTACTCTCTCTCTCTCTCTCTCTCTCGATGGCCAGTTCCACTTCCTTCCCATCTTCCCTCTTTCTCTTCATCATCTTCTTCTCAGCCCTCCTTTCTCAAACCCTCTCCATTCCATCACCACCACACAAGACGTACATCTTCCGCATCGACGCTCAATCCAAACCGTCCATCTTCTCCACTCACTATCATTGGTACACCTCCACCTTCGCTGCCCCAACCCAAATCCTCCACACCTACTCCACCGTCTTCCATGGCTTCTCGGCCACTCTCTCTTCCTCCCACGCTGCATCTCTCCTCAGCCATCCATCCGTCCTGGCCGTCTTCGAAGACCGCTCCCGCTCCCTCCACACCACCCGATCCCCTCAATTCCTCGGCCTTCGCAATCAGCGCGGCCTCTGGTCCGATTCTGACTACGGCTCCGATGTGATCATCGGCTTCCTCGATACCGGCATCTGGCCCGAGCGCCGCAGCTTCTCCGATCTCAACCTTGGCCCCGTTCCTGCCCGCTGGAAAGGCCAGTGCGAGTCTGGCGTCCGCTTCTCACCCTCCAATTGCAATCGGAAGCTAGTCGGCGCTAGGTTTTTCAATCAAGGCCATGAGGCTGCTGCTAGATTAGCTGGTGGCACTGGTGTGAATGCCACCATCGAGTTCCGCTCCCCACGGGATGCTGACGGACATGGGACCCACACTGCATCAACTGCTGCGGGCCGTCATGCGTTCCAGGCCAGCATGGCAGGTTATGCAGCTGGGATTGCCAAAGGCGTCGCACCCAAGGCAAGGATTGCCGCCTATAAGGTCTGCTGGAAGGACTCTGGTTGCTATGACTCCGATATCCTTGCTGGATTTGACCATGCTGTTGCAGACGGTGTCGATGTCATCTCGATATCTATTGGTGGCGGCAATGGTGCAACATCACCATATTACCTCGATCCAATAGCTGTTGGATCATATGGTGCTGTCTCCAGAGGGGTGTTTGTGTCATCGTCAGCTGGGAATGATGGGCCTGCTTTAATGTCAGTGACCAACCTTGCACCGTGGCTCACAACTGTTGGAGCTGGTACAATTGACCGGAATTTCCCAGCTGATGTGATTCTTGGCAACGGGCGCAAGCTCAATGGTGTGTCCCTGTATTCTGGTAAACAGCTTGTGGGGAAAATGTTCCCACTGGTTTACCCTGGTAAATCTGGTGGCCTTTCATCATCTCTCTGTATGGAGAATGCACTTGATCCGAGGGTTGTAAGGGGTAAGATTGTGATCTGTGACCGTGGTAGCAATCCACGTGTCACTAAGGGATTGGTGGTTAAGAATTCTGGTGGTGTTGGGATGATCCTTGCCAATGGGATCTCCAACGGTGAGGGCCTTGTTGGCGACCCGCACGTCCTGCCAGCATGTGCAGTTGGTGCTGATGAGGGTGATGCTGTCAAATCCTATGTCTCATCAACTGTGAACCCAATGGCCACGATTGTATTCCATGGCACAGTTGTAGGTGTCAAGCCAGCACCAGTGGTGGCGTCGTTCTCTGCCCGAGGCCCCAATGCGCTGTCTCCAGAAATCCTCAAGCCAGACCTCATCGCACCCGGTGTAAACATCCTGGCCGCATGGACTGATGCTGTGGGTCCCACTGGGTTAGATTCTGATACCCGGAAGACGGAGTTCAACATACTGTCTGGGACGTCAATGGCATGCCCACACGTGAGTGGGGCTGCAGCGCTGCTCAAGTCAGCTCATCCAGAATGGAGCTCGGCTGCTGTCCGTTCTGCTCTGATGACAACGGCTGGCATAAACGACAACCGGTTCCAACTCATGACTGACGAGTCAACTGGGAAACCTGCCACACCATATGATATCGGTGCAGGTCATTTGAATCTAGACCTTGCCATGGATCCTGGTCTAGTCTATGATATTGGAAATCAAGATTATGTGAACTACTTATGCTCCATTGGATACAACCCAAAAACAATTCAAGTGATCACGCACACGCCGGTGACTTGCCCGCTGAAAAAGCCATCACCAGGGAATCTGAATTACCCATCAATTTCGGTTATCTTTGATGGATCAGAATCAGGGTATGTAAGCAAGATGTTTATCCGAACAGCGATGAATGTGGGTCCTGTGAATTCGTTTTATAAGGTGAAGGTGGAACTTCCGGCGAAGGGTGTGGTGGTGAGTGTGAAACCAGCTAAGCTTGTTTTCTCAGAGTCGGTGAAGAAGCAGAGCTTTGCTGTAACTGTTTCAGCCAATTCAAAGAATCTGAGTTTTGACGAATCGGATGTGATTTATGGATTCTTGTCTTGGTTGGATGGGAAGCATGTTGTCCGATCACCAATTGTTGTGACGCGTTTTATGCCTTTGTGAGTTGTGATGGGGAAGTGTTTATAAGGTGGGAGATCCTTTGGTTCGAGTATCTTGTCGGCTGGGGTTCTCATATGTATCGGGTTCAGTAGCCGTTTAATGTTCTTGAGAGGGTAAGAAAGTGACCATGTTATATGGGCTAGAGTGAAGGTTCTTATTTTCTCTTTTCTCCTCCTTTGAGTAGATTAGTTAATTTTTTACAGAAGCTTTTGTAATGCATGTTTGTATCTTTAACTTAATTTAATGAAGAATGTATTGTGTTGCACTTGGAGAGTGGAGTGATAAAGATCTAATCTTTTATGAGATGCATTGATGGATGTTGTAGAAAGGTTAGACGTTGGTGTCCGCTTACTAAATGGCTCTTTAGTTTAAGTGGTTCTGCCTGATGTTGCAGCCACTTAATTGCACCATTGTTTGATGGTCTTTTGGGGAATGGACATTTGATACTTTAGTAGTGCTTGTATGTATGGACTAACCTGGAGCTCATGTTGTACTAATTTCATGTTTATCTGATACCGCCCTGTCATTTATTGCTTTTTTCCACAGGAGTCCATTTTTTTCTTCATGCAGATTCATAATTCTTGTTTGGAGATGGACTGTTGTACTCTGGAGGCAAATTGTGACCGCTACACTGACCGCTCCTAGAGAAATCATCCTATGGGGCCAAATAAAAAGCAATGACAACCAGTAATGTCCTCAATCTTTTCAGCTCTCTCTTTCTTTTATCTTTCTTTTTTATTTGTGGCAACATAGTAGGTCAACCACTATAGTTTTTGTTTCACCTCCGCATCATTGGAGACTGGTAGTGATTTGTGCAATTTCCATGTCGTGTTGTTATTTATTTTCTCATACTGTCATCTGTTAAAACTATAAATTAGATCCTAGGATACCACAGTTTTAAAACATACATAAAATCATATTCTATAAGAAGTGATGAACTGGGAGTCCAGGCCAATTCGATGGAACCAGTGTTCGAAGTATCGGTATTGCTACAAGTTTTGCTGGCCGAGGATACGGAAACAATATCGATATCGTCGATAATATCATTGATAACCAGAAATGCGGGGAAATATAGGAAAAACGGTGGAATTTTCAGGAGATGTTAAAATGTACATATTTGTATATTTAGAAATAAAAAAAATTGCAAAAAGAATACATACATAACATGTTCCATTTAATGGGGCCTTAAAAGCATGTGTTGTTATAAGAAATCAGTCCAACCATCCCATCCGGCCTATTTAACCATCCAAACATCCATCGATATTGCAAAATATCAGCAACACATGATATTTCATCAAGAAATCATCAACAATTGGAAAGGAAACGAAAGATTGTGCTCTCAATATCGCCCATGTTGCGATATCAATAATATCGAGATATTATCAATATTATCAATATGACAAATCGAACACTACATACAACCAGTGTTTGAAATATCGGTATCGCGTTACGTATCGCATTCTTGGTATATGATATGTATTGGTTATCGCATGGGATATATAGGTGGTATCATGTAATGTATCGCTATTGTTGGAAACATGCGGAAACATTGGGAAATTGGTTGAATTTTTCAATGAAACTTCGGTGATTGTTAAAAAAGACATCAATACACACTTGTAAATCAAAACATTACAAAAAACAAGTACACACAATAGGTTTTCTTTGTATGGGGTCCTAATCTATGTGTTGTCTAACTGAATTATGCAAGTATATTCAATGTCTATTCATATACTTTAAAAATGTAAGAAAACGTGTGGAAACACAAGCAATACATTCAAAAGCAAAAGAAGAATCACTAGATTAGGTTACATACATGTTTGATTGGATGTTTGGACACAAAGATTGCAAACGGTTTGCGAGAAATTAGGAGATTTTGATTTTTTTCGAATTTTCCGCAACTCGGCCAATCTCCTCCAAATCTTGAAATTGAAGCTCCCAATCAAAATCATGGATTTGTAACAATTTGACACTAATTTAACATGATTTACGGAA
Source organism: Magnolia officinalis (assembly GCA_021015155.1). Lineage (NCBI taxonomy): Eukaryota > Viridiplantae > Streptophyta > Magnoliopsida > Magnoliales > Magnoliaceae > Magnolia > Magnolia officinalis. Next base: position 66,289,688 of record JAJHSJ010000004.1, read on the forward strand.
AATAAAATGATCGAAATTCGAAAATGCTCACCAGATCGAACATGTGGGATATATCGCACTACTTGTGTGTTTTGTATCGCATTGGTGGGATACAAGATATTTCGTTGGATATATCGGCTGATACTGTCGATATTTAAAACACCGCATACAGCCATGTGCCCATGAAATTTTTTTGAAATAAATAAAATTTTGATGATAACAATATGTTGGTGATATTATTGAAATATTGTTGATACACTTATGATACAAGCATTACCTAGAATTTACATAGTCGAAAATATTAGCGATACATTAGCGATATTGATGCATTGACAATACAAGCGACACTTAGAATTTACATAGTTGAAAATATTGGCAATTATATTAGCGATATTGATACGTTGGTGATACTTAGCGATACATTGCTAATACCTAGAATTTCTGATACTACCAGCGTTATCGGTATCCCTTCCAGTGTTATCGGTATTGCTGAGCTGGAGATAAAGATAAGATCGGAGATATTTCAAACACTGGATGGAACTGACAGGTGGCAACAAAAGGTCTAGTTAAAGTCCTCAAAGGTAGCCTACGTGTCGGTAGAATCTTATTTAGCAATACACATCTAATACATGTATTCACTGTTGTTTGCGAAAAACATCTCATTCGGCGTATAAATTAGAATTATTTATGGATTTATAATCTTTGATGTATAAAACATGTATAATACACATATGTACATATTCACATATAATAATACAGTTGTAATTAAAAATGGAATTTTACAAAAGACTGCCTAATTAATATGGAATTAACATTCGGTACCTTTTAAAAAAATGTTTACAAAAAGCTACCTCATTAATCGTGCAGGTATCATTCCACTACCTTCCGTCATGGGCCGCAGTATGAGGAAATGGGTCTATGGCTTGGTAGGCTCCACTATGATGTTTATGTAAAATCCACCCCGACCACTAAGTGCTTCTGATGCAGGACAATTAACCACTTGCTCTAAAAGCTCAAACTGTTAGAGTATGGCGAATTAATCCCTTTATCTCCTAGCCCAGGCCCCACATCTCATGAGACAGGACCTCGGCCGAACCCCCCTCGTGGGCCCCAAATCACATGGGCCGCCCACCTCGAGTGTGTCCCCGCATCCCATGGGCTACCCCACTCGAGCTCGATGTGAAATACCCTGCATTAATCACCCCCGGTGAGGAGTCTCGAACACAAGATGATTTTTGGGCCACAGACCCAAACTTTTGTGTGGAATCCAACAATTAGAGTGGATTTCATATAATTATCATGGTGTGCCCTGTAAAAATCAAGGGTGGTCGTCTCTCTTCCAACTGTTTCCTTTGGTGTGGCCCACCATTATCACAAGTTGACTTGATATTTTTGTCTCTAAGCCTAACATGGGACTAAATATCTAATGGCTAGAGTGGATCTTACCAAGGTGTTTCGTTGCGGTAACGATGGGCATAACGGTCCCCACCCTTACCGATACGGCCGATACGAGGTGTATAACAATCATTTTTTTTTTGTTAGAAAAATATGGAAATATGTCCATTAAATCCGGAATATTCTAAATATTCCAAATATGTATTCATTTATAATTTTGAACATGTTTATGGTGGTGTAACGGCCCAAAATTTGGTGAGAAGTTGTATCGGACTATCTAATGAATTTATGAACCTGGCAACCTGGAATTGACTGCAAAACTCATATATTTAATTTTCTAACTATCATTGTTATCAAATGCGATCGCATATGCGCATATGCGATCGCATATGCGCATACTATTGATCAAATCACATATGCCATGATGGCATATGCGATCCCGGCAAGTATGCCATGGCATACTTTTATATGCGATAAATATGCGATCGCATACTGTATATGCGATCGCATATTTCCTAATAGCCAAGAGCGGAAGATTTTTATTTTTTCAAATTGGAGAACTTTTGCCTATAATTAGGCACTCATGTCCCCTCCATTTTCACTATTCTTTACTCCAAAGCTCTAAATCTCTTACTCTCTCTCTTACACCTCTTTCTTTCTTACTCTTATCTTTCTACAATTATTTAATTATGTTTATTTTTTGTATTTTGTAAGTTGTGCTTACTTTTTGTAAATTAAGTTGTAAGTTATAACTTGTAAGTTGTTTCAAGTTATCCATTTATCATTAAAATTTCTTTCTTCTAAGCAGTGTATTAAATAGCGTTGTAGCGTAGCATACAAAAAACGCTACGTAGCGTATGAAATAGCGTAAAAAAAAAAGAAAAAAAAATGGTTAAAAAAAATGAAAAAAAACGTACCTTTTTCTTTTCTTTTCTTTTCTTATTCTTCTTCTTCTTCTTCTTCTTCTCGCCCTGCTGTGGCTGCGGCTGCGGCCCGGGCCTCCTCCTCCTTCTTCTCCTCTCTCTCTCTCTCTCTCTCTCTCTCTCTCTCTCTCTCTCTCTCTTTCCCTCTTCTTTCCCTCTTCTTTCCCTCTTTTTCTTTTCGGTTTCCCTCTCTCGTTTTTTTTTTTTCTTTTGAAATCAGAAGCGGTTTGACTCGTGTAGTATAGCTGCCGTAGGTACGTGTCATGCTAAGACGAGCGCTGACACTCCTTGAGCTTCGAGTTGTACGAACGGTTCAAAGGAGATCAAAGTTACATGGGCTCCACAGCGATGTATTTATTATATCTACACCGTTCATCTATTTTTAAATATCATTTTAGAGCATTAGCCAAAAAATGAATCGTATCCAAAGATCGTCTGGACCACACCAAAATAGCAGCGAAATGATGATTTTTCACTGTTAAAAAATTCATAGGCCCACCATAACATTTATTTTCTATCCAATCTGTTCAAAAGGTCAAAAAGACCTGAATGAAGAGCTAAAACAAATTTCATATTGATCCAGAAGTTCTGTGATCCCAAAAAGGGTTTCAATGGTAGACGTTCAATCCCCCACTGCTTTTTGCAGTGTGGTCCACTTGATAATTAGATCTGTATTATTTTTCGTGTCAAGCCTTAAGACGAGCTCTTCAAATGAATAGACGGTTTAGATATAACGCATGCCTCATGATCAGACCCACAGGACTTGCTTGCGTCAAATGAAAGGACCCGTACGCACGTTGCACAATTTAATAAAATGTACACGTGCCACATGGGCCCCACCATACTATATGTATTTTATCCATGCCGTCCATCCATTTTGCTACATCATTTTAGATTATGATTCAAAAAATTAGTAAGATCCAAATCTCAGGTGGACCACAACATAGGAAACAGTGGTTATAAAATGCTCACCATTAAAAATTTCTTAGGGTCCACTGTAATGTTTATTTTCCATCTAACCTGTTAATAGGGTCACACTAACGTGGATGAAGGGAAAACACACATGTCAGCTTGATCTAAAACTTTTGTAGCCTCGATAAATTTTTAATGATAGTCATTTAATTATCATTGTTTCCTATGGTGCGGTCCACCTGAGCTTTGGATCTGCCTCATTTTTGGGCTCATGCCCTAAAATTATTTGGCAAAATGGATGGACGGTGTGGATATAACACATTCATCACGAGTGGGGTCTGAAAAACTTTGACACTCGTGTGCTACACTTCACAATCTGAGTCCTACCTAATTCGGGCCCTTAAAAAATTGTACACGAGACATGTATTAACTTAAAATTTACCAATTAAATTATAGACTGTAATTGCTAACTCAAAATGCCAAAATATTTTGTTTTTTCTTACTATTTAATATTTATCATATATATATATATATTTATCATATATATATATAATATTTTTTTAAATTAAAAAATAGAAGTATTGTGTAGCTTACGCTACACACTACGGAGGGTTGAACGCTACGCAATACGCTACCGCTATTTAAAACACTGGTTTGAAGTTTATAATAATTAGTTATCTTTTAATGTAGCTTGTTGATTGTTTTGGTAAAATTTATGTAATATAATATAAGTAATTAAATATATCACTTAATGAAACACTCAAACTATAATGAAATAAGTAAAATAACCCAATCCAATCATGTGTACTAATTAGACGAGTTTTTCCCTTTTTATTTTTATTTTTTAGAATTTTTAGAATTTTTTTTTTTTTTTTTTTTTTTTTTTTTTTTTTTTTTTAATGCCATGGCATATGCGATTGTGCGATCGCATGCAATCGCATATGCTGATCGCATGCAATCGCATATGCGATTTGACAACATTGCTAAGTATCTAATATCAATGATAGATATATTAGAATGAATGTAATATCAAAATATCTTACATATGTAGGTGTTTGCAATAATTTTTCATAATTTATTCTATATTAAGTTATTAACATATCTGAGGAGTGAGGTCTCCAAACTTGCATAAATTACAATGTTCATTCTATTTTAAAGTCTTCAACATGTCAAAGACTTCTCCTATCCTATGATTCCTGTCCTGTCATCCTCTAGTCAAGAATATAAAAAAAAATTAGTAGTGTCTGATATACTCCCCTACAACTTGATTAAGGATTACTTGATTGGTTATCAGGGGATTTATTTTAAGTACAAGTTCAGCAGTGTCAAGTGTGTGCTTGCTTGGTGAATGTGCGGTAATGGACTAATGGGTATATAACAATACTTGCCTTAATAAAAATATATACTTACAGTTACCATAATAAAATCCACGAGTCACCACTACTCACACCAAAATGAAAATTTGCTTTGTTGTGGTTGCTCGACCTCCACCTCATCGTCATCATTAGGTTGTGGCTATGGAATATGTGTTGCATATCCATAATATCCAGTGCTAGGGGGAAAGACCAGGTCAACGAAAACAGAGGATGACTGATCCTGACTCAGCAACGACTCCGACTCCGAGTTAGGATATCCTCCAGTGCCCGTCGAATAGCCGTACTGGTGCCCGTACTCAGGTTGTTGAGAATCAACGGAAGAGTACGAGCAGTAGTAGCAGCGAGACCGAGTCGAATGATCATGCTGGTGATGGTGATGACGCCCCTGTTACTGGCACTTCTGGTGTTGCTCAGCACACCATACAATCGTTTACAGATGGCGAGGCCGATGAACAGCGACAAGGTACACAAGGTCGGACTTATGAGTGTACTGAGTCACAATATAGTCAGCAGGAGGAGGCTAGGTCTAGTGGTGCACCGGGAAATCCGGAACATCAGCAGGCCCATGGTCCTGGGCATTATGATCGGCAATTCTTATGGCCAATGGGATTATGGTTATACTAAGCCAATTCCATCACATTCATGTTGGAGCAGTCCTCCTGATACATATCCATGTGATTATATATATCCATATCCATATCCAAGTTACTCATCATAGACACATTCTCAATCTCGAGCCGGACTTTGCATGAAAGCTGCCCCTCTTCTTGGGTCCAACACAGCTGTACAACTCTCTTGCTTTACGCGGTGGTATTATTAAGTCATCAATTTCCAATTCTTCACTATCCTCTTCAATATGTTTTTTCCTTGCTTCCAACCAAGGTGGAAGTGGGTCGTCCTCATCATAATTATTGTCTAAGTTTATTAGACAGTAGTGCGTGTCACCGGCGCTTGTAATGCTCCTATGACGTAGACTCATTCATAGCCTCATGCTATAGTATATGAAAACAAGTCTATCCAACGTCCTAATCTGCAATCTATTCCTATTCTTTGAATGAATAAATGTAAAACAACTCCAATTCCTCTCGCAACTAGAAGATGTCTGGCTCAAAAATTTTACTGCAATTTTTTGGAGAGCCTTCATACTCTCTTCGAAATTCATCCACCATTTAACCGGTTGCAACTTAAATACTGGATGTTGTGTAAGAGCATCTCCAAAGTTACCCTGGCGATTTCCAAATGTATCTAATTCATTCAACACATTTATATACGTATTTAAGTCAGGCGCTAATCTCTTTATCATATTCTTTAGCTTGATACGAACTTCATTATCCGCAACAAATGATTGAGCATATTTGTACCTAGGATTTAGATAGTTACTTGCTGCATGAAAATCGTAATGGAGTTGTGTTGTTCATCTCTTGTCGATCATCTTCCAATAATACTCCTAGCTTGTACAATCACGTTGAATTACAAACTTTGCCTTATCCATGGCATCGTAGAGAAAGCCCATGGTAAGTGCTTCGTCGGTTTCCACAAGATGGAGTACCTTCATTAGTGGCTCCATCACCTTTAGGATCCTCTTGACCTTCTTCCAATATTTGTTGTTCTGTATGGTGTTCACAACTTCAACCGGTGTCCCTGATGTCTTCTTCTCATGTTTTGTGTTGAGCCAATCTTGGGAAGAGAACATCACTTTCAACTCTTCCCTATATTGGTATAAATTCTCTAAGGCTATAAAGTTTGTTGCAAATCTAGTCGTAGCAAGACTTAGCAAATCTCGTCCCTTCGTGAACTTCCTCATTATTGCGACTACTTGATTATGATTATGAATAAATGTTGTCACTTGTCTTGCCCTTTCGACCATTTCCCTAACACTCTTCTTCTTCCCAATATCTTCCAATATAAGATCAATACAATGGGCAACACATGGTGACCAAAATATATGCGGTCTCTTTATCATCAACTTATGTCTTGTAGCCTTATATGTTGCTTCGTTATCTGTCACAATCTGCACCACATTCTCCTCTCCAATCTCATCTACCACTTTATCCATTTTGACTTATGGCTAAGTGGCAGTACACCGTGAAGTTGATCATGTTGCATCTGGTTGGGCCAGTCCAACCATCGCACATGATCGTGCATCCTTTGGCCTGCCATATGGGTTAAAAGGTAGCCACGTATGCTTTCACATCCACACACTGCATCTGTCCATTTCCCCATAGTAGCTTTAATTCATTGCATGCTTCTGCATCAATTACCACCTACCAGTATGGAGAATTGGCCGTGTTAGGAGGTATATTGGCATATATAAATAATGTTGTTGCTGCCCTACCTAGCTTTTCAATGGAAGTTTTACTCCACATTTGTTTTATCTTGTTTTGTTTAGTTGATTCTTTCCTAAATAGGATTGGATCAATAGAGGGTCTCCTGGGCTCATTTACTTCTTCGTCCAAATGTATAGGGGCATCACGTGAAGATGCTTTCTATCGGCTCTCGAACATATGTCGTAATCCACCCAACCTACCCCCACCCCCACTTATAGATGCAGTCGCACTCCCAGTTGCACTCTCACTCCCCCACCCTGTATCACGTATAGACCCCCTCACTCCAAACACGCGCCGATATTCTTTCTCTTCATGAGCAAAGCACAAGTTCTCTTTCCTAAATATAGTTACTTTCCGATCTGAATCTTTGTCAGAATCAATAATATTTTCATCACGAACGCCCATATATTCAGGACTAAACACATCCTGTTGGACCGCATCCAAAATCTCATCTTTCTTATTTTGCCTAGTAGCACGTTTATCCTTCGACTCATTCAAACTGGCTTGCATTAAGGTCATTATCTCTTTTGGTACTCTAGTACAGCTCGCAACTTGACCCTTTTGATGTGCCAAATGTTTTTTTAGTTGCGTAATTCCACCAGTTATTAGTTTGTCACAATAGTTACACTTCATTTGGTGCCTAGTACCACCTACCCTTTGACAATGTTGCCATCCAATATCCTCGCTTCCTTGTTGGCCAGACCCAGACATTTTCTAAGTTTAAATACAGTTTTTATAAGAGAATGAATTAATTAATTTAAATCTTGAAACTTAATGTAAATAAATTAATAAAATAAAGTTTAAACTTTTGAATCTAATCAATAAAGAAGAAATTATGTTCTAAACCCTACAAAGCTCCAAAACCTATTCAAAATAAGAAAATATAAACATAAAGTCACTAATCTAAAAAATAAATAAATATATATATAGATATATATATATATATATATATATATATTATTATATAATATATATATATATATATATATATATATAATCGTTGCATTATCTGTTAAATGCACATTGGTATGTTCTAATATGATTAACACATCATATTCAACCATAAATTACAACATAAATATATTGGAAAAAAAATTATTTTTTGTAATTTTTAAAAATTGGCTGAAAATTGTCCGAAAAACAATAAAAAAATAAAATTAGTTGCATAATATGTTAAATGCACATTGGTATGTTCTACTATGATTAACGCATTATATTCAACCATTAAAACAGAAATACATTGAAAAAAAATGATTTTTCGTATTTTTTAAAAATCAGCCGAAAATAGTTCGAAAATAAAAATAAAAATAAAAAATATATAAAATCAGTTGCATAATCTGAATGCACATTGATATGTTTTACTATGATTACCACATCATATTCAACCATTAAAACATAAATACATTGAAAAAAAAAATGATTTTCGTAATTTTTAAAAAATCGTGTTGAAAATAGTTCGAAAATATATATAATATATCGATATATATATATATATATATATAATATATATATAAAATCAGTTTATAATCTATTAAATGCATATTGTTATGTTTCTACTATGATTAACACATCATATTCAACCATTAAAACAGAAATCCATTGGAAAAAAAAAAGTTTTTTCGTAATTTTTAAAAATTAGGCGAAAATAGTCCGAAAATAAAAAAAATATAAAATCAGTTGCATAATATGTTAAATGCACATTGGTATGTTTTGCTACGATTAATACATCATATTCAACCATTAAAACATAAATACATTGAAAAAATGATTTTTCATAAATTTTAAAAATCGGCCGAAAATAGTCCAAAAATTAAAAAATATATATAAAATCAGTTGCATAATCTGTTAAATGCACAATGGTATGTTCTACTATGATTAATACATCATATTTAACCATTAAAACAGAAATACATTAAAAAAATGATTTTCGTAATTTTTAAAAATCGGCTGAAAATAGTCCGAAAAAAAAGAAGTAAAAAAAATATAAAATCAGTTGCATAATTTATTAAATGCACATTGGTATGTTCTAATATGATTAACACATCATATTGAACCATTGAAATGGAAATACATTGAAAAAAAAATGATTTCTCGTAATTTTTAAAAATCGGCTGAAAATAGTTCATATATATATATATTATTATATATATATATATATATATATATATATAAAATCAGTTGCACAATCTATTAAATGCACATTGGTACGTTCTACTATGATTAACACACATCATATTCAACAATTAAAACAGAAATACATTGAAAAAAAAAGAGTATAAATACCTATTTTTGTAGATTTTTTGAAAAATGGCCTATGGAGCTTTGATTGAACAAAATCCTTGAAATAACTTATTTTGATCCTCAAATTCAAGCTAAGAGTGGTCAGAATTTGCAGTAGAATGGTTTAGGAAGAATTTTGGAAGAGAAAAGTACCAAAAAATGAGAAAATTCGCAACTTAAAATGGAAAATAAAAGTTATCGTTTTCTGACCATTATGGGCTGTAACGACCATTACGAGTCAAAAAAGGGGAACTGTTACGACCACATAACGCGTAACGGTACTAGCCATTACCGTTACGTATCAGCTGTAACAGAAGATACGTAACAGATTTTGCATACCTTAGATCTTACATAAACATCATGGTGGGCTCGGTAAAATATCAAGAGCAACGTCCTTACAATTCACCTTTTTCCCATGAATAATCTCTATAAATGGGGAAAGGGACACTGCAACTCGATTTGGGGCTCACTGGATGTATATGAGAAATATACTCTGAGCATTAGACACTTAATCCCAATTCAGGCCCAAAGCCAAAAAATCAGGCTAACTCGTGATTCAGGTGGGCCACACCAATGAAAACAGATGGAAGAGAGACTTCCATCCTTGATTTTTACAGGTTCCACCATGATGGTTATTTGAAATCCACTCCATCCATTAGATGCAACACCAAAATTTAGGTGTAGGGCATAAAAATAAGGCCCATCCGTGATTCAGGTGGGCCATACCGAGGGAAACAGTTTGGAGGGTGATTATTGCTCTGGTCACTGTTTCCAATAATGGGTCCATCTGAATGACGAATGGGGCTGATTTTTGGATCCTTGTCCAAACATGAGATGATGCACTTGGTGGTCGGGCTAGATTTTACATAAGCATCACGGTGGGGCCTACCCAAGGAGCCAACCCATTTGCTCCCTCACCCACCCAACCCGCTGTTAAAGAAATGTAACAGAAGGTAGTTAAATGATAATTATATCGATTAATGAGGTAGCTTCTTGAAAAATGTAAATTCCATATTAATTAGGTAGGGTTTTTTTTTTTTTTTTTTTTTTTTTTTTTTTTGTAAAATTCCCTTAAGAAAAACCCTAACTTCATGCAAATTAGTGAGTTGCCACATGGGTGTACTTCCTTGTTTTTTTGTTGCCTGTAACCCACCGGCCTCAACTCCTTTGAATCAAACGGCAGTTGCACCTCCTCCCAAGGGGCCACCATCAAATTGAACAGTGTCGCCAATCGCCCAAGCCAACGACGGTAATATTTCAGTCTCTGGCCCATACCCTAGCCCACCCTCTCGGTCTTGTTGTTGTTGTTGTTCTTCTTCTTCTTCTTCCCTTACCCTGTCGTGGGGTTTATGAATGTTGATGACAACTTGCTACAAAAGCAAAGACGAAAGGGGAGATTTTTGATAATGTAGTAGATTGTGACACTTGATGGTTAGACACTCAGAAATTGTACATGCGGGGCATGCAATAACTCGGATTAAACCGACTAAATTGTCAAACCCACTGTCGCTTAGTCAAAGTCCCAAAATCAGATTAGTTGAGCAATCCTAACCTTTGGTTTGTGGTCACTTGTTTATTGAAATAGGATTATTGGATTTTTTTTTTTTTTTTTTCCAGTTCTAACCATCCAATAAGGGTCCACAATCTGGTAGCCAGATAATTGAATAAGCCCAATTTCTTCTTGAGAAAATCCCCGCGCTCTTCGTGTAGACGTCCAATAGAGCAGAAATCTTGTCATCTTCTTCTTGATTTGGAATCATTCTCTCCAAGACCTCAGGAAAGCCTACCATATGCGTTGCTATTGCCTCAATTCAATCGATGGAAGCTAAGAACACGACCGGATTAAGGATATAGGCAGCTGAATACAATGGAGATGACATTTGACTACCTCATCTTTTATTTATAATGTTTAAGATATGCTTTTAATCGCGATTTTTATAGTTAAAGTGATCCATGATTTTTTTTTTCTTAGCCCTCTCCATCACATTATAGATGTAGCCCATTGGTGGCTTGTCATCTCCAGCCACCAATCGCAACAAACCTACTAAGGGTTCTGATGATTTTAGTGCCTTTAGCACTTGTGTACAAAAAGATTGTGAGAGGATGATTTATTGGACTAGCTTCCCTTTAGTCTTCTTTGACCAAGGCCCATTATTCTAATCGGTCGACACTACAAAGCTTCTAAGTTCGGCCTTTTTATTTATATTTATATTTATATTTATATTTTTTAAATAATTTTTTAAAATATAAGTATATAACCTTCGAAGTGTTATTTACGAAGGTTGTTGCGAATTGGGTAAAAGTTGGACGAACCAAGTTACACCTAATGTGTTTTCTCATTTGATAGAGAAGAAAAGCATGTTTGTACATAAAGACTGTGATTCTTCTAGCCCTATAAATCACTTTATTGTACAACTTACCTGTATCTTCTAACATTTGATCTATACAATATGTTGTGCATGGGGTCTAAAATAAATTGCGCCTCTTCTCCATAAGAAGGCGACCGGCGACTGTATAAGTGGTTGCATTGTTCGTGATAATTTGGACAACATATTCCATCCCTACTTTCTCAACTACACTATCTAACAATTTGAACAAATAATCGACTGTGTGGGAATGGACTGATGCATCCACGGATTTCAAAAATATTGTCCCAATTGGACAATTCACTAGAAAATTTATTAGTGTCCGACTCGATCAATTGGTTCATCCGTCAACCATTAGATTATAATCATATATTTTTTATATCTCTTTGTATTCGACAAGTAAAATCAACCTCGGTTTTGAGGCATGCTTCCCTCACTTTGTGAAATGAAGGAGGCTTAAGCCCACGTCCAAATTGACTTATTACTTCCACCATAACTTTTAAGCTTCTTAATTTCACAATGTTAAAAGCAACATCGACTTGGTATAACCATTTAACAGTTCACTGAATTGTGGTTTTCTTCTCCCAATTCTCATATCTGTTTTCAAGTGTTGTTTAAGCTAGTCCTTTTCCTTTTCCTCTTTGGTCGACGGATGTCCCCACTGCTTTCTGGTGTGGTCCACGTAAGCTCTGGATCTTCCTCATTTTTGGGCCCATGCCATAAAATGATCTCACAAAAAGGATGGGCGGCATAGATATAACACATACATCACAATGGGGGTCCATAAAACTTGTTGACATCAACACACTAGGAAGGTCAGGTTGGCTTGTGATATTTCCAAACAACATCTCCACGGATGGTGGATTTTGCTGCATCCACATTCAATCCAAAAGCAATTTGAAAGTAAAGATTTACTTTATATATATATATATATATATATACACACACACACACACACACACACACACACACACACACACTTGCATTCCAAACATGGCATTAGAAAACATGGGATAAACCCAATCCACAAACAATACCTTGCACGTGCATTTATTGCAACTTTTACAATTCCATCCACCTTAATCCCACCTAATACAGCTACCCAAACAGGCCCTTACACACTTCCATTAGAATGAGTTTCCAATATCTCCTTCCATAGATGGCCGTCGATTCCTCCTCTTGTAGCTGAAGCACATCAACTTTATGAGAGTGAACTGGTTCTTTAATGGCAATTTTTTTTCGACATCCCGAACTGCCTGGTATTCCATGACATTAGATTCATTTGGGCACAATTGCAATATCAATCTCTCCCCTTGAAGGAATCCTCATCATCGTAAATTGTGGCTCAATTTTAAATTCTGGAGTTCCATAAATCCCTTTGGTTCCTTGATGGCTGAGATAACACAAGCAGAACTGACTAGTTTTCTTCTGCACTTAATTCTATGAAGAATGGTTCTGAAGCGTTCTTCTCCATTCATATTGACCCCAATTGTCATCACTCACACTACAAGTTTCTTTTGACCCATGACAACTCAGCCGGATCCCTCCCATCATTCAGCGTAGTAACTGGACCTTCAAGGGAGACAAGAACAGCCATTTACTTCACCCACTAGAAGCCAGACTGACTGCTAGATGGAGACTTTTGCCAGATCAATAGATGCTGCCCCCTGACAACCGCTCACTTGGCTCTGAAAACAGTTTTTTCTTGGACTCATAACACTTGGTTCTCAAAACCGGTGTGTCTTGGAGTGACAACCGCACACTTGGTTCTCAAAATTGCTGTTTCTTGGACCCACTTCACTTCCTGTGAGTTCTCTCTCTGCCTCACAGGTTAGTTTTGGGGGTCCAACCTCCAGCAAAGTCCCATCTGTGTACCCTGACTCTGTCGCAGAAAGCTCCTCAAAAGAAGCAGCTTCCAAGACAGTGATAGGTTTGACTAGACGTGGCACCCTTGGTGATGACAGAGGAAGAATGCCACCACACTCTAGTCCAGCCTATACCTTCAGACTTGTCATCAACCTTGAATGATGGCATAGGTACTCGAAGAAGAGAAGGGTTAGCTGAGAAATCAACATATGAAAAGGAGTTGGAGAAGCAATTCCTCTAGAGAAAGCATTTCATTCAGAGGAAACAATTGATTTGTCACACCTGTCCTGGAGCTGCTCTTGCCAACTGATACACTGATGTAGGACAATTAACCACTTGCTCTAAAAGCTCGAACCGTTAGAGTATGACGAATTAATCACTTTATCTCATAGCCCAGGCCCCACATCTCATGGGTTACTTCCTCGGCCGAACCCCCCCTCGTGGGCTCGTGGGCCCCAAATCACATGGGCCGCCCACCCCAAGTGTGTCCCCGCATCCCACGGGCTACCCCACTCGAGCCTAGTGTGAAATGCCCTTACATTAATCACCCCTGGTGAGGAGTCTTGAACTCGAGACCTCCCTCGTGGGCCCCAAATCACATGGGTCACCCACCTTGAGTGTGTCCCTGCATCCCACGGGCTACCCTACTCGAGCCCAGTGTGAAAATGCTTCTGCATTAATCACCCCCGGTGAGGAGTCTCGAGCACGAGACCTCCCGCTCTGATGCCAATTTTATGCAGGACAATTAACCACTTGCTCTAAAAGCTCAAACTGTTAGAGTATGGCGAATTAATCCCTTTATCTTATAGCCCAGGCCCCACATCTCATGGGTTAGGACCTCGGCCGAACCCCCCTTGTGGGCTCATGGGCCCCAAATCACATGGGCTGCCCACCTCGAGTGTGTCCCCGCATCCCACGGGCTACCTCACTCGAGCCCGGTGTGAAATGCCCCTGCATTATACACGCTTCTCTTTGACCAACTTTACACTGGCTTGACCGCAAGAAGCGCATGCAACACATATAGTCACCCTTCACCAACTCCCTCAAAGATAACTCTCCTTTCCAGCTATTTATTCTTCTTTTGTGGACTTGAGTAGGATTGAAATCTGCATTCCACCTCAATAAGGCTTCCATGTTGACAACAACCATAGACAACCTATTGGAAATTATAGCTGGACCAATAGAAAAATTCCAGACCCCTTTCTAGCTCCATTGCATCTGATTACTCTTCCCCATCGTAATCCTTCAGAGGAGACCACATCACCACCTTCTTCACATCTCTGCAACTTCCCTTCAAACACACGCGTTTTGCTCTAGCTGAACTACCACCATCTTGATGAATCATGAGAGGACCAAAAGAAGACATTATCCCATCTATCAAGCTTTTGGGGATGATTGCTCAGTTCAGATTAGTGCTGAGGCTTCAATGGCAGCAAAAACAGGCAAGGAGAGCCCCCTACTTCCATATCTACCTTCCCCACCACTACATCTACCTTAAGCAGCACCTTGATCCTGGCAAACATGAGAAATGATCTTTCCGACATCATCTTGTCTATTTCTTGGGCCCTTTCGAATCAAGTCCCCAACTCACTAATGACTAGTTCAATCCAAGCATGTACAGGAATGGCAAACACCCTAATCCAGCAACCTCTGTTTAAGCCGACCTCCGTCCAATTTAGACAAGGACCTCTCTTGCTGCAAAACGTCTCTAGAGAAGCCACCAACTCTTCTATCTAGCTCAAGAGAGGAAGCTATCTGGTGATGCTAGCCTCACAATAGAAATCCTTGAAGCACCAAAAGAGTATTTTATTAGAGCAGCCGCAACACTTGGTGTAAGCATTACCATGAGAGCAGACTGCAGGCCAGGTCCTTGACTCTTCTATCAGCAATAGGTTTAGGCACCTTAATCACATCTTCTCCAGTTATGCTTGCAGGGCTGCCCAAACCTGTCATCTTATGGAACAAGGGATCCTCAACCTGACCACGTTCTCCACTTTCTTGCCACTCTGCTTACCCCAAACAGCTTGGCCGAAGGAAGAACCGAGAGTTTCTACTTAACCCCCTCTATCTTCATGTGTCTAGTCTTTGCATACATTAATATATCTGCCACCTACTAATCTGCTATCATTACATCGATTGCCATGTATGCTTCATCCAAGTACCAAAATCGAACGAAAGCAAAACCCACGGTTCATGCCTGTGCCTTTCTTCTATGAGATGAAAACATCCACGATGACTCCAAATCTTCCAAAACTGTCCTTCAGTTCATCTGTAGAAATCGAAAATGGGATGTTGCCGGCAAAGATGGTAAATGAACCTTTTTTTCTTCCAACAGTTTTCGACAGTCATCCAACCCCCTTCTTTGGCGTCCATCCGACCCCATTGCAGACTTCCCCTATTGACCCCTTTCTAAGACAAGGAAATTTTCTCTCTGGGAGTTGACAACCAAGGGAGGGGGAGGCAATAAAATTGTCCAACTGGTTTGATGAGAAATTACTGTCCAATCAGCGGCATGTGGTTTTTCACTTGCTGAAAAAATCAGCTCAATCCATGTCAGGTGGGCCACAGCATGGTAAACAATGAATGCTTCCAATTTGATGCAAGTATGGTCCACTTTGGGTGGGTTGGGCTGATTTTTGCCAAGGCGCTGCTCATAATGGGAATGACCTTTTGGAATGGTTTGATGTCACTATCACATGACACGATGGAAATTATCAGCTGGTTGGATGGTAACTTGGTAGTACAACCTGTTGGACATGAGCGTCCCTTTCACGCGCACACAAACTCAGCGGTAAGAAAAGGTTTGAAGATGTCCTTGATGGAGTGGGATGAGGCTTAGATGATGCATGTGTGTATCTATATGTGCATGCATGCAAGTATGCATGTTTTGAAAGTCATATTATTCCCAAACATATCCATCTCTGACCTTTTGGCTTTTCATTTTCTTGTAATCGAAGTTTTACTGATATTTTTTCAGTGTATACCCCGAATAATCCCTGAACATCTGGCGTACTATATTTTATCATATGCCAAATTGCTATGGGTAGAATATTTTCCATTTATTCAAGAGATGGATAATCCAGCGAAACTGGAAGGAGGTTGATTTCCACTGTTCTGGTCATGCCCTGTACATGGTGATTGATCCTGTCTATGATATTTTATCGCCGCACTAAGCCTTTGGACTGGAAGTATAAAATTGAGGATGCAAAAAAGCAAGAAGTACGCTGTCCATGTGTGCTTCAACTTTACAAAGTTGGTTGACAGTCTTATTCTCTCTCTTGTTCATAATCACTAATGAGTTCAATCCAGATAAATCTAGAGCACTTCTATATGGTTGCAGTAACGCTTCCACAGGGAGTTATGCGCTATCATTGCCTGTCCCAAGCTCAGATAAAGGAGGGTTGCGTCAGGTTGGCAGCCGGTGTCAAACTTTAGCCACATCTATTTTTCATTAATCCTGACAATATGATGAATTCTATATGGTTGCAGTTTTTTAGAAGTTCTGGTGCCTCAGCCCCTCAGATGAAAGATATTACTATGGCAAGTTTTTTCCCCCCATAATCAAGTGGTCTTCTACCCCTCTATTGAGCTGCCCAATAGCCACCTCACATGGCATTCTCTATAAATGCCACCATTCAAGGTGGTTATTCAGCCACTTCCTTCGCCCATAGGCTGCCAAGTGGCAATGACTTATACCTTGTAGTCCTAGGAACTAACAACACCCTCCATGGAGCTTCTGATAGTCACCTCACATGTCATTCTCCATGCATGCCATCATTCTTGGAAGTGGCACTTCTTAGTTTGGCCTTTGAAGAGTTTGATTCATATGACCCTCTCCATGATTTAATAAAGTGAGCTTCTCTTGTACTCTTTACCTCATCTTCTTGTTTTTGGATGGGAATGAAGTTGTTTGACACATTAGTCTAGATACCATGCCTTGAGGTGTGTAGTATACCCATTTGTGGATGCGGTTCTGCGGTGGGGCGTGTCAGATGGTGTGTGCTTCATGTGTGGTGGAATATGTGTGGAGTCACCACTGGCCAAAAATCTTGGAATCTACGATAGGCTAGACACCATTTGACTGTGCTGACCCAAGGGTCAACGAATGGTTTAGATTTTAATTATTGTATATGGTCTACATCCGTAGATTCTGAGTAAAGGCCTCAGTGACGGAAAAGGAAGTGTTAGGCACCATTCTCCACCCATACAAATGTATGCCTCTGTGATTTTGGGATTTAAGCTCTAAATTATTTCTTGAAAGTAAATTAAGAAATAAAATAATTAAAAAAAAACAAATATGTAGCAGGGGGTGTATGAGATGGAGAATGTAGTTGCGCAATAAATATAAAGTAAAGAAAGCAGTTAAAGAACCACTCAGATTGATTAGGAGCACCAGAGATGTGAGTGGGGAAGGAAGAACAACGACACTCTTCCGTAGGAATAGATGATCAAAGCTCTTACGTCCCTAAACCTGCTCCTGTGAAATCTAGATTGCAAGATGATGGGTCTTTTATGGGTAATTCTGTGGGGAAGGCTAGGGTATGGCTAAGCCATATGTTGTGGGCAATGTTTTCAGTATTAGTATCGACAAATGTATTACCCTTGGGATGTGAAAATATATCGGGTATTGCATGGGAAATAATGAATGTATTGTGTAAATGTACCACTGTCCTTGGGAAACATTTGGAAATTGGTCGAATGTTTCAATAAAACTTCAAGGGATGTTAAAAAATACATCGTTAAACATGTAGGAATCAAAATATCATTAAAAAACTGCACATAATAAGTTTCCTTTGTATAGGGTCCTAAACTTTTTTTTTTTTTTTTAAATTTTTTTAATTTTTTTAATTTAAAATTTTTTTTTTTTTTTTTAATTTACACACGCACACACACCCCCAAACACTCACGCCATAGTGGAATTTCACCACCTATGGGTACTCGAACCCTTGACCAGGTGTTGAAACTCCTTACGAGTCGACCACCGGAGCAAGAGCAAGGACCCAATTTAAGTGATTCGAACTTATAGGGTCCTAAACTTGTGTTGTCTGATAGAAGTGATACAACTATATTCAAAATCAGTTCATCATTTATAAATCTAAGAAGACATGTATGACAACACTAGCAATACATTAAAAATTTTCAAAAACTTCCATCAATCTATAGATCAGCCTTCAACTCCTCTAATGTGAATTTTCCACTTTATTGCAAGTTAAATAGGTGAAGTGGGGGAAATTTCGGGTTTTCTAAAAGTTCTCCCATTTTCCTCAAATGCGCAAATTGGAGGTTGAAATTCATGATTGAGAACATGGATTTCCATCTTCGTTGTAACAATTCTAAGTGATTTGTAGAGAGAGAGAGAGAGAGAGAGAGAGAGAGAGAGAGAGAGAGAGAGAGAGAGAGAGAGAGAGAGAGAGATTAAAATCGAAGAATCTCACTGGCCCACCCAGTGTTCGAAATATCGGTATCGCACAATGTATCGCACCCTTGGGATACAGATACGTATCGGTTATCACACGGGATATATCGTTTGTATCGCGTAGTTTATCGCACTTTTTGGGAAACATGGGGAAACATTGGGAAAATGGTTGAATTTTTTAATGAAACTTTGGGGATTGTTAAAAAGGCCCTTAATACACACTTTTAAGTCATAAAGTTTCAAAAAAGAAGTGTACATAATAGATTTCCTTTGTATAGGGTCTTAAGTTATGCGTTGTCCGATTGAACTAAGATAACTATATTCAGTATCAACCCCGTCCATCCGTTTTTCCATATCATTTCAGGACATTATCTAAAAATAAAAAACAGATCCAATAATTAGGTAGACCATACCATAGGAAACAATGGTGATTGACCATTAGTGGGCCACAAAAGTTTTGGATCAAGCTAATAATAGTTTTTTGGCACACTTGAGTATTAGATGCTACTCATTTTTTATTCCATGTCCTAAAATGATCT
The DNA here is from genome assembly GCA_021015155.1 of Magnolia officinalis. NCBI lineage: Eukaryota > Viridiplantae > Streptophyta > Magnoliopsida > Magnoliales > Magnoliaceae > Magnolia > Magnolia officinalis. The sequence goes on from JAJHSJ010000004.1 coordinate 66,309,067, forward strand.
CACAAAATGGATGAACGGAGTGGATTCCTTACAAACATCATGGTAGGCCCCACTGAGGTTTCAAGTGCAGGAACTTGCTGCGGAAGGCTTTGGCAGGAAATCCTATTATGGCGCTGACGCTACTCAGGCTCAAGTTGTACAAACATTTCAAAGTTATATGGCCCCACAATAATGTATTTATTATATCTACACCGTTCATGCATTTGGAGAGATAATTTTAGATCATGAACCCAAAAATGAGTCATATCCAAAGCTCAAGTGGACCACACCACAAATAGCAGTAGGGGACTGATTCTCACCATTAATACATTCGTAGGGCCCACCATAATGTTTATTTTCCATCCAATCTGTTAATTAGGTCACACAGACTTGGATGAAGAGGAAAAATAAATATCATATTGATCCAAAACTTCCGTGAACCCCAAAACGGTTTCAATGGTAGACGTTCAATCTACCACTGCTGTTTGGAGTGTGATCCAGTTGATCTTTGGATCTGTCTTATTTTTCAGCTCAAGCCGTACAAAGAGCTCGCCAAATGGACGAATGGTCTGATATAACACATGCCCATGATGGGACCCACAGAACTTGGTGACGTCAACACACCGTGATTTCGATTAAAAAAGGGGCGTGGATTAGCTACCGACAGGTTGAGTAGCGAGACTCGCTACTGAATTGACGTCACCGAGTTCCGTGGGCCCCACCGTGATGTATGTTTTGTATCCACACCGTCCATCCATTTGGAGAGAACATTTTACACCATTAGCCTAAGAATGGCCAAGATTCAAAGCTCCAGTGGACCCCACCACAGAAAGCAGTAGAGAGTGACGCCCACCATTAAAAACTTCTGAGGGCCACAAAAGTTTTTGATTAAGCTGATATATATTCTTTTCCCTTTTATAATGTCTTTTTTAACTTATTAACGGGTTGGATCTCAAATAAACATCACGGTGGACCTTAGGAAGGTTTCAACGGTGGATGTCACTTTCTCCACTGTTTTCTATAGTGGGGTCCATTACAGATTTTTATCTGCCTCGTTGTTTGACTCATGTCCTAAGATGATATCTCCAAATGGATGGACCGTGTGGATATAACATATTCATCATGGTGGGACCCACGTAACTTGGTGACGTCACATCAGTAGCGATCTCGCTACTAAACCTGTCAGTAGCTAATCCGCGTCCAAATAAAAGACTCGAACGACCTTTTTTTAAGCAGAGATCTCTTCTACAGGTACCGAAATGACGCTTCGCCCACCAAATGGAAGCTTCCGATCATGGCGATCTCTTCTACAGGTACCGAAATCCACCTTCTATTTTTTTTTTCTCGATTTTTTGGATGATGACGTCGATATCGACAATAATGGAGAGGAAATCGCGCGATATCGACGATATATCGGCCGATATCTGGATTTTGGGTTTTTTGGTATCTTCCGGGGGTTATCGCGAGTGTATCGTCTCGCAGGGGTGCGATACCGATAATATCGGCCGATAGTATCGATATTTTGAACACTGGGCCCACCTACCCGCCACTCTTAATTTTCACACCACAACCACCTTTTCCCTCCAAAAAAAATGGTTGGTCAATTTCTGGTTAGGAAAGGATTAAAAGCAAAGCATTTGAGAGAACATGTGAATTTATAGGGTGGTTTTTTGAGATTTTTTTCTTGGTTTTTTGAAAAGGGGTATCGGCTGGAATGTGTCAACAATCAAGGTGTCCCGAATCAGATACGTTACGGGTGTATCGGCTGTTACGTATCGGTAACGGCCAATGCTGTTACGCGATACGGGGCCGTATCGATGACCCTCCCGATATTGAATACGTAACGGCCGTTACTGCCTAGTAACGGCTAGACCGTAACGGTAAAAAAACGGTAACATGGTTTTTGGCTTTTTAAGGTCTATTTTTTCACCTTTTTTTTTTTTTTTTTTTTTTTCAAATTTCTTTCTTCAAAACACTTTCTCAATCAATCTTTTAATATTTTCGTCCAATCTTAGCTTCATATTTTAGAGAAAAACAACTTATATGAAAGATTTTCTTGATTCGAAGCTCCGTGGGCCATTTTCCAGAAATTTCTCAAAAACAAGTATTTATACTTTTTATTGAATGTTTTACTGTTTTAATGGTAGAATATGATGTGTTAATCATAGTAGAACATGTTAATGTGCATTTTACAGATTCTTGATGTCATTTTCTCTTTTAATTTTTTTTTTCTATTTACGCGCTATTTTTGGCCCGTTTTTTGAAAATTCGAAAAATCATTTTTTATTGAATGTTTTGCTGTTTTAATGATAGAATATGATGTGTTAATCATAGTAGAACATGTTAATGTGCATTTTACAGATTCTTGATGTCATTTTCTATATACATATATTTTTCTATTTACTCACTATTTTTGGCCCTTTTTTCGAAAATTTGAAAAATCATTTTTTTATTGAATGTTTTGCTGTTTTAATGATAGAATATGATGTGTTAATCATAGTAGAACATATTAATGTGCATTTTACAAATTCTCGATGTCATTTTCTATTTTTTAATTTTTTTTTTCTATTTACGCACTATTTTTGGCCCTTTGTTTGAAAATTCAAAAAATCATTTTTTATTGAATGTTTCGCTGTTTTAATGATAGAATATGATGTGTTAATCATAGTAGAACATGTTAATGTGCATTTTACAAATTCTTGATGTCATTTTCTATTTTTATTTTTTATTTTTTTCTATTTTCGGCCCTTTTTTTTGAAAATTCGAAAAATCATTTTTTATTGAATGTTTTGCTGTTTTAATGATAGAATATGATGTGTTAATCATATTAGAACATGTTAATGTGCATTTTACAGATTCTTGATGTCATTTTCTATTATTTTATTTTATTTTATTTTTTTCTATTTACGCACTATTTTCGGCCCTTTTTTTGAAAGTCTGAAAAATCATTTTTTATTGAATGTTTTGCTGTTTTAATGATAGAATATGATGTGTTAATCATAGTAGAACATGTTAATGTGCATTTTATAGATTTTTGATGTCATTTTCTATTTTTTTAAATATTTTTTTTCTATTTACGCACTATTTTCGGCCCTTTTTTTGAAAATTCGAAAAAATCATTTTTTTATTGAATGTTTTGCTGTTTTAATGGTAGAATATGATGTGTTAATCATACTATAACATGTTAATGTGCATTTTATAGATTGTTGTTTTCATTATATATATATATATATATATATATATATATATATATATATATATTAATTTTTTCTATTTTCAAATTAGTGACTTTATGTTTTTATTTTCTTATATTGGACAGGTTTTGGAGCTTCTTAGGGTTTAGAACATAAAATCACCTTTATTGATTAGATTCTGAAACTGTATATAATATTATAAATTTAAAATAGTGAGAGTGTCAAGTAGACTGGACTCACAATCTCACATAGACATAGGTCATACACTCATACTCATATCTAATATATATCTAATTATCTAGTATCTACTTAAACCTAAAGAAATGTCTGGGTCTGGCTAACAAGTGAGGATATTGGATGACAACATTGTTAGAGGGTTGGTGGTACTAGGTACCAAATGAAGTGCAACTATTGTGATATACTAGTGACTGATGGAATTACCTGTCTTAAACAACATTTGACATATCAAAAGGGTCAAGTTGCGGGATGTACTAGAGTACGGAAAGAGATAATGATTTTAATGCAAGCTAGTCTGGATGAGTTGAAGGGTAAACATGCTGCTGTATAAAAGCAGAAAGGTGATATTTTGGATGCAGCTCGACAGGAGGTGTTTGGTCATGACTATATGAGCGTTCGTGATGAAGATATTATTGATTCTGACGAAGATTCAGATCGGGAATTAACTATAGCTAGGAGAGAGCTTGCGTCTAGCTAGTGAAGAAGAAGAACGTCGCCGCATGACAGCGGGAGGTAGTGGGACTGGGAGTGCAATTGCTTCCGTAGGGGGAGGGGGTAGGTTTGGTGGGTTAAGACGTGTGTTTGGGAGTCGACGACAGACATCTTCACATGATGCCCCTATACGTTTGGATGAAGAAGTAAATGAGCCTAGGATACCCTCTATTGATCCAATCCTGTTTAGGAAAGAATCAACTAAACAAAAGAAGATAAAACATGTGGAGTAGAACTTCCATTGAGAAGCTAGGTAGAACAGCAACAAAGTTATTTATACATGCCAACATACCTCCTAACGCGGCCAATTCTCCATATTGGCAGGTGGTAATTGATGCAGCAGCAGAAGCAGGTGAAGGAATAAAAGCTCCCACGGCTAAGGAGATTAGGAGGAAATAGACAGATGCAAAGTATGTGGATGTGAAAGTATACGTGGTTACCTTTAAACCTATATGGCAAGCCAGAGGATGCACGATCATGTATGATGGTTGGACTGACCCAATCAGACGCAGCATGATCAACTTAATGGTGTACTACCACTTAGGAACTATATACCACAAGTCAATTGATGCCTCGGAGGTAACAAAAAATTCTATTTATATTACTGGACTAATGGATAAAGTTGTGGACGAGATTGGAGAGGAGAATGTAGTGCAGATTGTGACAGATAATGACGCATCATATAAGCTTGCAGGACATATGTTGATGAATAAGAGAAAATATCTTTTTTGGTCACCATGTGTTGCCCATTGTATTGATCTTATATTGAAAGATATTGGGAAGAAGAAGAATGTTAAGGAAATGGTCGAAAGGGCAAGAGAAGTGACGATGTTTATTTACAACCATAATCAAGTAGTCGCAATAATGAGAAAGTTCATGAAAGGACGAGAGTTGTTGAGGCCTGCGGCGACTAGATTCGCAACAAACTTTATAGCATTAGAGAGTTTATTCCAGCATATAGGAGAGTTGAGTGAGATGTTTGCTTCCCGAGAATGGCTCAACACAAAACATGGGAAGAAGACATCAGGGATACCGGTTGAAGTTGCGAACACCATACGGGACAACAAATATTGGAAGAGGGTCATGTCGATCGTAAAGGTGATGGAGCCACTAATGAGGGTACTCCGTCTTGTTGAAACCGACGAAGCACCTACCATTGGCTTCCTATATGATGCCATGGATAAGGCAAAGTTGGCAATTTAACGTGATTGTAGAAGCTGAGTCTTATTGGAGGATGATCGACAGGAGATGGACAAGACAACTCCATCATGATCTCTATGCAGCAGGTTACTACCTAAATCTTAGGTACAGATATGCCCAATCATTTGTTGCGGATGATGAAGTTCGTGTCGGGCTAAAGAATGTGATAAAGAGATTAGAGCCTAACTTAGATATGCAAATAAAGGCGTTGAATGAATAAGATACATTTGAAAACCGTCCGGGTAGCTTTGGAGATGCTCTTGCATAACATGCAGTATCTAGGTTGCAACCGGCCGAATGATGGATTAATTTCGAAGAGAGTACGAACGCTCTCCAAAAAATTGCAGTAAAAGTTTTGATCCAGACAACATCTCCTCTAGCTACGAAAGGAATTGGAGTTGTTTTGCGCTTATTCATTCAAAGAATAGGAATAGATTGCAGATAGATAGACTTGTCTTCATGCACTACAATATAAAACTAAGAATGCGACGACATCATAAGAGCATTACAGCCGCCGATGACGCAGACTACTGTCCAATAAACGTGGACAATATTTATGATGAGGATGACTCGCTTCTACCTTGGTTAAAAATAAGGGAAAAACAAATTGAAGAGGATAGTGAAGAATTGGAAATTGATGACCCAGAAATACGTAGAGCGCAACAAGAGAGTCGTGCAGATGTGTTGGACCTAGTAAGAGGGGCAGCGTTTATGCCAAGTACGGGTACGACTCAAGATCAACAAAAGAATACGAGCAGTGGTAGCGTGACCGTGTCGGATGATGGTGATGATGACCCCTTTGCCCCTGGTGCTGACACTTCTGGTGTTGCTCAACACCCTATACAACCGTCTACAGATCGCGATGCCGATGAACATCGACGAGGTAGTACACGAGGTCGGACTTATGAGTGTACCGAGTCATGATACAACCAGCAGGAGGAGGGTATGTCTAATGGTGCACCGAGTCCGGGAGGTCCGGAACATCAACAGGCTCATGGTCATGGTTATCATGATGGATATTCTTACGGTCAATTGGATTATGATTACGGTGGTTGTACTGAGCCTGTTCCATCACATTCATGTTGGAGTAGTCCTCCCGATCAATATCCATATCCAAATCCAAGTTACTCATCATAGTAGATGTACTCTCAATCTCAAGATTATCAATAGCCTGAGTACGGGCACTAGTATGGCTATTCGACGAGCACTGGTGGATATTCTTACTCGTGGTCGGAGTTATTGCCTAGTCAGGATCAGTCATCTTCTGGTTTTGTTGATCTAGTATTTCCTTCTGGCACTGGATATTATGGATATGCAGCACCTACACCTATTGGACAATCTCAACCTGATGATGACGATGACGATGATGATGATGTGGAGGTCGAGCAACCACAAAAAAGCAAATTTTCATTTTGGTGGTGACTTGTGATTGTAAGTATATATTTGTATTAAGGTAAGTATTTGCAGCAGACAACTCACAACAGTATTATTGCAAGAAGCCAAGCGCACACTTGACACTACCGAACTTGTATTTAAATAGCTCCCCTGACAACCAATCAAGTAATCCTTAATCAAGTTGCAGGGGAGTATATTAGACACTATTTTTTATTTTATTATTATTATTATTATTATTTTTTAATATTCTTGACTTGAGGATGACAGGTCATAGACAGGAATCACAGTCACATCCACAAGTATGTTCAAGAAATTCCTCAAAAATAATTGCAAACACCTAATGTAAGATATTTTCATATTACATTCATTCTAATATATCTATCATTGATAGTAAATAGTTAGAAAATTAAATATATGAATTTTGTAGTCAAATTCAGGTTATCTGGTTCATAAATTCATCAAACAGTCCGATACAACTTCTCACCAAAGAGTGGACTGTTACACCACCATAAACATGTTCCAATTTATAAATGAATGCATATTTGGAATGCTTAGAATATTCCGGATTTAATCCATATTTTTTCATATTTTTTTGGCATAAAAAATAAAAATTTGCGCCGTTACGGGCTGTTACGCCCCCGTATCCGTATCGGTATCGGAGGGCGCCGTTACGCCAACCGATACCGATACGGGATACCTTGTCGACAATACATATTGATGGTATCATCGTTACATGGAAGAATATGACTATCATATACTGAAAATATCACAATGTATCAATATTTACATGATGGATTGCGATCCTTCAGGAGAGTTGTAATACTTCTGGGCAGTTTGTTATTGCTGACCATCAATACTGATCGTGATACTATTGATATCACAAACACTAGTTGTGGGCTTTTTAGGATGGATGGTACGGATGGATTGATGGGATGGCTAAGCTAGGTTATCTTAAAGCTAAAGCTAAGGCTAAGGCTAAGGCGAAGGTGTTTCTTTCCCTCCCCCACTCTCTAGGACTTGGATTCCTGTTGAAAATGAGGGGGTTGAGGGGTTTAAATAGGTGAAGGTGATGGCATTCTAGTAATTTGAGTGAAGGATGGGGGCAAAATACCACTTGGTTTCTTATGATAGGCTCTTGGAAGCTCTTCGGACGTGGCATTTTCCCATTGATTGGTAGGGGTAGTAGGTTTGGTAATTTGGGTGAAGGTCATGGGTAAAAAGGTAAAAGAAATCTTTTTTGGTATTTCTTTTGAAAATGAGGTTGCAAAGGGCGTAAGATAATTGCAGGTATTATAGGAAAATTAGAAATGATGTTGTAATTGGGTTAGTTATCAAAAGCGAAAATCGAATTTCTGCAAGGGATAATTCACCCGATCTTGACATCTGACTGATTAGTTGTTGATTGTGGAGATTGCTGGAAATTTAGTAGAAAATTTTTATTTGGCCCGAATTTCGAGGCTCAATTGACTTGTTGCTGACCTAGGGACACTTAGCTACTTCCAAAGGAGAAAAGAGGAGTGTGGAAATTGGTTTTCCCCTACCTCCTTCTGACTTGATTCCCGATGCACAATCCATTTGTGATTCATTGTAGGGGGACGTGTTATCTCCTGGGTATAAAAAGGTGCCAGTAGAATTTGGATTTTTTATGGCGTCCAAGTGTGATTTTGGCCTCATTCTAGTGTTTGGACGAGGCTTTGGGTTCGGATTGGGTTAGGGTTGTTTTTGGTGGGCCTATTGGGACTTTATATTGGATTGGGTCCCAAGGTTTTTGGTTTCCTAGGGTTGCAATTCGCTTGATTTCATTGTGATCAATCATTCTGTGGCCAAGTGGGGTATCTACTTATAACTGCCTCTCTTTGGCGTAGGAGGTGCAAAATTGAATGCTCAAGCGTACACCCCACCATTTCGATCAAGGCTTAGAAGTGGTTTAATTCATTCCAGCTTAAGTGTATGTGTTAGTTGATCGGCCAACAAAAGGTAACTTGGGTGCATCCGAGGGTGACGGGAGTGAGGTTGTTGCCCTATGCATTTTGCAGACTTATGAGGATCCAATTACAACACTCCAATCATTATTGGTACTCCGTTCCGCAGTTGCTTTTGGATTGTTTGCGAGTTTTGATGTCGAGCGAGGTACTTACCGCATTATGTGGCCCATGGGGGGATCTAACTACATCACTTTTATTGAGGATATCCCTCTCTTCCCAGTTTCCCTAACATTACCTGTGAGTCTAGCTATCGAAACGGGGTAGTTGCCCTGCCCTTTCTACAGCCTTACAAGGATCCAACTATAACATTGCGATTGTTAGACATTACGGGCGACCCAGGTTACTTTTGCTTCTAGTCCTTTGATTTCAACACTACTACTTAATGGGCTCTTCCATTAATGAAAGTTGGTTGCCCTGACCGGAATGGTTCCATATACTACTTTTACGTTGCTGATGTTGATATGATAGGACTGACATTGATAGTTTAGGCCGGCCACATTTGGGCTGCTTCTGAGTTCGGAATAATTGGAAAATTGGGAAAACCAATTCCAAGCTGCTATTGCACTAGTGCACATCAACAAGTATGGAAGACTGCTTAGTGCCTTGGATGCCATGCACATTTGTATTTTTGGAAAACATTTATTTGAAAAATATTTATTGCTTGCAAACTTATTGCAAGAGGCTCTCTTTTACGAAACACTCACTAGGGATTTTTTAGAAATTGTTTTTTATGATATATATATATATATATTATATATATATATATATATATATATATTGGCTATATATTGGCTTCACTGGGGAGACCCTCTGGGGATTTTATCGAGGGCTATCTTTTGTGATTTTTCTAAGATCTTTGGAAACTATTTTTTATTTGAGAAAATTCCATCCAGGATTGCAACTTGGGTGATCCGTGGGGAAATTTATCAGGTTTATTTTTTTATGATTTTTCTGTGATTTTCAAAAAACTATTTGTTTTATTCGAGACATCACTTGAAGATTATGGTTCGGCGATCCACTAGGGAATCTTAGAAAATCCGTTAGGGAATTTTGAAAGCGCAAGCTGTTTATTAGAACCGGTGATTTATTGGAAAACCCAAGACAATACTCCATCGGGGATCATAATGATGATATATATTTTTTAAAATTTTGAAATTTTTTTATTTTTATTTTTAAAATTTTGGCATGTGCAATGGAAATTGGCTTCCTGTTGCCATATTTACACTTGATGGAACCTTGGGAATCTCATCCATCTACATATAGGGGGTCCTTGGATATTCTGGGAAGGCGGCCCCACTTCAACCCTGACTTCTTGGAGGTGACCCATAGCCATGTGTTGACCGAGGTCTCACACTTGTCACACCTCTAAGAGACTCAAGCCGAGCAGATTTCTTCCTTGCAGCGGGAGGTTTAGGGGATATTGCCTGTCAAATTTCAGCACGATGAGGCTTAATTGTATGGTAGAAGAGCAGGATTGCGAGGAGAGGCACTTTCATTCTTTGCATGGGGAGGAGGTTTGGAGAGATGACAAGATGATAGGCGCTCCCAAAAGTGCCCGAGGGTTGTTGGTGCTAACATATAGGGACTCTTGGGGTTTTATATTTTTTATATCGAAAGCCTTGTCTGTCCTTGTTGTTCAAGTTTTTATTAAACCTTTTAGCAGGCATATGTATGGTTGTTATTTTTGCAAAAAGAAGAAACTTTGGTGTGGTTATTTTGAGGAAAATTATGCATGTTTGAATGAAGATTCAGACTTGTTACGCCTTTGGGGCAGGATTACTTGACTCAACAGTTTGTCTTTCCCGATTTTCAAATCGAGAACCGGGATTCTGAGACCTTAAGGAAGTGCACACCGGAGTCTTGCCCTTGAGGAATTTCCAGGGATGAAAGGAGCTTCCAAACCGGGGCTGTTACTACTGCATTGTTGGGCCTACATTACCCTGCTTTCTATTTTTTTTTTTTCCTAGCCTGCCCGTCATTTTTGCCCATGGTGCCTGTTGCTAGTTTTCACCAAGTTTTTTGAATTTGATCTTGCCTACCCCTTGGCAGATGTGCGGCCTGTACCTTTTTTACCTCTAGCACCCTTTTAGGTTTTCAGTCCGCTTGTGTGCCCGACTGTTTTACTCAAGGCACCATATCGGGTTTTCATTTCACCCATTCTTGCATGCCTCTGTAGTTGGTGGCATGGTTCCTTTATTGTCAGCTGTATGAGAATGACTTTCCCCACCTTCATTATTGGATATGACCACATAGCAACCTGAGCATTGACTTGGCCATTGTCGAGGGACTTTATTAGGTTAGAGCAGAGTTTAGGCTATGGTGGGTTTATTGGATGTCCAGAGGAATTGATACATTATTGCTTTGATTTTGTTTTTACTTGCATTTATTTTAATTTTCTACTTGGGCTACTATTTTTCTCCCTTTGTATTCTTGTCATTTTTTCCTCGGATTTTGAATTTTTGAATTTTATTCACCTGGGACACTTATTGTGGCCTTAGGATTTAGGTGTAGGTTATGAACAAGTAGAGTTTGTTGAGAATTGGGATTAGGTGGTTAGTGAGGGGAAACAAGAAGGTTGCTTAGATGGTCAGTTGCCTTTAATGATTGTTGCTTTGTGGTCATATCTATTAATGTCGGCGATCGAGCTACCATGATAGACTTTGATGTGATTGACGTTGACTGGCTCAACATCTTCTCCCTTGTTAATAATGCAAAGGGTGCCTCCCGAAAGTATTTATCAGATGACAAGAGATCCGTCCCACGTGGGCTTGAATTTGCCCCAAAGTTCTAGCAGATGGGGTGGCAGGATCCGTTTCATCACCATATCTCTCACCGTGAAGCTTCTCTTCTTAACCAGCTTGTTGTAGCTTGCACGATTCTCTTCTGGTAGCGTTGTGAGTGGCTCAATGTGCACATACACTTTTCATATGGGTATAGTTGATTGTATCAAGCCTGTTGACATTCGCCTTTTTTAACCTCGCTCTCCATCAATATCTGCAGTGATGGGATTTCAAACTTGACTAGCAAGACTGCTTCCATTCCATATGTTGATTAGTAAGGAGTTGCACCCGTCGCAGTTTGTACAGATGTCTGATAAGCCCAAAGTGCATATGCAATCATTTTCGACCAATCTCAATCGGTCTTGACCATCATCTCGAGTATGCAAATGAGCATCTTGTTTGCGCCCTCAACTCCACCATTCATTTGCGTATGGTAGCGACTCGACTGATATCTCTTGATCTTGAATTGCTCTAGGAAGTCGTCCACCTTCTGATTTATGAAGGGCATCCCATTGTTGGTGATGATGGCATGTGGGACTCCATAACAGCTAATGATGTTGTTCTTCAAGAATTTCACCATGTGGGCTGCTAGTACTATAGTAGTGTAGGAAGTCGTCTCCCACTTTATAAAGTATTTTACTGCCATGAGTATGTACTTGCGATTGTTGGATGCTTTTGGTTTTACTTTCCGGATGATGTCAATACCCTACATAGAAAATAGCCGTGGCATTATCAGGTTGTAAAGTTTTGATGTAGAGAATAGCCGTGCCGTCTTGTTTGTGACCTCGACTGCACCATTCATTTGCATATGGTAGGTTCTCGACTGATACTTCTTGATCTTGAATTGCTCTAGGAAGTCGTCCACCTTCAGATTTATGAAGGGCATCCCATTGTTGGTGATGATGGCATGTGGGACTCCATAATAGCTAATGATGTTGTTCTTCAGGAATTTCACCATGTGAGCTGCTAGTACTAAGTAGTGTAGGAAGTTGTCTCCCACTTTCTATAGTAGTTTACTGCCATGAGTATGTACTCGTGATTGTTGGACGCTTTTGGTTTTACTTTCCAGATGATGTCAATACCCTACATAGAGAATGGTCGTGGCATTGTCAGGTTGTAAGGTTTTGATGTAAGCGAAGGGATCCAATTCGCATGCTCTTGACACTTGAAGCACTTCTTGACATGCTGGCGGCAGTCTATCTCCATTGTCAGCCAATAATAACAGAGTCGCACAATCTTCTTCACCGCCATATAGTCATGTTTGGCCCACATATACTTTTGTGGACTTTTGTCATGATCTTAGCTGTTACTGCTTCATTCACGCATCGTAGCAGGATTTTATTAAAAAGACCACTTGTATAGGATATTGCCACCAGTAGTGAATTGTGCGGCTAAATGCTGAATGGTACGATGATTAGTAGGCATGGCATCTTCAAGATATCTGGTCTTCCAAGTACTATATTTTTAAATAAATGCACCGTGTATTGTAGGATATATTGAGTGTCAGTATTTAGTACATAGAATGTACTAGTAAGTGATATAAATTATAGAAGTATTAGTAATTTCTTTATTTATTATTTTATATGAACTGATTTTTAATACTAACAGCGCATAGTTTAGTACCCTATACAAAGAAAACTTATTATGTACTTAAATTTTTTTTTTAATTTTTTAATTTTTTATTTTTTTGAGTTCTAAGTGTGTAATGATGTCATTTTTAATATCCCTTGAAGTTTCATTGAAAAATTTGATCGATTTCCCAATGTTTCCCAAAAACAACAATACATTACGCGATACATCCAAGATTTCTCATGCGATACCCGATATGTTCCCGTATCCTAAGGGTGTACATTCATCGATACCGATACTGAAAACATTGCTCTTTATAGGTGACACCCAGGGGTTAGGATGTCCAAGGGACTCTCTCTACTCCTCTAGGATAAGATCTATATACAAGGATTCAGGCTTTTAGATATGCACACAGTTATGGTACACCTCACCCCTATAGACTTCTTATATGCCCTACTACATGTAAAATCCATGATCCTGCCTGTTTATGCACCGAAGTTGACAAAATCCCTCCACCAATCATGCCCATCCACCCTTGATCCAATACCCATGAAATCAATTGGTAGACCACAAGATCTTAACCATTAAATATCCATCAAGTGCAATTAAAACATTTTCAACAGTAAAATCAAAAGATTGACGGTTGAAAACATTTAAAACCATGCAAATGTCGGGCCCACCTAAAACAAACCTGATGGATGGTCTGATCATCAAGATATAAGAAATAAAAGTGTTCCTAGACAACCAGTGGATCCCATGTTGGATCATATGGACATCAACCGTTCCTAATATATGTGCCCAACAACATCCACATGCAAGCCATTGAATTGACTTTGTGAGGAATGCCATTCCTAAATTGGAACAATTAACCTTTCTGGAAATTTCCATGAAGATTCCTCTATAGCAAACCTTATCCTTTTCACTACAATGACAATCTTGTCCCTGCATCCTAGGACTGAGATCAAAACACCTTACCCTTGCTAATGCCATGATTATTCTCAAAATTTACCGGTTTGCCACTCCAAGAAGCTATAAATAGCCATACATTTGAAGAGAAAAAGGCATTTGGTCCTCATATTCTGATATTGAATTCAAGAGAATAGAGAGGGAAGTTGCAGAGAAGAAAAATGGAGTTTAAAGGAAGAGAGTGAGAATACATGATCAGGTAAGTCTCTTCCAGTTTTGTTCAATGGAGACTACTGCTCGCACTAGTCAAAATGCTCGAATCGTAAAAATTAGACGTAGACGATTCGAAAGCAAGGCCAAGCAAACGACAATTTGGGGAGGATTTGTCTTTCTATGTTGATTTCCTTTCGTTTACCGCAGAGACTGTGAATTTGGGCAAGAGGAGGTGCCTTATTCATTCTTCTCTTGTTATCAAATCCCTACCCAGGATTCTCTGGGTAGATCAGTTTATAGGAATCATTTTCCGTCTTTCTTTTGTAGTTCTAGCTCTCTACCCAACTTGTTTCCAAAGAGCTAGTGACGACTCCAAATTTGAATCAATCCATTGTGGATACCACTGTTACAAATATGCACATTATGATGCATCCATCATAAGAAATTCAGCTCTAGGTGGGGGTGAGGGCATGGAGTTGCTACATCCTTCAGCAAAACAGATTCCGAGAAGGCTGCAATCTCCACCAAAGAGAGAAAAATAGATGCAGAGAGAGAATGAATTAGGCCACACACCCTTCTCTCCTGAACACACCCTTCTCTTCTGAACCAGTTGGGTTCAGCCGTTTCTTGATGCTGTGAGAAGTTGAAACCTCCTTAAAAATCTGGATCAGTTGGATCCAACAGGCCAGTTGGGTCAACGTCATTAGTCTCGAGGTGATGAGCGACGAAGTTGTGATCAATATTTTTTAATGCTGTGATGAAAATCCCTGCTGTGAATTGCTGGGAGGACTGTTGAGATCACCACGAGTAGAATCTTTTTTTTTTTTTTTTTCTTTTCTCTTCCTTGCTGTGATCAACATCTTTGATCACAGGGCCTCGCTTGATCGCTGAGTATTGCTGGACCATTTGTTGGGCCCGATCAGCGCCCTTGTTTCCAGAATGTCATGGGCTCTATTTGTAGTTCTGTTGCTGATAGGATCACTGGTCTTGTGTTACTGATTGGATGCTGCTCCCAGTTCTTATAACCCATCTGCACTGATAGGCGTTGTCTGCTTTATGGCCCATTGCTTTGATCATCTGATCAATGATCTTTTGCTATCTGATCATTTGCATTGCTGTGGCCTGTTGCGTTACTGATCTGATTAGTGATCATTGCTGTGGTCAGCGTACTGGCCCACCTAGATAAGAATTGAATAACACGCTGCATGGTCTGAAGTGCCACTGATCCAACGTGCCCCTACATCCCTTGCCATGTTGCAGGAGCCTACGACCTCATCAAGTGCTGTTTTTTTTTTTTTTCTTTCTCCTAGCATCCGCCTGTTCTGGGCCTTGCAATTGGTGAGACTGTTGACCGACTGGTCTCTCTTCAAAATTTAGGCCATTGATCTGAAACCAGCATCTGGACCATCCCGCTGGGCTGTGTTTTTTTTTTCTTTTCTTTTTTTTTTCTTGGGCCCTCTGGATCCTTGTTTCGTTGCTGGCCGTTTGATTGGAAGGTTCACTGGGCGCTGCTGATTGCTGTGGACTACTTGTCATCAACAGCCGACAGTTTTTTTTTTTTTTTTTTTAAATTTTAAATTTTTTCTTTTTTGTTAGCTTGTTAGTACATCCCATTGTCATTTCACACTTCACTGTTATCCACCCCCACTAGGGATCGATACCAAGACCTCAGTGTTGAAATGAGGTATCTTTCACTCAGTCTACCACTTGAGAGACAGTTGTTGCTGGGCCTATTTGTTGCCAGGAAATTGCTGGACAGTGTTTACTCATCTGATCTCAAAATCATTGGACCCACCATTAATCTCATTTGATTATTGACCTTGCTGTTATTGCAAGGCCAGACTCTCACTGCTGTTAAACCGTGGCCGTTGTCGACCACTGCATTGAGATCAGCGGCCCATTAAATTATTGTTGCTCTTGAGTTTAGTATGGCCAGCTGATGGGGACATCATGTGCACACGCGCACGCACGCTGCCCCCTATGCACGTACGCAAGGAGAGGGAGGGCCCCACCGTCGATCTAGCTCGATGACGACGTCCCGGGAGGGCCTCTTAGATAGAAGACGGAGTTTTGGTTCATTAGAGTGGGCCTGATAACCAAGTAAAGCCCATCATGGGATCTCATGATCGGGGCCCATTAGTCGGATTGATTTCATATTTTAGGATTTGATTATTTATGTTATTTAGAATATCATGAACGCTTTAGATTTCTTTGGTTAATTTTTGTTTTGGTTTACTTTATCGCCAAGTAATAGTTTGCGTACATGGCGTGAGTTTTGGGGTATAGGGTTTTCCCTATAAATAAACACCCCTTGTAGTTCTTTTGATTAATTGAAGCTGAATGAAAATTCCTGCATGTTTTTCTGTTCTCTGAGTTTTTGAGTTGTGGAAAAATTCAAGTGGGTGCGAAGCCCTCCCTTTTCGAAGGGCTAACTATTGTGGTGCGAAGCCACGTTTGTCCCAATCCGCCCCTCCATCTTATTTCATACATTCTACGATCATATTCGCTTCAAATCCGCTTGTTTTGCAGCTGTTCGTCTCTGTACAGCCAGTTCTAGAATCTGGCCCTGAATGAGGGATGAAACTTTGACGGAGCATTGCGCCTCGACCGCACATCGGATTGCGACGAAACTTGGAGGGTTTGAAGTTCCCCCCTGGCCGACCAAGGTCAAGGAAGCAGTTTGGGGATTCAGGCCCCCACCACACGTGCGGCCAGCCTACTGCGCATGTGTGTAAGGCCCTGTCCGCTTACGGGATTTGTCTCCCGGTTCAGGTTTTCTCTTATTTTCCCCTTTTCATACCTATTTTCATAAACCCTAACCCTAGATTGTATTACCCTTAATTTATTTGCCCTTTTTTTTCACCATAGGGTTCCTTGAGTTGAAATTAGTGAATCCCTTGGATTAGGGACTGTTTACTCTGCATGTGTAGATGATTATTTCTTATTTTTGAGTATTGTTTGGTTCATAATTTTTATTGATCCAGCCCTAACATGTGTAAGCCTGGACCCGCATAGATTCCCCTTAATTGAATGTTTGGACTTTCATGTGGGATATGAAATTTGTGTAATTGTTTCCGAACTAACGTGATCTTAAGCCTGAAATCTCGCACATCATATTTGAATTTCATGTCTTGCATCACCAGCATATTACTAATGTAACTGCATTTGTGACTGATACGTTGCCATAGATTATCACTTTGTTTGAACAATATGGCTGATCGACAAATCCCTACTGAAAGTATGGGGACCACTACCTTCTCCACTTCCCACCTCAGGTAATGCTCTTGTTGCCTTCTTGGGGTTGTCACCTTGGATAATTGACTTAAGGGCTACCGACCATATGATAGTTACTCCATCCCTCACATCTTTTCATACCTCAATTTCTTGCTCCCCAGTCTCCCTGGCCAATGGATCCTTGTCTAAAGCCCTTGGAAGAGTAGCCTCACCTAGTGCTAACATTATTACCTTATCCTCAGTTTCATACATACCAGATTTACCTCATAGCCTACTTTCTGTGAGTAAACTAACCACATCATTACAATGTTCTTTCACCTTAGGTGTTTCAAGATCTCAAAACAAAGGGGATACTTGGTAGGGGGCGTGAACTACAAGGATTATACTACTTGGAACCTCAAATTATCCACGCTGCCCTCGGTGTCAACACCACTCCATTGCAATGGCATGCCTGGTTTGGTCATCCCTCTGTCTTCCTTGAAAACCCTGTTCCTTCTTTGTCATCCGTTTCCTCTATTGAATTTGAAGCTTGTCAATTAGCCAAACACACTAGAACTACCTTTTTGTCTCATCTTGATAAGAGGAGTTTATCTCCATTTGATCCGGTTCATACAGATGTTTGGGGTCCAATTCAAATATCTAATTTTCATAATTTCAAGTATTTTGTTACATTTATTGATGATTATTCAAGAATAACATGGGTATTTATGATGAAAGATCGTTCTAAAATGCTTGAAATATTTAAAATCTTTTGTTTGGAGATTTGTACGCAATTTAACACACAAATCGAATGTATTTGTTCCACTAATGCACTTGAGTACTGCTCATAGTGTGTTGTAAAGGCCGTTATGGGGCCACAAAGGTAATAGTGACAACCGTTACACAACCGTTATGGAAAAAATGAGCATTAACTGCCGTTAACGGCCCCTATAAAGGTTGCAACAACCTCGTAATGGTGTGTTATGGGACAAATATAGGTTTTTCGGATTTTTTTCAACGTTATGGGGTAGATACATGTTTTTTGGGTTTTTTCTTTCAATAAAAAAGATGTCGTAGCAACTGTTACTACCCGTATATTAAAGATAATAGTGGTGGCCATTATGGCCACTGTTACCGTTATGAAATACATTTGTACTGCTCTACTTCCTTTTAAGATCTCTTAAGTTTCACTGACATTATCCATTAGACCTCCTATGCTTATACTCTTCAACAAAGCAGAGTTATTGAAAGGAAAAAATAGGTACTTGTTAGAAGTTGGATGAGCCCTTTTACTCATTTGCACGTTTCCTAAGCACTTTTGGGATTTTTTTTTTTTCATACTTATCATCTCATCAACTGAATGCCCTCCATTCTCCATTGCAAAACTCCTCTTTCTTTATTTTTACCGAAGCTTCACCTTTTCCTCTACCCACTCGAGTATTTGGTTGCACTGCGTTTGCTCACATCTTACAAGCTGGTTGTGATAAACTTGATGCCCAAGCCACCAAATATGTTTTCTTAGGATACTCTTGCACTAAAAAATGATATAAATGTTTTGATCCGTCAATAAGTGGAATCTTTGTTAATGCAAATGTAACCTTCTTTGAAGATAAACCATTCTTCTCCTCGCCTCCTAGTCAGGGGGAGCATTATGCATAGATCACTCAATTACTCCTCCTTTTGTGCTCCTCCCACAAACCTTCCCCAGCATCTAGACACGTCAACGTCACCTCCTGGAACTACTCCAATGGTCTCCAGTTCACATCCACCACCGTCTCCCTTGAAAGCGGATCCCGAACCTCTGCCACCTTCATATTTACACATTCCGATAGCCCTTCGTAAAGGTACTTGCTCTTGTACCCTTCACCCCATTTCCAATTACGTTTCATACCATCACCTACTTCCCTTTGCCCATACCTTTGCCATGTCCCTGTCCAAGGTGGTCATTTCCACATTCCATCATGAGGTATTAGCTCACCCTAGGTGGCAAAGGGCTATGGAAGACGAAATTGCCGCTATGCATAGGATTGACACTTGGGAATTGGTCCCCCCACCTTGTGGCAAATGGTCAATGGGTTGTCAATTGATTTTTTTTTTTTTTTTTCTTTTTTCCTGTAAAATATCTACCTAATGGCTCAATTGAATGTCTGAAAGAAAGATTGGTGGCGAAAGGATATACTCAGACACCGGGCCTAGACTATGAAGAAACTCTCCTCATTTGCTAAGCTAAACTCTATTCGGGTGTCGATTTCTGTGGCTGCAAATAGATCTTGGCCATTCAATCAATTGGATATAAAAAATGCTTTTTTGAATGGTGATCGGACTGAAGAGGTTTATATGGAGTGACCTCTTGGCTTTGTTGCTCAGGGGGGATTACCATTATAGGAGAGAGAGAGAGAGAGAGAGAGAGAGAGAGAGAGAGAGAGAGAGAGAGAGAGAGAGAGAGAGAGAGAGAGAGAGAGAGGAGGAGGAGGAGGAGGAGGAGGATTGAATTGGGAGGGGGGTGACAGTTGGGGCCCCTCTCCTAGGATACATTAGTCTCCTCTCATCAAAAGAACTCGTCCTCGAGTTCACCTTAGAGATCATCTTCCACAACTCTTTGTTAATATTTCGTAACTCTTCATTTACACCAAGCATTTTTGGATCGTAGTGTGTTCTTCCATCGAACCAAATATTAGGTGTAGGTACCTCACCTAGAACTCATGGACCGTCGGTAGAATGTTGCTCGACCATGAAAGCTTCACACTTCAATAACCGATTTTGGGGCTAGCAACTCCATAATTGCTTTGATCTTGTCCTCGTCAACCTTGACACCTTGAGATGAGACAACACAACTTAAAAGGCTACATTGTCAGTCAGGAATGCACACTTCTTGAGATTAACATAAAGCTCTTCCATTTAAAGAACTAAATATAAGAATATCATCAAAATAAACAACTACAAATTTTTCTATAAAATGCCTCAACTTGATTCATGAGTCTCATGAATGTACTTGGTGCATTTGACAATCCAAATGGCATGTCAAGTAATTTATAAAGGCCATCCCGGGTTTTAAAAGTTGTTTTTCATTCGTCACCTGGTTGGATATGAATTTAGTAGTATCCACTTTAAAGAGTCAATTTTTGTAAATACCTTTGCACCATGTAACATGTCATCAAGTCGACGAATCGGGAAGCAATATTTTATGGTTATTTTATTGATGGCTCTGCTATCAACACATTCTCCAAGTTCCATCTTTCTTAGAGATAAAGAGGGTAGGTATCGCACATGGACTTGGGCTTTTTTGGATAAGTCCTTTCTTTAATAACCCTTCCACTTGTCTTTGGAGTTCGGCATACTTCGTAGGGCTTATGTGGTAATGTGGCAAATTGGGCAATGTAGCACCCGACACCAAATCAATTCGGTGTTGGATGTCATGCATCGACGGTAACTAGTGTTCGAAGTATCGGTATTACTACAGATTCCGTTTGCCGAGGATACAAAAACAATATCAACATCGCTGATAATATCACTGATAATTGGAAATGCAGGGAAACATAGGGAAACATGGGGAAAATGATGGAAATTTTCAATGAAACTTTAAGAGATGCTAAAACATACATATTTGCATATTTAAGAAGAAAAGAAATTGCAAAAAGAATGCATACATAATTAGTTTCCATTTAATAGGGGCCTAAAAGCATGTGTTGTCTTAAGAAATCAGTCCAACCATCCCATCCATCCATCCAACCATCCTATCCATTCATCTAACCAAACATCCATCGATATTTTAGAATATCAACAACACATTTTGCAGAGAAATTGTCGACAGCTGGAAAGGAAACAAAATATTGTGGTATCTATATTGTCTATGTCACGAATTGTGATAACCATAATGTCACAATATTATCGATATTATCATCTAAAAATTGAATACTGCATACATGATACAACCATGCTTGTATAAAAAATTTGAAATGGAATTTTTTTTAACCAACAGATTTTTGGCGATATCGATACATTGGCAATATTATCAAAATATTACCAATACACTAGTGATACAAGCAACGCCTAGAATTTACATCATCGAAAATATTAGCGTTACATTGGTTATATCAATACATTGACAATACAATTGGCACTTGGAATTTACACAGTAAAAATATTGGTGATACATTAGCGATATCAATACATTGGCGATACTTAGCAATACATTGCCGATACTTGAAATTTCTGATATTACCAGTGTTATCAACATCGCCGAGCTAGAGATATGGATAATAGTAGGGATATTCATATAAGATCGGGGATACTTTGAACAATGGCGGTAATCCATCAAGAAGCTCTTCGGGCATGACATCGGAAATTTTTTTCTAAGAGTTCCACCATGCATTTGGGTATTTCTCTAATTTCTTCCTTAAGGATGTCTTGAGACAGAAGGGCATAGATACGAGTCATTTCCTTACAAGTTTTCTTACAATGTTTGAGAGACACAAGGAGGGTTTTCCTTGAAGGAGTCAATACATACTTTACCCTATTGAGAAAAAATGAATAAACATTTTTACTCCCATCACGATGAACATCCCAGCCATGTTACCATGGGCTCCCAAGCAAGGTGTTCCGTAACAGTAACGGTGGCCGTAACGGCCACCACCGTTACCGTTATGATACGGGCTGTAACGGTCGTTACGACCCCCGTATCGGCCGTTACGGCCATTTGTTTTATTTTTTGAAAAATGTTCATCCTGGACCGCTACGGGGCCGTTACGGGACCGTTACGACGCGTTTTTTTGTAACGGCCGTTACAGCCGTTTCGACCCCGTAACGCGTAACGGTTATGACCGTTACCGTTACGTAACGGTCGTTACGGCCGTTACGTAACCGATTTGGAATACCATGCTCCCAAGTAATATGTGGCAAGCATTCATAGGTAAGGGATCCAACCAAAGTTCATGACAATAGTTACCAATGGGGAATTTCGCCAAACACCTTTCGTTGAGGGACTTAACCTCCTTTCTTGAACCAAGAGATCTTGTAAGGGTTACGATGCTTTAACATGTCAATTTTAATTTATTAATTATTTCTTTAGCCATCATATTTTCATAACTACCCGAATAAATCAAAACCAAACATTTATGGCCATAGGCAATGCAAAAAGTATGAAAAATATTACCACGTAGTCAATGGTCATTTTCTTGGCTTTTAGGGATGGTCAAGACTCGTCTTATGAAAAGGCTTTTAACACCACTATTGGGGTAGTAGTTTTTATAGAAGTTGTAGATAGAGAGATGAGAGAGGAGGAAAAGTTGAGAGAGAGAGAGCTCAAAACGTGAGTTGCCTGTTTTTCTTATTTTGTTTATATGTAGAGTTTCTCCTATTTACAAATTACATCATAACCCCCTAATAAATATAAAATTACACATAAGACTCTACTTTCCATATTTACAACTAAACCCCTACATAACAAATAAATGTTCCAACACTCCCCCTCAAGTTGGTGTATGAATATGTATCGTACCCAACTTGCTCGAAATCTATTGCGACATAGGAGAACTAAACACCTTTGTGAAAATGTCGACTAACTACTCAGTTGATTTGACGAACGGAATGCACAACGTTCAGGAGAAAATCTTCTCTTGAATGAAAGGAGATCTACTTCAATATGTTTCGTCGAGGACTGAATCAGATGCAACGTGGATGGCAGATTAGTTATCACGGTAGAGAGGAGTAGCAGAATTGATAGGGAAACCAACCTCCTCCTGATGTAGGAAGAGGAGCTATTGGGAGCACTACTGGTTGTCTCAACTTTCTTCGAACATAGATGAGAATATGCTTAGGCACCTCAGGAAGAGGAACAGACTTGTTAACCACAGGCAAAGGTAAAGGAGCATGTGGGGCAACTAAATTTGGAGGATTGGACATGGTAGAGAAAAAAGGACAATCTTCAAAGAATGTGAAATCCATGGACACAAAATACCTTTTAGTGCATGTATCATAACACTTACAGCCATTGTGCTGAAGAAAGTACCCAAGGAAGATGCATTTGATGGAACGATTATCAAACTTGTCTCAGGATGGATGTAGAGAGTGAACAAAACAAATGCACCCAAAAAACCTTGGGAGGAATACCAAAAAGAGAACAACCAGGCTTAAGTGTATGAAAATGAGTCTTGCCATTTAAGACACGAGAAGGCATGCGATTGATTAAATAGCAAGAAGTCAGCAAAGCAACAAACCAGTATGATTTAGGAACTTTCATTCCAATCAGAAGAGAGAGAATAACTTCCAGAAAATGGCGATTCTTGCACTCAGCCACTCCATTTTGTTACAGAGTGTAAGCACATGAAAACTGATGAAGAATGCCATTTTCTTTAAGATAAGATGTGATACTCACCACGATTATCAGACCAAATGGATAGAATATTGCAATCATACTGAGTCTTAATCAGTTGATGAAATGACTTGAACAAGTGCGGAAATTCGTGACGTCATTTCATCAAATAAACCCAAGTAACATGAGAAAAATCATCAATGAAAGTCACAAAGTGTGAAAAAACCATCAATCAAAGTAACATGGCTAGGACCCCAAATATCAGAATGTATTAAAGCAAATATTTTATTAGAACAATGTGAAAGTGCAAGAAATGAGGTCCGAACATGCTTGTTAAACGTACATTTCATAGGAAAGAAACATCATTTAACTAATTAAACTGGGGAAGGAAAAATTGCAAAGTCTTAAAAGACACATGACCAAGTTGCGCATGCCATAAGGCAGTCGACTCCTAACTAGACTCAAAACAATGAGAAACAGAAGTAAAAGAACTCGATGAAGCATCACTCCTAGCAGACAACCCCCCCCCCCCCCCCCCCCCCCCCCCCCCCCCCCGATGTAGAAAGTAGAGACCACCACACTCATGGCCTACACTAATAGTCTTTGTATTCAAGTCCTAAAAGATGCAATGAGAAGGGAAGAAAATCACTCAACAGTTGACGGCTTTTGTAAGGCTATGAACAAAGATCAAATTTGCATGAAATTTAGGAATAGAGAGAACATTTGACAAGGTAAGATTGGGAGAAAAGGACACCGAGCCAATGCATTCTACAGGAGTAAGTCCCATCAGCTAGACGTACTAGACGGTTGCAAGTAAAGGAACTAGATGGAATAAAACAAGTGTGCTCACCAGTCATATGATCTGATGCCCCTGAATCAATAATTCAGGTCGCAGAAGTGGAAGAGGCATGGAGTGCAGTACCTGTGGTTGCAACGAAGGAGGAGGTAGATGGCTGTGAAGCAGAAGAGGCAGGAGGCACGAACTAGGTTTGAAGCATCCGAAGGCGTTGAAGATCCATAACATCAGCTTTGGTCATGGTAATTGTGTCCAACTAATCGGAGACGGGAGAGATGTCAAGAGGACAACCACCAGAAGAGTCAGGTATGGTCCCGATCTCATCAGAAGTAGCAACACGAGCAGTAGGATGTCCCATGTAATTCGAAGCACCGATCCCGGGTGTGTCCGGAATTATTGCAGTAGGTGCACATAAACCTGCCATGACCACGACCTTGTCCTTTGATAAAACCACCTCGAGAATCTAAACCACCACTTCGATCACTAGATGGGACGATGGTGGAGGTAAATGTAGTCATCTCTTGAGTAGTAGCGTGTGTTAACATCACCCACCTATGGGCCTCCTCAATATGAACAATGGAATATGCTGCCTGAAGAGAGGGAAATGGAGTTGTAGCAACAAGTTGGGTCCGGAGGGCCTTATATTCACTATTCAATCCAGTAAAAAAATTATATGTTTTTGCTTCATCTTCCCGAATCCTCACAATCTTTGCACTGCGGCTATCTGGAAGCTCATTCAAGGGTTGCAGATGACTCGGTTCTTCCCAACGACTCTTTAGTACATCAAAATATTCAATAACTAACAAATTCTCTTAGGTGAGAGAATAGAGTTCAGTGGTCAACTGGAAGATACGGGGCATGTTAGATATGGTCCCATATGTCTCATTGAGGGATTTCCACAGATCTGTAGTAGAATCATAAAAGAAATAGGAAGAGGCAATATCTGGTTCCATAGAGTTGAGGATCCAACCCATAACAATAACATTTGAGGATTCCCATGTGTCAATCTGTGACGAATCACCAGATTGAGAAGTAGAAGGCCTCTTGGATGTGCTAGTAAGAAATCCAAGTTTCTCCTTGCCAATAACATACATGCGAACAGCCCAGGACCACAAAATAAAATTGTTCCCATTAAATTTTGTGGAGGTAATTGAGAGGGGCCCCTCGGAGCTATGTCCATTTTTGAAGAGCAAGCAACGGCTTTGAAGCTACCCGTTGCACTTTTCAAAGGCCCCCTTTAGGGCCCAGGCCCCTGACTCCATAGCCTTAACTAAAGTGAAAGTGACTCCATAGCCCTAACTAAAGGGGGGCGCTTCACGTTTTGAAGCTGCTTGCTGCTCGCTCAGTGTCAGTAGAAGGGAAGAAAACATGGTCACTCCTTTTAGGAACAGACTTGGCATCAATGGATATGTGAAGAAGAGGTGGAGAAAGATCACAAACTGTAGTATGAGCAAAACTAGCAGCAGGGAGATACACCCAGATCCGGTGTATACACTGGACCTCAAAAAACAAACAAAAAAAGGTCTAGCGAGCCCACCTTTTTGCCCAAAAAATGCATAAAAACGTTTTGAATCTACACAAGGGCAGTATTCCTTAATAGATCATAAAAAAACGGTCCATAATGAGTGGACCCAAAGGATTAAAACCCACCAATTCAAAAGAAATCTGAGAAATTGACGATTTACAGCCGTTTTCCAGAAAAAAAAAAAGGGTCAAATCCATTAAAAAAATACCAAACGAATCCAGAAAATTATGAAAAAAAAATGCTCATAATTCCTCCCATGTGTAGCCGCACCTAGTGGTGTGGATCTTCACCCAAATCGATCCATTCGAGGCCGTACGGCTGGCATCAACATCTGTACAGCTGACGTCAATAGTCCCCTGCATCAAAAATACTTCGGGCTTCGATCCTCATGTGTAGATCCTCAATCTCACATAGAACTGATCGAACAAAGCTTTGATACCAAGTAGTTTTTGTACAAGTTGTAGAGAGAGATGAGAGAGGTGGAAAAGTTAAGAGAGAGCTCAAAACGTGAGCCGCCTCTTTTGCTTATTTTATTTATATGTAGGGTTTTACCTATTTACAAATTACATCATAACCCCCTAATAAATATGAAATTACACATAAGACTCTACTTTGCATATTTACAGCTAAAACCCTACATAACAAATAAATGTTCCAACTGGGATCACATACCTCTTGGTAGGTCTCATTATCATCTTTGGAATCGTAAACAACCGCATCATCATTTTTTTTTATTAGATTCAATTAGTTGCCAACTTTCTTTTGAAGACACTCATAAGCTAAATGTCCTTTCTTTCCACATCGAAAGCATGTGTTTGATTGGGTCCCATTGCAATTTCTCTCTTGTGAGGTAGCCACACGTTCTTTAGTTCCACATCTTGTGGGTCGGGATGTTTGTTAGACCGTTTGATAACCTTCTTGTCTTTAGAAGTTCCAAAATTGTAGGTTTTCTCAAACCACTTAAAAGAGGCCCTACTCAATTTGCATTCTGCCTCTTAAGGCCATTTGGTAGGCTTCCTCTTCTTCAAGACTACTTCAATGGTGTAAAACGATCTCATCATGGATAGATGATTTTAACCCACTTACATATCTAGCTGCCAAGTGATCATTGGTTTCTTGCAAATCCACTTGGCTTAAATATTTATAAAACTCTTCGGTGTAATTGTGTTAGACAGACTCACATATACCTTGTATAGCTAGTATACCTTGTATAGTTCGTTTCCATAGGTAGAGGATTCTGATTTTATTATTTTCCTTGTATAGATGACTGTAATCTCTATATATTCAACTCCTTTGGGTTGTCTCAAATACACAAAAGCTTTCAGCTTCTCTCTATTTACATGATATCAGAGCTTCATTGATCCAAATCCGGCACCACCTGTCAGATCTGACCATCGCTGCTGTGTCCGACCACCATCCCTACTGGTCCGACCACCCCTGCGTCGTTCGGCCACCTTGCTGCGTCGTCCAACCACCCTACAACGTCGCCCCTGCTCGTCCGACCACCCCTCTGCTCGTCCAGCACCCCTACGTTGTCCGGCCACCCCTATTGCTCGATCTGTTCCAGATCCAGAGCCCCTGTTGTTGTTGCTATTCCGCCTGATCCATATCTCGATTTTCCAGATCTAGCTTTTCCAGATCCAGATCCATTGTTACTGTTCCTATTCCGCTAGATCCAGATCTAGATCGATTTTCCAGATCCAGATCCACTGTTGCTGTTGCTATTCCGCCAAATCCAGATCTATATTTTCCTGATCCAGAGCCCCTGTTGCTATTGCTATTCCGCCAAATCCAGATCTAACTTCTCCAGATCTCGATTTTCCAGATCCAGCAACCCCCGTTGCTGGTGCTATTCTGCCAGATCCAGAAACTGCAACCCCTTGGGTATCTCTTGCTGTACGGTACATCTAACACCTTTTTCTTACGTTACTTTCGATCAATGGACAAGAACTCATCACGTACAGAGGCCCCACGTTGTAGTTTTGATGGTACCAACTATTCTCTATGGGCCATCCATTTTCAGAACTTCCTCAAGGGTCGTGGTTTGTGGGGACCAATTGATGGATTTGTTACTATCCCCACTTCCACAGAAGCCGACAAATTAACTTATTGGGAAATGAATAATGGGCGGATTATTACCTGGATTCTCGATTCGGTCGATCGGTCCATTGTTGTTGGCCTCACACATCATTGCACGGCTAAGGCAATGTGGGAGCATCTCCAGACAATTTATCAACAGAGTAATGCGGCCCAGTTATACCGTCTGGACCAGGATCTCGTTAACCTTATTCAGGGTGACGATAGTATTCAATCATTTTACTCTAAAATTGTCACAATTTGGACTAAGATGGCTATGATCGATCCAACATTTCCTCATAACTTTAAGATATTCCAAACT
The DNA here is from genome assembly GCA_021015155.1 of Magnolia officinalis. NCBI lineage: Eukaryota > Viridiplantae > Streptophyta > Magnoliopsida > Magnoliales > Magnoliaceae > Magnolia > Magnolia officinalis. The sequence continues at coordinate 66,337,259 of JAJHSJ010000004.1, forward strand.
ATGCGCAAGAGTGCGCAAGTTCGCCAATTTCTTATGAAGCTACGTCTGGAATTCGAGCATTGTCGGGCTGCTCTCTTGAACCGTAGTCCTACTCCTTCATTGAATTCAGTTATTAATGATCTATTGGCTGAGGAACAACGATTGAAAGTTCTCTCTTCCTTTCTCAACTCCGGGTTTATCTGATATGGTGTTTGCTGTGTCCACCACTACACCAACACGTGGTTCCACTCCTTTGACTTGTCGCGGCTGCAACAAGGTGGGTCATGTTGTCGCTCAATGCAAAGAATTGTGCGCTTATTGTCGATGGACTGGTCATGGTATTCAGGACTGCCGTACACGTGCCTATGCATCTTCTTTCAGCTGTGGACGTGGTGGTCGTGGTTGTGGCCGTGGTCATGCTCTTTCTGCTACTGCTACCACTATTTCTTTCGAGCCGTTTATTGGTGATTTTGCATCTGCTGTTTCTGTTGAAGGTCTTTCATTACCTTTGATTCTTGCAATGCTCCAACAAATCATTCAGGCCCTTTCTGCGGCCGGTATGTCAGGTATATCCCCATCTTATACATGGTTCTTCGATTCGGGTGCTTCCAATCATATGACTGGTGCTATATCTTATTTTCGTAACATTCGTCCCTACACCGGCAATCAGGATATTTCTATTGCGGATGACACTAGACTACCTATTCAGTCCGTTGGCTCATTGACTTTCTCTCCTTCTGCTCATCGCCAGCTCACCCTTCGTGATGTGTTTTATGTCTCTAACCTCTCCTCCAATTTAATTTCAGTTGGTCAACTCACATCTAATAACTGCTTAGTCATATTTCTTTCCAACTGTTGTTTTGTGCAGGATTTGGTAACGGGGAAGGTACTTGGGATGGGTAGGTGGCATGGTCGTCTGTACGTGCAGGACTTTGATCCATCTGTCACTCCGGTTCGTTGTTTCTTTTCTCCATCTTCATCAGATATTTGTTTGGCAAATAAATTGTGGAAACTATGACACTTTCGCCTGGGTCATCCACATTCCGATCGGTTAATTCAGTTATTTTCTTCTGGCATGTTAGGAAACGTTTCTCTTAAAAAAAAGATTTGGATTATTCTTGTTCATCTTGTTGTCTTTCAAAGAGTAAGTGTATTCCTTTTCCTCTAAGTACTACAAAATCATCTTCTATGTTTGAACTAGTGCATACAGATGTCTGGGGTCCTTCACCAATTCTGTCTCTCTCTGGGTTACGATACTATGTTATATTCATTGATGATTTCACACGTTACACATGGATTTACTTTCTGCACTCGAAGTCACAGGTTTTTGAAAAATTCAAGATATTTCACTCTATGGTGGAGAGTCAGTTTCGGGTTCCAGTTCAAACTCTCCGCTCTGACTTAGGGGGGAATATCTCTCAACTGATGTTCGTACATTTCTTCAGGGTCATGGGATTATTTATCAGACCACCTGTTCTGATATTCACAACAGAACGGGGTGGCTGAACGAAAAAATTGTCATATTGTTGAAACTGCCAACACCCTAATGACAGCTATGAGTGTTTCTCGTTCTTTTTGGGTGGAAGCAATGTTACATTCAGTCTACTTGATTAACCGGATGCCAACCAACGTTCTGAACAGTAAATCTCCATACTTTGTTCTCAACGGCTTACCTCCTGCATATTCCACATTTCGTATTTTTGGTTGTGTGTGTTATGTTCACCTGGCTTCACGTGAGCGTAACAAACTATCTCCAAAATTGATCAAATGTATGTACTTGGGATTTGGAGAAACTCAGAAGGGTTTTCGATGTTATAATCCGGTTTCTCGTCGTGTTCGAGTTTCACGACATGTTGTTTTTCTTGAACATATTGCCTTTCATTCATCTCTTCCTCCTCCGCACGCCCCCCAATCTCCTCCTTTCCTGATATTCTTTTTGCCTCGAGTACTCTCCCTCGTCCGTTGCAGGTTTACTCGCGTCGACTACGTACAACTCCACCACCTATTACTCAACCCGAACCTACTGTACCTGTTGCAGATCCTGAACCTACCTCGATACGTCATTCTGATCGTGTCCATCAAGCGCCTGATCACTTGATATGCTCTATGTCTGCCATGAATGCTACTGTGGATACTGTTTCTATTCTTACTTCATACTCATAAGCAGCCACTCATGATTGTTGGAAGAAGGCTATGGCAGAAGAACTTGCGGCATTGGATGATAATCATATGTGGGACATTGTCACTCGACCCGCCGACCAACAACTAATTGGTAGCAAATGGATTTATTCTGTCAAGCTCAAGTCTGATGGATCATTGGATCGATACAAGGCTCGACTTGTCGCTCAGGGATACAAACAGGAATACAGAATTGATTATGATGAGACATTCGCTCCCATGACCAAGATGAAAACTGTTCGTACTCTTCTGGCAATATCTTCCGTTCGCTCTTGGCCACTTGCTCAGATGGATGTGAAAAATGCTTTTCTTCATGGAGACCTCTAAGAAACCGTATATTTGAAACCTCCTCCTGGCTCTTTAATCCCTGACAATAAGGTATGTCGCCTAAAGAAAGCCTTGTATGGCCTCAAACAGACACTTCAGGCATGGTTCCAACGCTTTCACGATGTTGTTACAAGTGTTGACTTTACTCAAAGTCATCATGACCCATCCTTATTTTTGTGCACCACTGCTCGCGGGCTTGTCATTATTCTCGTCTATGTTGATGACCTACTTCTGGCTGGTAGCGATGCTACTGGCATTTCGGCTTTAAAGGAAGTTTTGCAATCATCCTTCAAAATGAAAGACCTCGACCATCTCACATACTTTCTTGGGCTTGAAATTTCACGCTCTAAACGTGGGATCCTGGTCAGCCAGCGTAAATATACCAAATATCTTCTCGCCTTGGCATCATTGACGGATCAGAAGACCGTTCAGACTCCCTTAGAACTTAACGTTTAATATGGCCATGACGATGGTGATCTACATGCACAGCCCGACTTATACCGCCGTTTAGTTGAGAGTCTGGTTTACTTAACTATGACTCGCCTTGATATTGCCTACGCTGTCCAAATCGTCAGTCAGTTTGTTTTTGCTCATCGGATTCTTCATATGACTGCGGTGTTGCGCATCCTACGGTACCTACGTGGAACTATAGATCAATCACTATTCTTCTCCTCCACGGCGACTCTGGACTTTCGTGCTTATTCGGATGCTGATTGGGCCGGTTGTGCTCTCACACGAAGATTTAACACTGGCTATCGTGTTTTTCTCGGCACTTCTCTCATTTCTTGAAAGTGTAAGAAGCAGGCCACTGTTTCCAAATCGAGCACAGAAGCCGAGTATTGGGCGATGTCTGCTGTGTGTAGTGAGCTTGTCTGGTTACGTGGACTTCTTTCCGACTTGGGCATTCCTCTGCAGAATCCTACTCCACTCCATGTTGATAATCCAAGTGTCATTCAGATTGCCTCTAACCCGGTTTTTCATGAATGGACGAAGCATATTGAAGTTGACTGTCACTTTATTCACGAGAAATTTCAGTCCGGGCTCATTTCTCTTCCACATGTTGCATCCCATGATCAAATTGCAGACATTCTCACCAAGTCCCTCACTTCTGCACGTCACTCATTTCTAGTTAGCAAACTATTAGTTGTCGATGACCCGCATTAGTTTGAGGGGGATGTTAGACAGACTCACATATACCTTGTATAGCTAGTATACCTTGTATAGTTCGTTTCCATAGGTAGAGGATTTTGATTTTATTATTTTCCTTGTATAGATGACTGTAATCTCTGTATATTCAACCCCTTTGGGTTGTCTCAAATACACAAAAGCTTTCAGCTTCTCTCTGTTTACAAATTGGCCACACTTCTATCACTCTTTTGCTAGAAGTAGTGAAACTTTTGGTATAAAGTTTGAGAATTATTGAGAGGGAGGAATTTATCATTCAATTTAACCTTCATTTCGGCCCAAGTATTAATTCATCGATTTCCCTTCTGCTCACGACTTAGTTGGTATTGTTGCCACCAAACTAAAGCGTGACCTTTGACATTTGTAGCAACGAATTTGACTTTCCTCTTTCGATAATTCTTTTCACTTGAAGAAAGTTTCCAAAGAAGCAATCCAATCACAATAAGTTTCAGGATTGAGTTTACCATCAAAATTGGGTACATCTACTCAGATGCTTTTATCAGCATTTTCAAGAGCTCGTGCAAGACACTCCATTCCCCATGTTGGCTATGGCAGAGGTTGTTGTGATGGGGCTCTAATAGAACTTGAGGAATCAGAGTGGTTTTCTACATGAGAAATGTTGAATGGTTGTCCCTTATATGTAGGACCTATTGGAATACTTATAGAGGCTTGTGTGGAAAAGTCTTCACAAAACCTCATCCATCATGCGTTGTAGATTATTATTGTCTTGCTTCTATTCTCCAACACGCGGGCCGAAATTAGAGCCATTCTAGACGACCTCAACTTGTGTGCGAGATTCGGTCTCAATAAAGTGGAAGTGGCCAGCGACTCGAAGTGTGTCATTGCAGCCCTTTCGAACGACTCATCCCTTTCTTGGACCATGTGGTACTGGATGACCAGGATCAGGGCCCTCACTCTTTCGATCGAAGTTCGCTTTGCCCATTGTCCTAGAGAGGCCAATTTCCCCGCTGATGACCTGGCTCGCCTGGGGAGTGCGGGCCAAGTGGATCGATTTTTCCAAGCGCTGGAAGATCTTCCTACCATGATTAGAGGTCTCCTTTTCTTAGACAGAACCAGCCTGGGTAGCATCCGTATAGGCTACTTTGGCGGCCTTAGGCGGATTTGTGTATTTCCCGCAATCTTTTACGATCGGTGGGCAGGCGAGCCCCAATCACGGGCCTGCCCGAATCCTTTCCTGTAAAGTTTTTGCTATATATATATATATATATAGATATATATAGATATATATATATATATATTATATATATATATATATATATATATATATCAAAATTCCTCTATAAAAAATTTAAAAAAAACCTTCATCGCGAACGTGGACATCTTGAATTGAAGTCATTTGTTCGCCCATGTTTCCTCTTCCTTTTGCCATAAGAAATCAAGCCCGATGCAAGAACCAAACTTCTCGTGATACCAAATGGTGCCAATCTAACAGATAGGAAAATAAAAAAATCCTCAAGCAAATGGTAGAGAAAAGAAAAAGAAAGAAGAGGGTTGCTTTGATTGAAATTGGAGGTGACACTATACCATAGATGGCTTAGGGGTTCACTCACCCAAATACAAGAGGACTCACTCTCAAAGATGATCAAAAGATCTCACAAAAACGGAAAATTAACCTTTTTTTCCGATTACAAAACTATTTTTATAGAGGGGGGATTATCATTAGAGGAGAGGGAGAATACGATAGTGCTTCCATGAATAAGCATTGACTCTTCCAGATAATTTCATGCTCCACATGATGTACACACCACACTTAATGAAACAATCAGCCCACACATTCCAACTGAACATGAGAGGAGCGATGATCATGAACACAACATTCACCCTCTCACATGCGTACCATTATAAAGGCCGGCACACCAAAAAAAAAAAAAAAGGAAAGGAAGAAAGAAAGAAAGAAGAAACCCTAAGTTTCTTAGAGAACTTTCAGCACAAGGGAGATATTAAAAGCAAAGATGAAAAGAAAAAGAAGAATTTATGAGAAAAAAGGGATAAAAGAGAAGAAAGTGGTGCAAATTAGAGTGCAGTCCACTCTAATACCATGTAGAATTATGTAGAAGTGTAAAGAAATAGCGATGACAAAGAAAAAGAAATGGAGAGAATGAATTAGTGCTACACACCTCTAATATCTCTCTTTTATACCAAGGGCCTGTTTGTTAAATCTGAAGGCGGAAGTCTGAATCTAAAGTCAGAAAACTAGTATTGAATCTAAAACAACGTGTTTGTTAACTAACATCTCAAATGTTTGAAATATGTTAATTTGACACATTTGCCCTCGTGAAACAGTCATGATTGAATCCTACCATTAAAAACTTCATCGATTCGATCAGAATGTTTATTTGCCAACATGTTGATAAGGTCGAAAATGCCTAGATAAAGAGCCCACACAAATATCATCTTAATCCCAAGCTTTTGTAGCCTGCAAGAAATTTTTAATGGTCATTTACCACTTTTTCCTGTACTATGGTCCCATATGAGATTTGGATCTGCTTCATTTTTTGGATCATGCCCAAGAATGAGCTTGCAATACGGATGGACAGCATGAATGCAGTCACATAATCACGGTGGGCCTCACAGTCAGGGGTCCCACCCACCATGGTGGATCCGGATTACATACTAACAATGTCACTAGCCCCTAGCTATTGGGTGGTATTGTGTGGCCCCCATCACATTGTATGTGTTTTATCCACGCTGTCCATCTATTTTTCCAAATCATTTTAGGGAATGATCCCAAAAATGAGGATGATCCAAATCTCATGTGGCCTAGAACTTTCTTGGCCCATTAATGGTCACTCACCACTATTTCCTATGGTATGGCCCACTTGATAATTGGATTTGCTTCATTTTTTGTATAATGCCTTAAAATGATTTGAAAAAACAGATGGACAAAGTGGATATAGAATACATACATCATGGTAGGCCCCGCGGTTATGGCCAAGGTCGGTGTTCACAACCCCAAGTGTAGGGTCGCGATGTAGTAATTATCTCGGTGAGACCGAGGTCGAATCCACAACGACTAATCTCGTACGTTTCCTAAAAGTAATTAGAACTAGAACTAGGGGAAGATCTAAAGCGAAAATCTGAATTTAAAGGAGTAATTGTGAATAAGGTTTAAACTATCAATTGAAAGTGGGGACTAGGGTGCCAAGAATCCACTTGTAGCAATTGAGATACCACCTTGCTTGATTCAAGAGATCCAACTGGAATCAGAGTCCTATCTTATCCAATTGAAGAAAGAGATGATCGAATCTCTGAACTTCTCATTGATCCAGTCTCAAAGGAGGAGAATTGTGAGTATTTGGAAGGGATTCCGTCACCCAACCATGCCCCGGAGACGATGGCAAACAACAGGATCTACCAATCCCACAATCTCAATTAAGAAAAGAAGATATTTAAAGCTATCGCAGATCTATTATAATTTGAGTCATAACAAACCATTGAACACTGAAAATATTCCTTAAAATCAACTAGAAATCAATGAAGTTCAACATAAACGTGAATCAAAGCAAAGTAAACATCTCAATCACGCTACAAGCTTCACCTCTAAGCCCTAGCTAAGAGGTTTAGCCAACCATAAACATGATTGAACTAAGAACTCTTAAACAAAACAAAAAGACCAACTAAGAAAGAAAGAAAAAACTCCCGAGCGGTGGTTCCACCCTTTTGCTCCACTCCTCAAATCCTAGAAGATTCCTTGGAGCATCCTAGGAACTCCTATTTATAGTTGGGGAACTCTAACTTTTGCACCAAGTTGGAAAAGTTCGGAAACCGCCTCAAATTTACGCAATCCGTGTAAAATCTGCGTAACCTTTGACTAGTCGAGGGTAATCTTCGACTGGTCGAGGACAGTCTTCGACTGGTTGAGGATCGCGCGAATTTAAAAGATAATATTGCTGGAGTTCGAGCTGAAGTTTCGTAGACTAGTCGAGCCAGAGCCAAGGCTGGTCGAGCCAGAGCTTAGGCTAGTCGAGCCAGAGCCAGGGCTGGTCGAGCCAGAGCTTAGGCTAGTCGAGAATCACGCACATTCACTTCAAATCTTCGATTTTCTTCATTCCTCACTTGGTTTCCTTGGATCTTTGGCATGTGAATTCTTCAATCTTGGTCTCCTAAGATCCATCCTTTGCTTTGGTGATTCTTGAGCATCAAATCTATGCTTTTAACATTCTTTTCAATCCAAGCTCTCAGATTCACCTTGCAATACAAACATGTATAAAATATACCATTAAGCAGTATCATGTTCAAAAACCAAGATGTAAGCAGGGGAAAATATGCAATATTTGACACTCAACAGTCGGTGGCGTGGCACACCACGCAATACGCTTCCCCGTCATAATGTGTATTTTATCCATGCCATCCATCCATTTTCCAAATCATTTTAGGGAATGATTCCAAAAATGAGGATGATCTGAATCTCATGTGGCCTACAACTTTCATGGATGATTAATTGTCACTCACCACAGTTTCTTATGGTATGGCCCACTTGATAATTGGATTTCTTCATTTTTTGTATAATGCCCTAAAATGATTTGAAAAAATGGATGAATAGAGTGGATATAGAATACATACATCAAGGTGGACCCCACGGTAAGGGCCAAGGTCGGTGGTGTGTGGCACATCGCACAATCCACTAAACCCCCAAAATCCGGGAGCAGATTAGGTGAGATCGACGTGGGTGGGACCCCTGACTGTGGGGCTCACAATGATGTGTGCACCTTAAATCCACACCATCCAACCATTTTGAAAGTTCATTTTAGGGCATCATCCCAAAAATGAAGCCGATGCAAATTTTATGCAGACCACACCATAGGAAATAGTTGTGATTTAATCCTCATCATTAAAAACTTCATGGATTCCAGTAGATTGTTTATTTGCCATCCAACCTGTTGACAAGGATACAAACACCTAGATGAAGAGACCACACAAATATCATCTTGATCCAAGGCTTTCGTGGCCCACAAGAAGTTTTTAATGGTCAATCACCACTGTTTCCTGTACTATGGTCCATGTGGGATTTGGAGCTACTTCATTTTGGATCATGCCCGAAAATGAGATTTCAATATAGATGGACGGTGTGGATGTAGTCACATACATCACAGTGGGCCCCATAGTCAGGGGTCCCACCCACCTCAGTTCCGGGGTCTCACCTAATCCGCTCCCCCTAAATTCAAGTAGGGATTGCATACTACCTCCACTCAGATCTAACTAAAGATGAACGGTCCTGTCAAAGGGCTCTATGGGGCCTACCGTGATATATATGTCTTATCCACACCATCCATCCATTTTTCCATATCATTTTAGGGAATAAGACCAAAAACAATACATTTTTAAGGCTCAAGTGGGCCACACTACAAGAAACAGTGGGACTTGGGTGCCTACCATAAAAAATTTCTTAGGACCACAAAAGCCTTTGATCAAGCTGATTTTTGTGTTTTCCCTTCATCTAGGTTTGTGTGACCTTATGAAGAGGTTAAGGTTTTAACGGTAGTCATTCCATTCCCACTGCTTTCTATCGACTTGAGCTTTGGATGTGTCTCAGTTTTTGGGATCATGCTCTAGGACAATATAGAAAAGTTGATGGGCGGTGCGGATCTAACACAAATCATAGTGGGCCTAGAGAAGTGTCACACGTTAAAAGTTGGGTTGCGTATCACCTAAAGGAGAAAGCGCAGGGCAATTTTGGATTTTTTAAAAAGAATATGCAGAGCGCATTTTGGATTCACCATTAAGTTAGACCTCTATTGCTGAAAAAAATCATGAAAAATTACGGAGCGCTTTCCACGTTCAGTGTTAACAAACAACACTAAACGCCGAGTGCTTTCTGGATTCTCCACTAAGTAAAAAAATTTAGCATTAACAAACAAGCCCTAAGTCAAAAATAAATAAATAAAATCCCAAAACTACCCCTCACTTACAATATGGCATTTTAATATTTAAGTGTACTTTATTGACTAAATAAAGAGAAACGGAGACTAACTTCAAGACTAAGTAGGCCGTAACCATACCAGTGTAGGGCCCCTTATTTCATTCATCCAGGTGGGCTATACAGTTCTACGGCCAACATCCACAGTCATTAACAGTTACAAACTTTCTTCATTGGTTGGCATGATGGGATATGGTGGTTGCTCTTTCTTGTGTTTTCATTGTTTGTGTCCTCCATGATAGCTCTTACTTCTTTGATAGTAGACTTGGTCACTGAGGATGTTGGGTTATTGCTAGCGGCTCTGTGAGTCAGTCTTGATAACTTCCTATGTTTGTTACTTTGTGCGTTTTGTCATGATTCTTTGATCTGTGTGATCAGATTGTCATTGCAAATCTGGTATTGGACTACATCTCAACTTTAACATACTCAGAAATCAGAATTTGTGGATCTGATCATTCAACTGTCAGTCACTCGATCTTGGTTTCTGATCCATACGCCATTTCACCTTCTGACTCATCTATAGATTCACCAGTCGATTCATTGGTAATTTGCTTTGATGGATCCACTTGTGTATCTATCAAACAGTCACACAGTGGGTTCTGTGTTCACCAACCATGTTGGATTGCAACACCTTTAGACTGGTCTTCATTTAGATTTCCATATACTATTGGCTGAGATTCTATCTTTATTTTTACACAGGTTATCAACATAGGCTTGGTTGATTTCGTGGAGAATTCTCATTGCTTCATTTAGTCTATCCCATCTTTTGTTGTTTTCTTGGGGCACCTTTCAATATCCCATTTGTCACTTTGTCTTCTTTGATTCCATATATGGGTTCTTAGTTCTTACTCTGAAGATTCATCTTTGGATAACTATCATATCGTGGTGGAATTGTGACAAGGAGACGGATATTGGTATGCACCGTCATCGTGGTCATTGGGAAATCGATATGGATTGGGGGATAAGATGAATAAGGATGATAGCAATAAGCATAGTCTGGATAGGAAGATAGATGGATTGGGGCAATAGAAAGATGGATAAAAATGACTGAGATAGGCACAGGAGACCGCATAGGAACTGCTGCACGAAGCGTCTACGTGGATTTGTGTGATAGGAAAATGCACAATGATGACTGTAATAGGCATGGGAATCGACATAGGAACTGCCTTAAGAAGTATAGGAAATTACCACAAGAGTTACAGGCATCTCAACAAGAACAGGTTAACTGGGAAGGTGGTAGGACAACTTATGGGTTTTCTGAAGGACTGGTTGAGGCCTGCAGGTGGACAGATTAGGGGACAGTTTTGAGTTGAAAGGTTTATGGGCGGGTCTGATACCAAATTTATGGGGTGATTAAAGGCTGGTAATAGGCAGACTGGCTGTCGGTTTTGGCCTATGGTGGGCAGGTTCTATGGGTCAGATAGGTAGGCTTTAGTTGCAGTCGGATAGATAAAAAGGATCGGGAATAGGACTGTTTAGGTGCACTGTTTGGGGTAGTGGAGTTGAAGTTGCTTGGAAATAAGTGCAGTTTAGGGATGGGTCTGGGGCCCTATTATAGGCAATGTTAACTGGACTGGCATGGATGACAACTGTCGAGGTGTCCTAAACTGTTTGGCATAGCAAAGTCCAAAAATCTACGAACAAGGACACTTTCGTACAAAATAAATAAATTTTAACAAATTAGGTGAATCAATTAACAAATACAAGATAAAAAATAAAAATTGAAGTTTCTTTCTTTAAAAACACGTACACATTCTAACCAAAACCACCTAGTAGTAGTCGAAACTACAAAAACCAATTAACAACATAAAAAATCATACAGTAATCCCGACACAAAATAGTATCTTGTATGAGTGGTATAATGAACATCATTTGCTCTATAAATATTCATAGAATGCAGGGAAAATGCAACAAGAACAAGGCTTTGTTTTTTTTTTTTTGTTTTTTTTTTTTTCATTTTCTTTTACATGGACCATTCACTTACTTTAGAAATGAACTTACAGCTAGATTTTCTTTTGAAATAAATTTAAACCTAGAGTGTTAGAGAGAGCAATATGAATAGTTTCTTTGACACCAAAACAATGGAGGCATGCTTGTAGGCAAGGATCACAGACGAATTGTGGGTGGAAGTTATGGTTAAAATCTTGGTTGCTTCAGGTTCTTGAGGCATCCAGGACCATAGACGAGTAACCAAGGATGCATCCAGGCCACACGAGTTTTTCTTAATAGACCAGGCCATCAAAATGCATATCAGGCCCATGTCAGATCCATCCAACAATCCTGATCACAGACCAGAAAAATGCAACCATCCAGATTGTTTATCTGGGCCATCCAACTATCCAGATCATAAATATGGACCACACCCGAGGTCCTGGTTGCTCTGATGGAAGATTGGGTCCATCCAAAACGGTCCTGATTAGTGTTTCTTAACCAAGATCAGCTGCCAGGATTGAGTATGTGGTCCACAAGATTAATTTGATGGCCTCGATGAATCCACATGTAAAATTAGATGGTCTGCATGCCCACAAGGGGTTTTTTGGTGTTTTTGGGGAGATCGTTTTACATTTGGGATCATTTTAATCGTTATTTTCCTTTTCTGGATTTGAAATTTAGATGTAATTCGCTATTGATTACGATATGGTTTAGATCTAAAATTAGTAAAATGTCCACATTGCTGAGATTTCTTTAGATCTCTAGCTTTTGTATTGCACTTTCCTAGGTTTTTTCGATTTCAATCTTGGGAAACAGAGCCTAATTTTTATTCATTTGAAATCATCACTCTCTAACTTGCATGGCTTGTCGGTCTTACATAGGCTACAAAACAATCTAATAAGATTCTAGAAAGAATCTTCTAGAAAAGCTCTCTAACCCCATTGGTTCACATGTTTCGTTTTTAGAAACAGTCTAATAACACTTGCAACCAAAGGAGGTATAACCTAATAAGAAACTACTGAGAAACTCAAAAGTTTCTGAAAAACACCAACTTATATAATGTATGTAATTGTTTTGAAGTTTGAGGCAGCTGCAACCATCTTGATTATAATGCTATATGGAGTGTGCAAACACTGGGAGAGGGTTCTTTGGGGTCATTTAAAAGGATATAGTTGGACTAATGGAACCCACAGTCCAACTGACATTAATTGAATCCATCAGGTTAGATCTATGGCCTGGCAGTCCAATCGGACCACTATAACAGTCAGGATCCATGGTCTGATCCAGATGGATGACAAGGCAATCTATACCCTTGATGTGGTCCAAATATTCAATTTGGACACCAGCAATGGGACCATTATTTGTCTCCTAGATGGTTGGATGGTCTTGCATCACCAATCCTATAAAAAAATCCCATATTTGCGGAATGCACAGAATCCCGAGGGAGCCCTTACAACTTGGGGATGTTGTTGTTCTGTTTTGTATGAGTGTCTAGCTTCGCCACCCTTTAGTAGCCAAAATCCAAGCCCAAGTTCTCTACTGGAAATCCTTCTTATTTTTGCCATCAGGGTATGCTAATACAAGGGATGGTCACTCACTATCATAGAAGCTAGTGCGTGGATAAGAAGCTTTGATATTTTTGTTGAAGGGCAGCATGATGAAATTGCTTGGATTGCTATTTCTAATGGAAAATATTCCTTCTCCTTAGGTTGGTTTGTACTCTCTTCAGCTCAATCAGTGACTTAGTATTATTGGATTTGGTTTGAAGGTCAAACTAACAAGCAATCCTTCATCAACTGGTTGGCTATAGAGCAGTGGCTGAGCTCCTGTGAGATGCTCAATAGCCAGCCAGTTATGTTGATTCAATTAACAGCCTTCATCAATCTTTGATGGGAAGCCATGCCCATCTCTTTTTATACTGCTCATTCTAACGCTGGATTTAGCACTCAAATCCTCAAATTGCGGGGTGCACTCATCAACTAAATATCCTATACAAGGTTAAGTGTGATTTTATGAAATTGAATCCTAGGTTCTCAGCTGACTTGGGTTGCTTTTAAGGTTTGCTTCATCCACTGTCATCTCTTGGGAGATTGATGGGAAATTTTCCAGTAGAATTAGAGGTGGGTGGAGGGAGTGGAGATGTGCCCTTAAGAGTGTTGTGTCATCATCACATGCTTTTGAAACTTAAGGAAATTTTTATAAGACAACCATTCAAGCTGTATTGGGCAATTTTGGAGAATTAGACGGTAGTATGAGCAGAAATTGAATGTCACATGGATGGGGATGTTGAGAGGATATGTGGGAAGCATAATAAGGATAAAAATAAGTGTGTGCTCATCAGAAGCAAGATAGGAGTACTCCCAATTAGAGAAAATGATGGGACTGCAGATTGAGAAGGTTATGGGGATTGGAGACCAGAGTGACAAATCTCATTCTTGGTAATTTCTTGGCCTAGGAATTTCTTTGAAGATTTTGAAAATTTATTTTTTTTTCGCATGGTATTATCGTTGGAAATAAAATATTAAAAAATATTTATTATAAAGTAGCAACTATTTCTAAAATTTAGAAAATATAGGTATGAAATGATCTATTTTAACTTTCAAATAAATTTTGCAATAAAATCCCAAAAATTAAAACCTAAAGAGATTTTGAACTTCTCATTATATTATTACAATAATATCACGGTGATGTTTGTCACGTTGTTAGAGACAGCTTCGGTAAAAAGAGAACATAGATTTGTGGTTGAAGGGTCTAGAAAGGAATGAGGTGAGGACTTAAAAGGAGTTGGTTGGAGGTGGTGAGAAGGGATATGACGAATTTTTCAATCGTGCCTTAGGAATGATTGCTAAAACATAATTAACATAGTCAATTTGAAATAGTTGATGAGTCTAAATGATAAGGATAATATCTCAAAATCACGGTGATGTTTGTCACGTTGTTAGAGATAGCTTCGGTAAAAAGAGAACATAGATTTGTGGTTGAAGGGCCTAGAAAGAAATGAGATGAGGACCTAAAAGAGTTGGTTGGAGGTGGTGAGAAGGGATATGACGAATTTTTCAATCACACCTTAGGAATGATTGCTAAAACATAATTAACAAAGTTAATTTGAAATAGTTGATGAGTCTAAATGATGAGGATGATGGTTGAAAGTAGATTCATCTTCCCTCACCATGTGAAGTTGGGTGAGCGGCCCATGAGGCGGGTGGCTCGTGTGAGGAGGGACCCATGTGAAGTTGGGCCTGCGAGGGGGGTTTGGCCGAGGACCAGACCTGGGCTATGAGACATAAATAAAGGGATTGATTCGCCACGCTTTATCAGTTTGAGCTTTCAGAGCAAGTGGATAGTTGTCCTGTGTCAATCTCCTGGAGAGAGCTAATGTTGCCATCAATTCTATTGACCATTAAGCAAACTAGGAGCTTCCTCTCTATCTTGTGTTTTATTATTCCTGCTTAATTTCCATAATTTGTTAGAGATTTTTTTTTTATTCTTGATCAAGAGGGTATGGTAGCCACTTTCTTCTCTTAGTTTCTTGTATGTGTCTGTTGAATCCAACTTATCTATGGAAGTAGGAAAAGGTATTTTATGGCACTAGATGTGTGTTGTGATTTGTAGGCACTAACTTCTCCCGAAAGAATGAGCTAGATGTCTGTAGACGCCCCACCCTAATAAAACTATGCATTTGGAACCGAACCGTAAACCGATGGCAACCCAAATCCGTAACTATTAGGAAACCAGTAGCTAGGAAACCTGTTAGGTATTCATTCATCCCCGAAAGTCTGCAAGGCAACACCATATCCCAATCCGAAGTGACACAGGGCCCCGACAGGACCATCCAAACCAACGGATCAAGCCGAATGAAAATTGCTTGCCAGTGAAAATTGGATTTTTACTAGCACCTCTTGACCCATCAAGGGCCACCTATGGACACCTGGGATAACTGAGCACGTCGCAAGTGCAGAAGTACAAGTAGCTAGGTAGTGGAAATCCAATTTCTGCTACTCTAGCAAAAGTCAACTAATCTTCCCAAAGGTTGTGCACGGATCCATAGGCAAGGAACATTGACATCCCGGTTGCTTCGAACATCAGTTGGATGCTCATATCACTTTTTGCACCTTTTTTTTTTTTTTTTAAATTTTTTTAAATGAAATTACAAGCTTTATCACTCCCCTAGCCAACCAATGGGTGCTAAATATAAAGTAACCAATCAAACCCTACCACGTGGCGTTTTTGCTCATTAACTTCTCGTTATTTGCAAGAATGCCATGATATCACCTATAAATACCCCCCCACCTTCTGATTTCACACATCTACAAACCATTACTCTCTACCAAGGAGAGAGAGAGAGAGAGAGAGAGAGAGAGAGAGAGAGAGAGGAGAGAGAGAGAGAGAGAGTGTGTGTGTGTGTGTGTGTGTGCAAGAGAGAAAAAGAATAGGGAGCATCCACCCAATCAAGCCATCCATTCCATCCCAAGCCTAGTCTATACATCCCTTCAAGCCATCGCAACTGTTCAACTCGACCGGAGTAGGGTCGGGATTTTAGATCCACAATCATCTTCTCTAAAGAGGAGTGTCGTAGCTCTCATATCTCTTCTCAAATCTCCCACATGCACAAGATGTTCTCTTACTATACATTTACTTGTTGCACAACTTCCTTCTCATACACCCCCTGCTTCTCCACGAGTGTTTCTTTAGGTGTATGCTCCGCGTCTTGCAAAGTTCTCGGATTTTGACACTTCAGAAACCTAAAGTCATCTAATCTTGTGTCATTTGTTTCAATAATCATATCCTCGGTTATGGTTGATCAAAGCAAGTTGCCTCCACAATCATAGCCGTAGTTAAGCTTTACTAGTACATATTTTCCTTTTTAATGACCATTGCCTCATCAAATCACTGCCGAAGTTGAGCCATAGTAGTCACCTAGGTGGTGGTTAGAGTTGAGCAATCGGATTCTGTCCGACTTCGGATTTTGTCGATAACAAATTAAATAATATGGTATCCGGAATCCTTAAATCCCAAAAATCCCACAAAGTAGAGGCTACATGTGAGTGCGGGTTGAGAAGGGTGCCTAACCCCTTTTCTGTCCCCGAGGTCGTTACTTGAAATCCCTGGTCGCAGGCCAACTACAGGAGTCATTCAAGTCGAGGGGTTTTGATTCCTCAACCCATTATGCTTCTACGGTGTATAGCCAATCGTAGATTCTAAGACTAAAGGCTAGTGGCAACTCAAGTTAAACCTTTTTTCATCACATACCATTATATCCACCCCACAAGCAAACAAGAAGCACCATCGACGCCGACGAGAAGGCGAGGGTAAGGGGCTGCTTCCCCGCCCATGTTGTATCCACAATGTCCAACAAGATTCTAGTTTTATTTTTGATTGATTGCGTGGTTTGCATGTAATGTCATATTAAAGGAAGTTCCTAATCTATTGGATGTAACTTGCATAATTACTTGGATTGCAAATTGCAGTATTTTGTTTGCATTGAGGATAAACTATTTATTCATGGTTTAAGGGCTTGTTTGGATGTGCCCTGGAATGAGGAATGATAACGAAACTTGTTTATTTTGTCCCATACAAATTTTTTTTTTCCACTGAGTTTGCGAAATACCAGCAATGTACCATGGATGCATTAAATGATCCCTTCTAGAAAAATGCACCCTGAAATGAGAATGGGATGCTAATAACCCACGGCTTATGATCACCCCAAAACAAGAATGGGATTGTAACAACCCCATGACTTGTTATCACGCTATCCTGTGGTACTGCAGAAGTTGCATTGGAAGTTTGTTATGAATGATTGAGGAAAGTTTATTGCTGCCTTTTCTTATTTCATCCAAATCTGCACAAGCCACTTGACTGAGATCACTGCTTTAGTTTCAGGAATCCAGCTTGCAATTGAACAGAGATAACCTGCCAACACATCAAAGGCTACTTCAATATCGCCATATAAAAACTTTAGAGAGGACCTAAGGAAATATGAACAGGTGATGACAATTCAAAATTAGCAGCACATGGATTGCATCATGGAAGGCATATCACATGCAGCATAAAAGTAGTGTTGCAGCCAATCCCACAGTAGCTTTGGAACCAAGCCATTTTATCGAGCGGAATCGGTAAAAAATACTGAACAATTGGCATGATTATCTATCTAGAGATTATCTTCTTGCTCCTTTTTAATTGCCATAGCTTCTTTTCTTTCTTTTTTTCCATGAAGAAAGGAAAGAGGTTGGTTTCTCTTGGATGAATTTTTTTTTGTTGGCAGTCTATTGCTTATACTTGTTGCTTTGTTCAAATAATAACAAGGCAGATTCATGTTTTCCATGACATCCATGGACTCTACAATCTGATTTTTCAATTCCTCCTTGACGTGTGTGAATTTCACTCATTCTGTAATGATATGGTCGTGGCTTGATGATCCAGACCGTTGATATGATGGGCTCTGCTGTGGACAGAGGATTGCCCAAATATCTCCCAGATTGTGAGATATTATTCTTTTGATCAGTAGCACACAAGCAGTTGGCTACGAGAAAATACAGAAGAATCAGGAGGACCAAAGATTGGATGATCACCATCTCCCATGGACATTCACATCGAATGTGGGGCCCACCAGATCAGTGCTCTGTATCAGCTAAGTATGGCCCTGACTATTCACAGCATGGTGAATCAAGATCCATTAGTTTTTACTCGAAAAGAGTTGGGAGGTTGGACATAATTTTACTTGTTACAAGGAATGCTTGAATCATCTGCACAAGGAAACACCAACTGCACTCGATGTGAATATCTGGACTATGTATACAGTATCCGTGATTGGATGATTGTTAACTGCTCATGCTCCACTTTTTTCGACTATCATTTGATGCAGGATATGAATGATGTGCAAGATTTCAGATTTAAGATCACATAGTTCATAAACAATTACACAAATTCCACATCCCACACAAAAGTCCAAATATTCAATTAAGGGGAATCTATGTGGGTCCAGGCCTACACACGTTAGGGCTGGATCAATAAAAATTATGAACCAAATAATACTCAAAGGGAAATAGAAATCATCCACACATGCATGACAATCAATCCCTAATCCAAGGAATTCACCAATTTCAAATCAAGGAACCCTAGGGTGAGAAAAGAGATAAAAATTGGAG
Source organism: Magnolia officinalis (assembly GCA_021015155.1). Taxonomy (NCBI): domain Eukaryota; kingdom Viridiplantae; phylum Streptophyta; class Magnoliopsida; order Magnoliales; family Magnoliaceae; genus Magnolia; species Magnolia officinalis. Next base: position 66,355,943 of record JAJHSJ010000004.1, read on the forward strand.
ATTTAGGGCAATATGGGGTTAAAGTTTATAAAATTAGGGATGAAAAGAGGAAAACAAGAGAAAAACCTGACCAAAAAATAACTCCTGCGTGCAGACGGTGCCCCGGGGCTGACGCACGTGCGCAGATGGGTTGGCCGCACGTGCGATGAAGGCCTGCCTTCCCAAATCAGCTTCTTCGCCTTGGTCGGCTAGGCTGGGGCTGCAAAACCTCCAAATTTCATGTGCATCCGGGCTGTGGTCTGGACGTGGTGCTCCGTCGAAATTTCAGCCCTCCTGCAAGGTCAGATTCTGAAAACTGACTGTGGAGGGATGAACAACTGCAAAACAAATGGATTGGGGTCGAAGATGGTTGTGGGAAGGATGAAATAAGATATAGGGGCGGATGTGGATAAACGTGGCTTCACAACACGGGAGTTAACCCTTCGAAAAGGGAGGGCTTCGCACCCATTTTAATTTTTCCACAACTCAAAAACTCAGAGAGCAGAAAAACCACGCAGGAATTTTTATTCAACTTCAATGAATCAAAAGAACTACAAGGGGTGCCTATTTATAGGGAAAATCCTATACCCCTAAACTCGCGCCATGTGCGCAACCTCTTACTTGGCGATGAAGTAAACTAAAATAAAAATCAAACAAAGAAATTCAAAGCGTTCATGATGTTCTAAATAATAACAATAAGCAAAACCTAAAATATGAAATCAATCTGACTAGTGGGCCACGATCATGAGATCTCATGATGGGCGTTTCTTGACTATTGGGCCCACTCTTTTGAATCAAAACTTCGTCTTCTAACTACAAGGCCCTCCCTGGACGTCGTCATCGAGCCAGATCGACGGTGGGGCACTCCGTACGTACGTGCATAGGGGGGTGGTGTGCGTGCACTTGTGGACGACGTGCGGGCGTGCGTGTGCACGATGTCCTCATCAACTCTCCCCGGTTGTGAAGATTTTGCCACTAGCGAAATAAAACTCCTGAACCGCTCCAAGATGTCAGGATGAAGTCTCTAAAGCTCTTCCTCAGTGAGCCACGTGCTGTCTAAAGCTGGGCGTGACTTTCATTTAACCAGGTACTTCTGAAAACTGTCATCCGACGTGGAAGCTATCTCATGGTCCAGGTGTTCACTCCCTAAGTATAGGGTCGCGATGTAGTAATAATCTCGGTAAGACCGAGGTCGAATCCACAGGGACTAAACCTTGTACGTAATTTGAAAGTAGCTCGAACTAGAACTATGCGAAGATGTAATCTAAATCAAGTGAATGTAAGAGAAGAATGATGAATAGATTAATTAAAAACTAATAAATTTAAAGGTGGTGACTATGGTGCCAAGGAACCACTTGTAGCAATTGGGAAGCTACCTTGCATAATTCAAGGACACAACTGGAATCAGAGTCCTATCTTATCCAGTTGGTAAGAGGAGATTTGTCAGATCTCTGAACTTCTCATGGATCTAATCATCAATAGATAAGAATGATGAAGATTCGGAAGTGATTCCGTCACCGAACCATGCCCAGGAGACTATGGCAAACAACAACAATTTACCAATCCACAACCAATTTAAGAGAAGTATGAATGTTAGGAAGGATTCCATCATCCAACCATGCCCAGGGGACGATGATGAACAACAGGGTTCCCAAGTTCAAAATCTCTATAATGAAAAGAACATACTCAAAGCTATCGCAGATATATTGTAATTTAAGTCACAACAAACCATTAAAAAATAAAAGTATTCCTTATAATCAAACTAAAATCCAAAAGAGTTCAATCAAACATGAATCAAAACGAAGCAAACATCCCAATCACGCTACAAGCTTTACCTCTTAGCCCTAGCTAAGAGGTTTAGCTCATCATAGACATGATGATCTAAATCTCATAAAAACATTAAAGGAAAAGAAGAAAACTAAGAAGAAGAGAAACTCCTGTTGTGCCATCCACTCTCTCTCTCTCTCTCTCTCTCTCTCTCTCTCTCTCTCTCTCTCTCTCTTTCTCTCTCTCTTGCTCCTCGTCTCCAGATCCACGCCTCCACGGCTGCTCACGATCCTTGGATGCCTTTCTCTCTCTTTCTCCTACTTTTATAGAGCAAGGAGGGGCGGTGGAGAGCTTTCATGCACAAACGGCGGTGCATGCTGAAGTCCGTGGAATTCTACGTAGTGACAGGCGGTTTGCGTAGGCCCTCTTTACGCAGCCAGAATGTGCAACTAGAATGATGGGCAAAAACTTCCCCACTTTCCTCACATTTTTTCCAAACAAATAACGTCCCATGGGGCATTTTTGGACGAGCTACACGATGGATGATTTGGATCATCAAGATGATCAAAGATAGTGGGCCACAACGGCCAAAAAATCCAGATTTCTAGGACGCAGGGGCTGCGTAAACAGAGTACGTTGTGATGCTCGGTGGGCCCCTGATCAGCTCTGGAAGAAAAATCCACTCCGTTCATTGAATTCTTGGCAAAGAACCAGTCGGGAAGGAGTGATTTTTATCGGATTTTGGTGTGGTCCACTGTATCAATCCAACTCACCGTTAATCTTGCGTTTTCGACGATCCACGTGCATACACGTGTATGGGGCCAAAATTCCACCTAGGCGATGGTCATGCCCCCCCTCTGGACATAATGGACGGTTCGGATCATCGAGATGTATGAGGGGTGGGCCCCACTAGCCTAAAACGGAAATCGTGCGTTAGATGTTGTTGCTTCTTTGGAAAATTTGAGAAATCCTCGGTCAGCGCACTGACCGAGTTCTTAAAAACCGGTGCGCGGCTGAAGCACCCACGTTGTACACGTGCAATGCACGGGTGGGTCCCACAGTGATGTATATGAGAAATCCATGCTGTCCATTTATTTTGGCACCCCATTTAATGGCTTAAGACCAAAATTGAAGCATATCTAGATATCAGGTGGGCCACAAATCAGAGATTTGGTGGCTGAACTGTCCGTTGGGCCACTTCCACAAAGATCCAATGACTGAAATTTAATGCGTACGGTTAATTTATGGTCCTCAGGCCATATATGAAGTTTTGATCCGAACGGATGGTGGGAACGCTGTGATCTTGCATTCTAGACGATTTTCGGGCTTAATGTGAGTGGCTTATTTTTCTCGGATTTCTGGCGTGTAATTTCTTCGATCTCGGTCCCCTGGGGTCTGTCCCTTGCCTTGGTGATTTCGGAGCGTTAATTCCGTGCTTTTAATACCCTTTTTCAGTTTAGGCTCCTAAATTCACCTTGCAGCACAAACAAGATTAAAATAGGGCATTAAACAATATCATGTTCGTGAAAGCAAGTAATAACTGGGGTCTAATATGTAATATTCGACCCTCAACACCAGGATATCCTCTATTTCCTCTCTGGGTGTGTGAAGGCTGGGTATGGGAGGTAGAGGCTGGGAAGAAAGGTCGGGGAGAGGGCATGGTTCAAGGGACAAATCTGGGGAATCAGGATGGGTGGGCGAAGGGCCGGACAACGTATCAGTGGGTCCCTAAAAAGCAACTACATTCTCCACATTGAATGTGAAAATAATCCCATGGAAGGTGAAAGATCTACCTCATACGCATTGAGACCATTTCGTTTTATAATTTTGGAGGGTCTAGCGCTACGTGCGTCTAACTTGCAAACGACCCCCAGAGGATAACGCTCGGGGCTAATTTGGACCATCACAGAGTCCCTATTATTGAATTCTTTGAAACGTCTATGTTGGTCTGCAGAAAATTTGTAATGTTCATTACTAGTAGTGATCTTTCGCTGATTTCTTGATGCAATGAATTATGTGATGCACAAAAGACTCTGCAG